>VCAZ01000115.1:729305-1041805 GCA_005784505.1 Bagarius yarrelli | reverse complement strand
ACTTAACACTCAGACCTCCTTATCCAGAGTGACCTGCATTTACCTCTTTTATACAAATGAGCAGTTAGCGGTTAAGGGCCTTTACTCAGGGGCCCAACAGTGGCAAGTTGGTCGTTCTGGGATTCGAAACCCGATTTTCCAGTTAGCATCACCTTAACCACTGCGCTATATATATATTTAGTTTTGGGGGGTTTATACACATTCTATCCTGTTCTACAACACCTGACAAATGAAAAAAACAAATGTTATTTGGGGGTTTGGGAAGAATCTGTTGTGCAGTGGTTGAGGTGGTGCTAATTGGAGGATCAGGGTTTGATTCCCAGCACCACCGAATTACCTCTGTGGGGCCCCTGAGCCAGGCCCTTAATCCTCCAGTGGTTCAGTTGTATAAAAAAAAATAAATGTAAGTTGATCTGGATCAGAACATCTGCCAGATGCTGTAAATGTAAATAAACTTCCAGAGTTTGGGCCTGAATCACATGATCAACTTTGATTGATCTAAATACTGTTAAAATGTATAAATAAATAAAATGGGATTTATAACTGAAATAAAACACTCTACTCTAAAACATGTAAAATATTTTCTTAAAACAATATTTGTAATTTTTTTTCTGTTTGCAGACAGGCACAATGTGCGGGGCTACTAAATGCCCCTGCATGTTAAGGACGTACCTCACTGCTAAATAATAACGGTTGGTAGATGTAGGCTAACACTGTTACTTTCTGGGGTTGGAGTAGAGAAAAAAAGAGAACAGGAGATCGAATGCAACACAACTTTATTTAAAAAAAAATCAAACAATCGAAAAAACCAAGAGAAAACAAAAGGCCAAATCTCCGAACAACGCTAGGAAACTGAGGAAAAAACATTAGCATTACAAGCGATTAGCATTGACCATTAAAGTTAACTATAACACTTATGCTAATTGCTAATGTTCATAGTTAACTTTAATGGTCAATGCTAATAATTAAAGTTAACTATGAACATTAGCAATTAGCATTAGCGTTTTAGCACTTTGCTACTAGCATTAGCAACTAGCGTTCAGAAATGAGGAATACGTAGGAAAACGCTCTGGAGACATTAGCAATACAACAACATCACAACTTCACAGCTGGACACAATAGTTGAACAACGAAAACCGTTGACAAGACTGAGGACGGGACAAACAGGAAGCATATGGAAAATAAACAAAAAACAGTTCTTCTTTTATGCTGATCTGGTGGTCCTGTGGAAACACTTTACCCATGACCGTCACCCAAACACCCAACAGGAAAGACAATTTATTATTTCCTTGTCAATAAACTAAAACATTTTAAATTGTATCATGCCGGGGGTCACCTGACCTCCGACCTCCCTGTCCCCCCGTATCAACGGCGCATGTGTGTCTAACATTCATAATTTAAATATTTAGCTAGTTAACTGCCTGGCTGGTTAACCGCTAGCAAACTAGCTCTCATTAGATTTTTGTTGTATGACAGCAAGCCAAACCTTTTGCCATAACAAAGAAGATTTTAGTTGTAGCTAGCTAGCTCTCGTTGTCAATACAACGTAATTAAAAAAAAAAAAAAAGCAGAATGCTAAAACCTGGTTATCATGCTAACTTAATATTAGCCAAGACTGCTAGCTAGTTTAACATTAACTGCTAGCAAAGAAATAGCAGATTTTTTAACAACAGACCAGTCTGTAAAAATGTTACTATAACAGCAGCAACTCTGTTTATTAGCTAACTTTAGCAAGCATTGTCAATATGAGCGGGAAATTAGCAGCGGATGCAAAAAGTCACTTAGCGTTAATGCTGTTGTTTCATCCTGCATCAGTAAAACCCTGTCAAACATATTTCTACCGTAGCCTGAGCTAAGTTTGCTAGCTAGCTGGATTATTTATCGCTAGCAAACTAGCCTGCGTTCATGGTTTGCTGACGGCGGTAAATCCTCCGGAAAAGCTGATACCGTCGATCGCCTTCCTCGCTTGGTTTTCTTCGCAGTGAATGATAACCACTTTTTACACCATCCTTTTTCTTTCTGCAGTGTGTGTGTGTGTGTAGGTGTGTGTGTGTGTGAGCACCGTGGGTGTGAACTAGGCCCAGACATGGTTGCTGTAGTGTGAGTTAATGAGCACAAGCCTGTGAGTGGCTGTATGTGGGTCAGCAGACGATCGCGCTCGGTCCCACTGAGGGAGTTTTAATTAGACAGGAGCGTCAGGCGGCTGCTCACAGACACACACACACACACACACACAATTCCACACACACTATTTTTCATACATATTCACTTTGACATGCATACTCGCTCACACCGACACACACACACACACTCCAACACCCTCAAACTTAATCCAACACATTTACTCAATCCGACACACACACTTAATCCAACACACAGCCTCTCTCCAAATCCGACACACACACACGCACTTAATCCAACACACACGCTTTTATCGACAGACAATCTTTCTCAGTCATACACTCTCTCCGACACACACACTCTCTCCGACACACACACTCTCTCCGACACACACACTCTCAATCCAACACATTTACTCAATTTGACACACACCTACTTAATCCGACACACATAAATTGACACACACACTTTTTCATTGACACACATTTATTCCAACACACAGTCTTTATTCAAAATTTACACTCTCTGTCACACACACTTAATTAATCCGAAACACACACACACGTAATCCAACATATTTAATCCAACGCACACACACACTTATTTCGAAACACGATCTTTCTCAGACACACACTCTTCAGCTTCAATGCACACTCAATCCGACACACACACTCAATCTAACTTTCTCACACTTTCTCTCCGACACACACTCTTTCTCAGACATACACACTCTCTCTCCGACACACACTCTTTCACAGACATAGACACTCTCTCTCCGATCTCTCCCCTACCGCCGCTCTCGAGACACAGTTTGTACGATTAAATGTGAAAGTAAAAAGCGTGAGTGTGTGTGTGCGTGTGTGTTCATACGCAATTTTACTACCCCATCCCGATGCACAAAAATTACATACAACATAATCACTCAAATATATTTATGAGAGAATGCAAAAAAATTAAAATGCATCATTTCTTTCTATGTGATAGTCAGGACGAGAATACATTTTGGTAGCCCGACTGGAAGACACTGGACCGGAACATTGGGGTAGGGTTATTGTGAGTTCTGTAACCGGCGTGCAGTAGCACCTGCTCCATCGCCATGAAAAGTTATGTTCAATGTATTGTTAAAAAATACCTTAAAACTAAAGAGGGGTTTTGTTTGAATGGCAACCTTTATTATTAAATACAGATTCGATCGAAGTAATAATATATTTAAAGTTACAGCCTTAAAATATGTCTCAGAAAGCCGATTCAAATGTTAGGGGACAGGCTGTATCCGGGCCCCAGTTCATAGTTTGGGGACCCCTAGTCCAGACTTACAGTCTCGCATCTCGCTAGGATAAAACATGGCTACGTGCTCTGCTGTTGTTAAAGCCGCTTGTTGCTTTTCAAGGCAGTTGCTTTTACCACTTTTGTGATTTGTCTCTCTCTCTCTCTCTCTCACTCTCTCACTCTCTCACTCTCTCACTCTCTCACTCACGCTAATAATCTTGTCTCCTTGACCCCCAGACTCTCACAGTAAATGTCAGCGTTCTTTACGATGCCTAAGACAGTTTTTATTGACACACTTTTTTTTGCTGGGTTTATCTAGGTGGCTTTCTCTATGTGTTTTCTTTTAATCATTTTTTCAACTATTTCAAAGTTTCTCACCTGCAACAAAAAGCTAAGAAACTTTTCAACATCTTTTGATTTTAATCCAGCTTTTTTAAACCGGAAAACCGGAAAACATCCAAAGCTGGATGAGAGGATCTGCTACCAAAGCCCTGTATATTCTCTGTGTATGTTTCTCTAATTAAAAGAAAGAATACAGTCAAAGCGCAATCTTTTTCGACTGTTATTGGTAGCACTTGTTTCTAATGGTTATAGTTTAGAACCACAAAATGTTTAGGGGGTAAATAATTATGCACAAAGCCATGGTTAACTCTTCTGGTTGTTGATACCCAAATTTAGCGAGAGCGACTGACATTTATCTCCTTATCTGCATCCAAGCAATTGGGGGTTAGCGGGCTTTGCTCAGGGGCCCAACAGTGACAGCTTGGTGGTGCTGGGAATCGATCCCGAGCTTCCAATTAGCAGTCTAACGCATTAACCACTACGCTACCACATCCCCCAAATAATAAACACACCTAATCAAAAGTTGTTAATAAGAAATCGAACACTAAACTCGATTTTTCTTTCTGTCTTTTTTTTTAGAATTGGTATAATTTTGTCTCGTGCTGGTGGTGGTGGTGGTGGTGGTGTGTCAGAGAATGCGAGCGAGGATGAAGGTGCGAGATAGATGCGTTCGTCTGGTCTGGTAGCAGGTGCGACCTCTTTTTCCACATTGCGATAATTACACAAGTCTGCATGAAGATTTTGAGGTCAGGGAAAAAAGATAGATCTCTGAACTCGAAAATTACAGATTACAAAAAAAAGTGGTGGTCAGGTTAGCAAAGGACAGATCGAGACTTTTTTTGTCTTACTAATATATAAAGAAATTGCTGGTCTTTTGTCTTTCTTCGTTTTCTGGGTTTAACCTCATTCTGTCAAATTGTTGAGCTTTAATTCCTTTTTTTTTTTTTTTTTGTGAAAGTGTTTTTCAAACTCTTTTATTAAAAAAAATACAGTTTTAAGAAAAATGATTAATAATTGCTCAATTAGTTCACAATAATAAAACGTTAAAAGAATAACGTTAATAAATTCGTTAACTGTGTTTAAATAGGTAAAAGATCAACATTGTCTTTTCAGCCAGGACAACTTCTAAAATCCTTATAATCGTCCCAAATATCTAAAATTATTTAATGCAGTATGACTTTTAGCCTCTCTGGAAAAAGGGTGTAACATCCGGGTTGTGCGGGATATGCTGGTGAACTGGTGCTGAACTACATTACTCATCAGCCCCAGGATGTCACATGACACCATGACTAACATGACACCATGGACACGTGAAATCGCATACTTCCGAGAAAAGTAGTAGCTTAGTGGTTAAGGTGTTGGTGCTAATTGGAAGACTGGGGTTTGATTTGCAGCACCAACGAGCTGCCACTGCTCCTGACTGTTGGGCTCCTTAACCCCAATTGCTCAGTTCTATAAATGAGAGGAATGTAAGTTGCCCTGGATAAAGGCATCTGCTAAATGCCGAGATAGACGACTAGTCATATTTCAATATGGCGGAAATCGGTGGCTTTAGTGTAAAAGTACTTCGGGAAACAAATGTTGTTCCTTGTGGGTTAATTGGATGATGTTAAAGTGCAAATTACCCACAAGTAACACATTTTTTTAAATTAAAAATCGTGTGCTAATGGGCAGTATGCTATACTATATAGAGCGTACTTTTCATAACAGTTGTTAAGTACGCACTATCTTAAATGTTATACCAACTAAAGGACTACGTGATTTTGTATGCAACCCTGTTTTTCATGTCTTCGTCAAGCGATTGTTGTTGTCCCCGGTACGCACCTATTGTGTGAATAAAATGTCCAACCACTTTTCTTTCCACAACATCTGTTGACATTTTCAAACATAAAAGAAAAAAGGGATCAACAGACATGGAAGCATCCAACAACCTGCCTAAATCTCCATTTCACACATTACCCAAGGAGATCTTCACTGCCTGTGACTGCTGATGTGTGTGACAGAAACGTCCTCTGAGAGAGAGCTTCAGCAATTCACCAAGGCATGTGTAGGAATTTATAAGCCTCACTCAGGGCTGTTCATCTTCTCCAGCCCCTGCGACAGTTCATCAAATCCATCCTCCACTCTGCAGCAGGTAAAATGCCCAACATCGCTGTTGTATTATCACTTCTCTTCTTCACTTTTACCCGTCCCTCCCCCGCTCTCTCTCATTGGTGTTATCAGTCATCCTCCAGCAGGAGAAAAAGGTAATAAAGGCTGCAGCACTCCGGGAGACGAGCTCCATTGTGTCGCTTCATGAAAACCCTCAGACCTCATTTGACATGATGGACGCTGATAAACAGCCCTTTTTTTTTACATCAAAGTCGGTGTCGATTCGCAGCTCCGCAGGTTTTCCACGGGTCTAATGCAATTCTGGATGGTAATCAACCGGATCAGGCTTGTCGTATTTGAGTCACAGCGTGGTAGTTATGTCATTCAGGCTTCCATTTCTGCTCGAAGGGACTACATGCCTATGTTACAGTCTACAGACCTTAAAACCTGTTTGCTGACTGTCAACATGTGGAATGCTAATAAATAGCTGTTTTTTTGAAGCATTGATATCCTTACCATAACGTCTAATCTCAATCTGAAACAGCATGAGCTTTCCATGGATCTAATGTTATTCTGGCTGGTAATCAAGCGGATCGGACTCGTCATGTTTGGGTCATGCCTCGCTGGTTAAGTAATTCCAGCTTTCATTTCATCTGACCTCTGCTTTAGTTTAGAAAGGTGAAGCCGTGAGGTTGTGCAGACTTGTTACCACATGACTAACCGGATGGCAGTTAAAGAAAACTTTTTCTAAAAGCTTCATAAAGCTAATATCAAACCGCAACACATCGTCAGAGTGAAATCCACCACCTCCATGGTCTGTAAATGCCTATTCAAGCTCTCTCAGATGATCTACCATAAGTGGCACATGCTGGAGCAGACAATGTTTAAGACCTTGATTAAAAGCCCAAAGATGCCTATTGGTGGTGCTTGGATTTGAACTTTGAACTTTGAACCTTCCGTCGAGTAGTCATCAGACTGAGCTACCAATATTACTGCTGATACAGCACTACTGGGGCAGACAGGGTTTAAATTGCCCAAAAGCCCAAAGTTGGAGCTTGGTTGTGCTTGAATTTGAACAACCTTCCTTTAGTAGTCCAACCACAGAGTTACCGACTGTTACAGAAACTGGAGCAAAGATGGATTAAGGGCTTGCACAAGAGTAGCTTCTTGGTGGTGGTGGGATTAGACCCAGTTCTGGTCTCTAACTACCGAGTTAGTACTTCAACGTTATCCCAAGCTTCACTGCCTCTTTCCATACTGATATGCCATGCTACAGCACCACTAAAGGAAAAGGGGTTAAAGGCCCTGCTCAATGCTCCAACATTTTGGCAGTGCCGGGACTTGATTTCCAAATCTTTTAAGCACTTAACAAGATTCTTTTGCACTTTTGAGCCACCATTAATCCTCTATCTACCCCATCCAAACTGGTTTAAGGACAGTCCTGAGGCTGAAAAACAAAACGTGCTTGAGTCTAGACGTTGCAGCATTCATCCATCATTAAGCCATTAGGAGTTTCCACATTTTACTATGTTCCCAGTTTTATAATCAATGAGCAGGCGGATTATTCAGAAGTCCGGCTACACTTTCTAAAGTAGTGGAATACGATACACAGATTTATTTCTATTATATAATGTCAGCCATTAATACTGTTACATTAAAAAGTACTCTAAGACCTGCCATAGAACAATTTCACTAGAGTGCAGCAACAGTATGGAAATGAAATGTCTGGATTGTGATCCAGTGGGAAGTGGTGGCTTAGTGGTTAAGGTGTTGGACTAATACCAGAAAGACTGGGGTCCGATTCCCAGCACCACCAAGCCACCACTGTGGGCCCTTGAGCAAGGCCTCTAACCACCTATTTCTCAGTTGTATAAATGAGATTAATGTAAATGCCAAATGCTGTAAATGTAAATTTAAATGTGATGTTTCCACATTACCAACTATGTGTTTATAGTGTATAGAATGTGATTACATCTATGATTAGAAACCTAAAGTCCACAGAATGACATGCAAGGTATTTAAAATGTTGTAAACACATTTGGGATATGCGAAAAATGCATTTCATTGGCTCTGTACATGTACCTTGCACAATGACAATGAATTGAATATACTTATACTTATACTTACATTTGAGCCGATTTGTACGTTTCTATTGGCTGTTAAACAGAAAGCTAAAATAAAAGCCTGGGTGTGGAACTAGAACCTAAAGGTATCTACATAGCTGATAAGTTTGCTGGGCAATATTATTATGCCTATAAATGAAGACCCTGAGAGGGCAAGGAAACTCCTGTCGCTCACGCAGATAGCACAAGGTCTCAGCTCGATCCGCTGTTCCATGAGACGCTACATCATTCTGACAAGTCAATTTACACGTCAGGTCATCGTGCAAAGCTTGAAAGGCATTTGATCATGTAAAGTAGATATAAATCAGCTGGGATCCAGTCCGGCTGTATCCCTTTCACACTGAACCAAAAAGCAGACGCTAAGACAACGTGTCCAGCTTGCTCGATGCTAACTGTGTAGAAAAGACCCAACCTCATCTGTCCTGCAGCTAAAAGACTTCCGATATCCAAACCGCATTCTCCGATCCTTTCTTTCCTACAGACAGACGCTAATATAATTAAAACTCCTGTTCCATTTTTGTTCCTTTCCTCATTCTCTGACTCCATATATGACCACACTGTTAACAAAACAACAAAGTGAAATAAAGGTTTTTCTTCAATAACAAGATTTCCCTTCAGCTGGAGGAAGAAAAACGAGGCACGGATCTGCTGAGCTAATGATCGATCAGGGACTGGATCATGCTAGGTGCCTGTGGAGGAGGTCAAGTAGATGCTGTGCGTGATATTTCCATACAAATAACGCCGGCTTTTACAAGCCATAATTGCCTGAGAGTAATGACGCAGAGGAGAAAACAGCAACACTGGACAGCTGCATTGATTTTTGTAATGATTCAGTTAAATATTCTTTTTTGTAAGCCATTGCTCAGGAACACATAGATAAAAAAGGCGGAAAAAAGATTTTGTTTTTTTATATAATTTATTTATTTCACCATGATTCCTTTACTTACTCCAAACTATTTATTTATTACATCGAATTAATTTCTTTTAAATTATTATAAAGTAGAATTCTATTATTATATAAGTCATTAATTTTTGCACTTGGTACACATTTTTTTTCTAACTTACATGGTTCATGCATATGATTCCTTTATTTCACTATGGGTTTTTTTGCTGATTCCAAACAATTTATTTATCTCTACATCAAATTCTAATTTTATTACTATTATAAATTATAATTATAGTCATTTATTTTTGTAATTGTTACACATTTACGTCCCCCCCCCATAATTTTAGCTTAAACTTTTACAAATAATTCATTTGCCTGTTTTAATAATTTATTTATATATGATTAGTTTTGTTTAATTTTCCATTTTATATTAGTTTTGTCACTCTATATGTTTATAATCTATTTTTTTCACGCATTACTGTTCTACATAATTCATAGTTTTGCACAGATGATTTTCCCTCTTAATGATTCTTTTTTTTAAGAATCATTTTTTTAAAATGTGCATTATTTAAAAAAAAAATTCCACATGTAATTATAGCACAATTTCAACACAAATTCAAAAATTTGTATTTTCCGTCATTATTAAAAAATTTATTCTCAAACTGAATCATAAGATTTTCCAAACGATTCATTTTCCATATTATAAATTTTCCAGAAATAAGCAATTCGTCTAGTACGAAAAAAACCCCTTTCGTAATGATGTCCCTTTTAGACAGGTGTTGGATCAATAACTGGAAGATCGGGGTTCGATTCTCAGCACCACTAAGTTGCCACTGTTGGGCCCCTAAGCAAAGCAAAGCCCTTAACCCCCAATTGCTTAGTTGTATAAGAGTAATTTTGAGTCGCTCTGGATGGGGACGTTTGCTAAATGCTATAAATGTAAATGTAGACATGATTAATTTCTTAATATTTAACCCATTAACTCCATTCTGAAATTTATAACGTGTATAATGCTTTTATAACTGTCAGAGTGCAGCTAAAATGAACGGCGCCATTATAAGAAGTTATTATTAATATGGGCTTCATGGATAATTGCTGTTCTATCCAGTATTAAAAAATTCTTTCTCTCTCTTTCTCTCTCTCTAAAGAATGATTGACACATACAATCTTTATGGTTGTGCAATCCCCAGAGTATGGTTCTTCTTGTTTTTTTATTTATTTATTTTTAAATAAATTTATTTTTTGCAGGGAAGCGTAATTAAGGATCGGTATAGCTGTACGTGTTGTTCACTTTTAAAAGCCTTCGGAGGCAAAACAGGAAAAACACACAGGCTTTTAAAGGTAATTAAGCTGTCCAGAAAGACAGAGCAGATTAATATTTCACCTGGCTCGGTGGACAGCACAATAGGACACCAGCAACATTTACAGACTAATTAACTGAGATGCACTCGCTATGATTGCACATAAATAATCACAGCCTGGTTCTCGGGATGAAATTTAACTTTTAGAAGAAAAAAGAAGTTAATAGCAGAAGATGGGGTGGGGGGGAGGGGTTATCTTTAATAGTCAGATTAAACGATAAAAACAAGCTGGGAAAGAAACACGCGATGTTCTCTATCTGTGTTTTATTGCAGCACTTTCAGCATAAAAGATTAAAAAAGCTTTTTCTGCTACTAATAATTACAATTTAAAGAACAGCAATACCAAAAAGGTCACTGTTAAAGAGCTGCATTATTTTTCTTCAAGGAACAACACGGTACACGGAATAATTCGTAATGAGGTGGGCAGAATGACCGAAATTCTATTTCACAATATGAGTAATTTTATTTCACGATAACAATATATTTGTAATGGTGACTCCACTGAGGCGAGACATTTTGAACCCAAGTGCAGTTTTTTTACAAAGGTGAACATACAAACATAAACTAAACTTGACTATTTACAGAAATTTAAGACAAAACAACAAACATGAACTAGGCCAGACCTTACTTAACTTGATTAAAGAGACATGAACACGAGCACGGAACTTGGCATCGATAAGTAAAACATGCACAAAAAATAATCCAACAAGACAAGGCAAAACACAAGAGCTATAAATACACAATGAACCCATTAACTAGACAAGACACACCTGAACACAATCACAAACACAGGACTGAACAACCAATGAGAACAAGACAAAGGAAATCACATGACATGAAGACATGAGGACAAACCCGGAAGTAAACAAAACAAACTGTCTAGGCTAGCATAGCATGGCTTAGCTGGCTAGCATAGCTTAGCCTAGATATATAACAATAAACAATAAACCTGAAACAAGAAAAACATAAAACAAGAACATTAACAAAACATGAAAACCAAAAACCCTGAACGTTACAATATGTCACAATATAGTTCTTTAGTTATTCTGATCTATTCTATTTAGTTATTCTTATCTATTCTGGGGGAAGTGGTAGCGCAGTGTTAAGGTGTTGTACTACTACTCTAAAGACCTGGGTTTGATTCCCAGCACCACCAAGCCACCACTGCTGGGCCCCTGAGCAAGGCCCTTAATTGGGTGCTGTTGGGGGGGTCTGCCAAATGCTGCAAATTATATATATATATATACATATATAGCATAAACACTTTAGAATGGTAAAGCACTTCACCTTATTTCCTTATATATGGACTTTGATACATACAGTAAATTTAATACAAACTTTATTAACCTAATTAAAACAATCATTTTCACTGTATGTAGTTGTACGGACAAACCTTATTAACCTTATTGAACAGACTTTAATTTAATGTAGAATAAAAGGGGGAAGTGGTGGCTCATAGTTAAGGTGTTGGACTACCAACCTGAAGATTGTGGGTTCGATTTCCAGCTCTACCAAGCCACCACTGCAAGTCCCTGGGCAAGGCCCCTAATCCCCCCCAGTTGCTCAGTTGTATAAAAGAGATAAATGTAAGTCACTCTGGATAAGGACGACTACCAAATGCTGTAAGTTTTAAAAAAAATTTCAAAACACAAATAATCATATAAAATATTCAAATGACAATTATCAACACAAATATTTATTTTTAACTCAACTTCCTATTTCAGATGTCAGCGATCTTCGCAATCCTTTCCACTCTGTGTGTGTTTATCTCTTTTATCTCTATCACATGATGAAACTTGCTGAAGGAGATTTCACTCGTCACGTGAGGAGAATAATGACGGACAGGATGATGTTGGCGAAAGTGGTGCACAACAGATCCAGAGCGTCACTGATTAATATTGACTAAAGTTGTTGCACGAACACGAACTAAAAGTGAAATTAAAAAACGAACGCACATTTAAATGTGATTTTATTACCCCACAGATTAAGAATGGTTTCTCGATACCCCAAAAAAATTATATATAACATATATAACATTTTCAGAGAATGCAAAAGCAATAAAATATATTTTTTACATGTCTCGGTATACACGGAATACACGTAATTTATTCCGCGACATATCGATTTATACATTCACATCGACAAGCCGTTATTCGTAGAATGTCCTTACACCTGATAACCTAAAAAAATATCAGAATCAAGTCACTATGATTGATACAGAAAGGTTATATTTTTAAATAGTTTATCATAGATATATTATTAAAAATGTTCACCATATAATCACCAATAATAGTCTGTTACGGCTATTTGATTTAAAGCACATTTTTCTTATATAGTTTTTCATGTTCCACATACAGCGGAACCTCCGCATACGAATTGAATTGGTTCTAAATGCGGCTTCTTAAGGTTAATACACGAGGTTAATTACAGCCACCCAAAAATATTATTAATATTATCAATATTTAAATCCTAGGGTGCAGCTGGCAGTGTTGCTGCCTCACCACTTTAGGGTCTTCTATTTTAATCTGCTTTTTTACCGAAGTGGAGGCTTAGTGGTTAAGGTGTAGGGGCAGTGGTGGCTCAAATGGTTGAGTTGCTGAGTTGCTAATCTGGATCTGACCCCCAACTTACTAAGATGGGATATGCGAAAAAAGAATTTCACTCTGCTGTAAAAAAGTATATGTGACAAAAGTAAAAGACATTTATTTTATTTATTACCAGAAAGACCGGGGTTCCTTTCCCAGCACCACCAAGCCACCACTATGGGCCCCTGAGAAAGGCTCTTAACCCTTTAATTGCTCAGTTGTATCAAAGTGATGAATGTAAGTCGCTCTGGATAAGGGCGTCCGCCAAACAGCATTTGTCTGTATTGGTCTGTATAGGAATTGAATGGGTTCTAAAGGCGGCTTCTTAAGGTTTATATTTGTAGTGCGATATAAGTTTTTCTATAATTCCCCTAAAAATACTGTAAAGGCACATAGTTAATTCCAGCCACTCATAAATATTATCAATATTACCAATTTTTCCAACTTGATAACATAAACAAGAATAATTTTTGCATTTTCACCAATCAGCAGCTCTGGGTTTTTGACTTAAAGTTTAGAAACTATTATCGGTTGGCTTCACTTCGTTTTCCACTGACGCAAACACGTTTGGAATGGCTTTTGGAGGCAGACGAACAATTTCATTTCTACTACTGGTAATCATACTATAAAGAACATACTTTTGTAACTGTCAGAAAGTGCGTGCTAACTCAAATGTAATACATACTTAAGTAGTATGCCATTTCAGTAAAGAATTCGATGTTGTAATCACTTGGAAAGTCTGTCGCTTCTCCTCTTCCTGAGCAAAGTGCAGATGATATCTCCTAACCTTCATAGAGTATAATGCAACACTCCAAACTCTCACAATCCCTAACCCACTCCTAGTAAACCTACTCAGTCCCTCACTTCGAGATATAATGCTATATAAAAAGCAGATTTCTATTTATAACCTCAGACTCCAGACTTCAGAATCTGTGTCGAAATGTAACAACCTTTGTGCGCGATGACAATTCGATCCTCCAGGCTTGATTCATTTTTCTCTTTACTCGCTCTTCGAGAGCTTTTAAATTAGAACTTATTTTATTTATACCTTAACATTAGTTACCCTGGAGGTGCGACTCATTCCGAAAACATTGGAATTTGTAAATTAGCTCTTGTAATGAATGTATTTAATATCTTTTTGCACTGTTCTCTAAGATGGGAAAATCACATCTTATCTTTACAGTCAAGAGTTCCAACTCAGTACTGACTAGGTGGACAAACAGGGACAATGATTGTCCATAATATTGACTGTCAAAGTGGACTAAAGATGGTCAAATTGTCTAATACAGTTTCCAGTAATATAGCTTTAGTGGGAGGGGTGACTTGATGGTTAAGACTCTGGGTTACCGATCTGAAGGTCAGTGTCAGGCCCATAACTCATTAATGTTGCATCATTGCCCCTGCAATCTGGTCCTGGATAGGATATGCGTAGTAAAGAGTTTCACTGTGCTGTGTCGCATACACAACCAAATAAAAACTGCTGGTAGGTGGGTCCTTTCGTCTGAGGGTGCTAATACTTAGTGCAGCACAACAGATGGCTCTAAGGTCAGCAGAATAACACCTTCAAAGTGACTTACATGGTCAAGGTTTTAAATCCCATGGTGCAGCTGGCAGTGTTGCTGCCTCACCACTTCAGGGTCTTCCATTTTATCTTGTTTTTTTCACGGAAGTTCTGGCTTAGTGGTTAAATGGTGTTGGACTAATACCAGAAAGACTGGGGTTCAATTTCCAGCACCACCAAGCCACCACTGTGGGCCTCTAAGCGAGGCTCTTAACCCCCCAATTGCTCAGTTGTTTTAAAGTGATGAATGTAAGTAGCTCTGGATAAGGGCGTCTGCCAAATGCTGTAAATGTAAATGAACTTCAGTATTGCAGAAACTGCAGCTTCTACTTCCTGGAGTATTGGGTGTTTTAGCACTGAAAGTAGGCGAATACAATAAGAAACACCCATTACTAACCTGGAGAAAAGCTCTTATTATCCGGATACTGTTTGGAGAAAAGCTGTATCGATTTCCCTGCCATGAACCACCCAAACCTTTTTCATGCATTTTTCTATTTCTCCAGACAACAGCAAACATGCGTAATGCGATAACTCTGCCACAAAAACCGAGTCCCCTCCCTATTCGGGAGTGTGATATTACTCACTGCAGCGCCACACAAAGCCTTTTATTGAATTACTGCTGGGAATGACGTGTTATTGACTATAATTACCGGTACCAATATAAAATCCTGTGCTCCATCCTTTTCTAACTGCTGCCTCCTCTGTCCTCTTACTCAATATCTCCCCAGCCATCGTTCCTACTTACTCCTCTACTTCATCACTTTCCCCCCACTCGTACACAGCTTCATTCACAGCACTGTCAGATAACTCTTTGGCTCCAATTTATCTTTCTGTCTCTTCATCTCCTTTTTTTCATATGCACACTGGTTAGACAACTCATTCACCCTCTTTTTCTCTCCCCATTTCCATTGTCTACAGGCGTCCATGTAGATCGCTAGTGACTGGGTTCTGGTATGAATGGATGAGATGATAAGATGTGAAAGATGAGTAGTGATAGCTTTGGCACGCTTGCAATCACAGATAAGATGAAACTTGATGGCGGGATGCAATTGCTCTCTACTGCAGGGTCAGCTGAAATGAAAATGGCTGCCATCTTGAAAGTAAGTCATGCAAGAATTTTTTTTAGTTTGAATCAAATTTTAAGCAGGTTATTGTACAAAAAACGAGAAAATCTACAACAAAATCTGAACTGTTTTTAATTATTATCTTTATATCTTAACATTAGTTACCCTGCAGGTGAACACTAGAGGTGAGCCATGATTGGAATTTGTAAATTAGCTTTTGTAATGAATGTATTTAATATCTTTTTGCACTGTTCTCTAAGACTGGAAAATCACATCTTCACAGTCGAGAGTTCCAACTCTGACTAGGTGGACAAACAGGGACAATGACTGTCCATAATATTGACTGTCAAAGTGGACTAAAGATGGTCAAATTGTCTAATACAGATTCCGGTAATATAGCTTTAGTGGGAGGGGTTACTTGATGGTTAAGACTCTGGGTTACCGATCTGAAGGTCAGTGTCAGGCCCATAACTCACTAATGTTGCATCATTTTCCCTGCAATCTGGTCCCGGATAGAATATGCATAGTAAAGAGTTTCATTGTGCTGTGTCGCATACACAACCAAATAAAGGCTGCTTTGCTTTAGGCTGCTGTTAGTAGGTGGGTCGTTTTGGTTGAGGGTGCTAATACTTACTGCAGCACCACAGATGGGTCTAAAGTCTACATCTTCAAAGTGACTTACATGGTCAAGGTTTAAATCCCATGGTACAGCCGGCAGTGTTGTTGCCTCTCCGCTCTATGGACTTTCTTTTCATCCTGCCTTTTTACATCCTACCTTTGTCTGAATTTGTTCTAAAGTGTTCACTAGGTTTCCAATTTAACATGTTGGTAGGAATTGTTGGTAAATATAACAACAGCATGATACCCTTTTATTCAAGTTGTACTCCTGACTTGCACCCGGTATTCCGGGTATATTTATCAATTAAAAACAATCGACTAGTCTACAATAAAATCAAATTGGACACAATGTGATCAACATATTTAATTTCGTCAACGCAACCAGATGCTTCCTGGCCCATCGCGTTCCACTTACGTCCCACTTACGTCGCATTAACCAGGTAAGCATATGGAAACTTTACAAACCCATATAAATATTAGCAGATCCTGATTAGCATAATGAATGCACTGTGACATAACAATATAATATAATTGATGTCTTTGAAATTGTCTATAATGTGCTAGGTGGCCTGTGATTCGCGTGTAATTGCATTTAGTACGCATCACCCTTTCGTTATCTCTACCCTTCTCATCTCTTTTTGCACTGATAAAGAACCGCTAAACAAGGTCACTGAAGCTAATGTAGCACGTTGTTAGCCAGCCCACCCATTTGCTTTGTGTTAGTGCTCAGAGGACCACAGCGTTTCTGTGCCATTACCTGACCGTTAGACTACCACTCAGTAAAGTGCTTCCTCTTAACTCACCACTGTTGAGAGGCTGTATTTAAGTTTCTATCACAGTGCTGTTGAATTCTGAATTCTGATTGGTCCAAGGTGTAAAGTCATGTTTGTTGAGCTGTAAAAAACATCTTTGTTTTTTTTTTTTACAGAAGAAAGTAAGGCTTTTCTTTATTTCTGTTTATCCTACATCATCTGACATCATCTTATCTCCAGACCTGCCAGACCTGCCTGACCTGCCTGAGCTTAGAGTTGCAAACTACTTTTAAAGATGGCTGCACATAGACAGCCAGGAGATACATAAGATAACTGTGGATGGTGCTACTCATAAAGATTGTAAACTTCACCTTAAGAACTTCACCTTAAACCTAGACTAATTTACCTGGTTTCACATTTTTTTAATACAGGTGAAGAAAAAGAAGATATAATCACATGCTTCATAGTGTGGGAAGTCATAGCTAAGTGGTTAGGGTGCTGGACTGCTGATCAGAAGATAGTGGGCTTCATTCCCAGTACTATCAAGCCCCCACTGCAGAGCCCCTGACCAAGATTCTCAACCCTCAACTACTCAGTTGGATAATATAAGCTAAATGCGAGTCAATCTGGATAACTGTATATATCTGTGCCACTTGGATCATCTTACATTTATGACATTTGACACCGTTATCCAGAGCAATTTGCATTTATCTCTTTTATACAACTGAGCAATTGGGTTAAGGGCCTTACTCAGGGGCTTCATGGTGCTGGAAATTTAACCCGGATCTTCAAATTAGCGGTTCAAGACCTTGACCACTTCCCCTTTTAAGGAACACTGGGGAAACATGTTCTATCATAGGACGCTTTATTTAAGACCCTTTAAAGAAGGTTTCCAATAGAATCCTCCAGGAAGTTGAGAAATTTTAAGGGGGACTTTTAATACATTTAAATTAGATCTTTGCTGTTTATCATATGCTCCAAACCAGCCAGATCCAGGCTCTATAAAAAGCACACAGGAACTGCACTTTAGCTTCCTCTCTGATGTTTCAGCAGAACAAGAAAATGAAACTTGTTCTGAACAAATTTTCATCTTTTCCTTTTTTGTACCTTGAGATTATTAAGGTAGAATTCAACGGCATATTCTTTCTAACACCCCCGTGAGTGTTCCTCATCTCCGGGAATCGCATTCGCAAGTTCTGTTTCACATCTGAGCCGCAAACCACAGCTCGACTACAGTGCACCCCACACCCACACCTACCCACCAAAAAAGCAAAGCAAAATAAAACAAGATAGATGGAGTCCCCGAAGACTTCAGCAACTCAAAGACATATAACGGAGTCTTTTAAGGGCAAGCGATGGTAGATCTGTCGAAAATAGATGGGCGTCTTGGTAAAGGTGTTTCACGTCACACTCTTCATTAGAGACGAGATAGATCAGAGTAGAGAGCTGAAAGTGTGTGTGTACTTGGGTGGCAGTGTGTATTCTTTCATAAAGAACAGTACTGAGAAGCACAGTCTTCATATCACCTACTTTCTCTCTCTGTTTCGCTGTTGGATCTTTTATGCGCTTTCTACTTCAGAGCGAGTAGGAGGAAAAAGAGAGCTGTGTCGCTTGCTTTCTTTAGCTTATGTGGGCTTGGATATACACATTAAGAATGGAGCTGAATACAAATGCATCATTAAAGACAGACTGAACAGATAGTATGTACGTTACGTTTAGGGATTGTTGGTCTTGTAAGAAAGAGAATTTTCCTCATTTCGGACAACAATAAATATCTTAAAGACAATTTACCCGAAAGGGTAGCAAAGATGTAAACACCTGATCATAATGGCCACATTTTCCTAATGAAAATCCCTATTCAAACTGTTAAGACTCTGGGTAGTTGATCAAAGGATTAGGGTTTAGGCTCTACTTTCAGCAAGCAGCCAATGTTGGCCCCTCTCGCTAGACCACTAACCCATTAAAAAATCCTTATAATGTCATGTCTATGTGATGAAAGAATTGCTTCGAAAAGAATTTGTTATCAAGAATTAGGTTTGAATCCCCACCATCATCACCACCACCGCCACAAAGCTCCCACTGTTGGCCCTCAATCAAGGCCCTGAATCCCTCTCCACTCCAGAAGTGCTATATTATAGCTGGCTCAGCTTTCTGACCCCAGATTCCAGGCTTCCTCGGTCCAGTAGTATGACAGTTTATCTGCACTCTAACCCAAACTCCTGAGCTGGGATATGCAACAAAACAAATTTTACCTTGTGTAATGTAGATGTTACAAAGTTGTAGCAAAAGTTTTGCTAGGAACCACATATGGGGGTCATGGTCAAGGGTTCACATACTTCCACTAATACTGCGTATTCCTGGCGGGTACTTAGACTTGAGCATTGGTCCAGCTAAATATGCTTTTAGTCTTAATCAGGATTCTGTAAAAATTATGATTGTTGCTATTTAGTGAAAACCCAACATGGCTAAATGGACTGACCTGAGAGACTCTGCAGGACGCGGGTTAATAAAGACCGGGACTCTAAAAGGATTTGATAGCTTTTAATTTTGATCCCGACTTTATTCAGATACAATCTTGACTTGGCCTTGACCACAAAGACTCAAGCTGTGTTTCAGTGAGCTGCCCAGTATTCAGGGTACTGATCAGTGTGCCAGCCATTTTAAGAGCTGGCTCCCTCTCTCTCTCTCTCTCTCTCTCTCTCTCTCTTTTTGTCACAAATTCCTGTTCTAAAGAATCCAATAAAAAAAACCCAAGAATTAATGCTTACTATATTCCTTTGCAGGTAACATTGTAAATTGCGAAACCAACTACAAATATATTAGTTAATTTTAGCTCTGTCTTTTTTGTCGTATTAGAAGACATCATTAATAGCCGCATTAGCTTGCCTTTGTGTCGGTTGTATAATGGTTGTATAACAAATGTAAAAAATTATTTATGTATATTTCAGATAGCTAATCAGTTTTAATTTTCGTATTATATTACCCTCAAGTATATATTTTCTTGTTGCTTAGCAACTGTGTCCTCATTTACGCTTAATATATAATATCTGCTCAGTCGCAGCGCAGGTAAATGTCTGGCTGTAATGGGGTGGGCTGTTGTGGGGTGGGGTGGGACGATATGTAATATTTTGCATATTCAATATGTTTATCACACTTATCCAGCTGGTAGACACACGTTATTCGAGTGTTATTTCATTTGCTTATTTTGTACAAACATGAAATGTGCGTCTTGTGTGAGCCTTTTTTTCTTAGCACTTAGCAACTGCAAGGAGGAGCGTCAACCCTTTCCGGTCCCTCTGAGCCGTCGCTCGGCAAAGCCAGCCACTCGCAGCCTACACACGGGAACGCGGGGTCGAAAGATAGCGTGCGAGACTCTGTTAAGTCTGTGTCGCACGGATGGGGCGTAGAATTTTACACCGTGTGAGTTTACAGCTGATGTAATAGGTGAAGAGGGAATAGCGTGCCGCCAATTTTTCCCTTGACGAATGGTCGTCCTGAGAGAGGTGCCGTGATAAGAACAGACATTCGCACGGACACACTCTCGCATGCACATGCAAGAAAGTAAACAAGGGTTTGATTTGTGTAAAGCAGTGACTCATCATAAAAATAAACAGAAGGAAGTCAGGAATAAACGATCGACAGTCTGTCTGTCTGCGATTGGATGGTATTAACTTCTCACTGTGACCTTTGGAGGAAAATATTTGCATGTTTTTTTTCACTGGTCAAACTCGTGTATCTACAGCAAGCTAATTTTTATTATCACAACAAATACAATAACTTTTTTCATTTTAGTGAAGTCAACAATCACAGGCTTTCAGTGACTTATTTATTTATTTATTAAAAAAAAAATTGGTATATAGCATAAAGGGACAAAAGGAAGCAAATTAATCTAATAGGGTTTAAATAATTTACTAATAAATAAAAAAAACTCTACAATGTTGCCAGGTAAACAATGATTTTAATAAAAATCAAACTACAATTTAGAATTTATTTTTCCTTTTCCTTTTCTTTATGCATTGTTTTATTTTGTGCTTTATTACTATTATGGCACAGGTGCCCACTTGTACTGATTGGATATAGGTGTAGATTTATTTAAAAATAAATAGTAGTAATAATATAATAATATATAATATAATAATTTAGGGTTAGTAAAATAATATATATAACTAATAAAAAATGGAAAAGAAAACAAGCAGTTAGCAGAGCCTTTAGCTAGCATTCAGTTACCTTAGAGATTGAAAAGGTTTGCTGGTAGTTTATGCTAGTTTTTAGTTGCTAGCGTTATCTGCCATTTTCTTAAATTAAACTTCTTTAATTTAATTTAATTACATTTATTTTATTTTGTTTTTGATTGTCAATATTATTATTATTATTATTAACTCAGATGCCAGAGAGTATGATAACAATATATATATATATCTGTTATCATTACATTCATTTAATTTAAATTAATGCTTATTTAATTAATGCTTATCAGATGTCCTTATTCAGAGTTATTCAGACATTTAGACAACTGAGCAATCAAGGGTTAAGGGCCTTGCTTAGGGGCCCAGCGGTGGCAACCTGGTGGTGCTGGGAATCGAACTCCGATCTTTCGATTAGCAGTCCAGTCCTATAGGCAGTTTATAAAATCTAATGTAAACAATCAGAAATTATCGAGGTGATTAGAAACCTGTCATTATATTATCCTTTGTAGGAGATGATTGCGATACTGGGATTGCTGTAAACTCAGACGCACCCCGTGTGCCACAGAGAACAAACGTAGACACTTTCCAGTCATGTATTTAATCTCTCACACTTTTGTCTGTACATTTTCTACATCTGGAGTTGAATTTACAGCTGCCTTTGCTATCCTTTTAAATTAACTCTCTTGCTAACACATCTGCCGAGCATCACTGCCAAGAGACCCCCCGGCCCCTGATTGGCCCTGACCTGAATCCTACAGTATTAAACCAATCAAACTAAAGATGGCAGCGAATATTACCCAATCAGAGAAAGAACTGAAGAGTTTTTACACAACTCAAGTGGGATGATTTTCATGAACGCTGCACAACTCGAAAATACCGAACAACATCCCCTATTGGTTTAATACGGAAGGCGCCATTTAACCCTGAAATATGGGATGAACCCTACTGGAGCAGTATGGTTAGCGTTCTTGCTAACACATGCTACAGATGCCAGTGTTTAATGTGGATGAAATGTAATTTTCAGTGTAATCTGACGTAAATATTACTATTCCTGACGCTTTCTTCAAAATAGCTGCCAGGTGAGTAAGTCGTCCATGCAACTCATTAGCTAGGATTTTTTTAGCAATTACTCAGTTGCCGAGCAACTAAAAAAAAAAAGTCTGACTAAAAAACTGGTGGCGTGGAAAAGAAAAAAATAAGTGAAAAAAAAAAATTGTGCATTACGTAATAAAGAAACCAACACCAGGCTTGTTTTATCAGCCCGCAGGTTTGTTCTCTTTTAAATGACTTTACTGTTGTAATAATACCAGAAAAAGAAAGGAATAAAGAAACGTCTGCGGCTGGGGTTTTCTCAGGGGTGAGGAAGAAAAATGGCGACATTACCGGAAATAAAATCGCCAAGGATGGAATTAGCTCGGCTGCTTGTGTAAAACGAATCCCGTCTGAATAAAGCTTAAGGCTGCGATTTTTTAAGAGATCCTCAAAGTTAATGGGGAGAAGAAAAGCGCCTGCGATGTGATATGGAAAAAAAAAAAAAAAAAACAACAACACCACAGTGAACATTTCTCACTCGAAAATAAACGCGCCCAAACAAGCCGCAGTGGAAAGGAGTGCGCCGCATTACCATCCAGCTTAATTCCAGACTCCAGTGAAGCCTCAAATCCAATTTGCGCCTGTCATCCCCTCCGTAGAGGAGCATTAATGGAAACTAAACTGCTGCCCAAATCCAGCTACGTCTGCGTTAAAACAAACTCCCTTTAACTCCGCACTGCTCAACCAGCTGGACTCTTTCCGCTCTGCTTTTAGAAAAAAAACCTTTTAATCCTGCACTTCGAGAATTAAAACGCAGAAGACCAGCGACCCGAACCGTGCTTTTAATCACCATGCACAAAATTCCAGTTTGTACGACGAGAACCTGAACTGGACACGGTGACCGAGACAGAGAGTGAATTATTCTAGAAACTTCTTAAAAGAGTAAATAAGTATTAAAATGTTAACATAAATATCATATTTTTGTTCCAGTACTTTTGACACATTGTGGTGTAAATAACCCCGACAACCTGGAAGGAAATAAAGCACAACGGGACATGCTGTTATAAGAGGTCCTTCACATATGGCACCTATGACACACATGATTCTTATACGATTCTTTTTACCTTTACATGTGATTCTCCTAGATAATTAATTCACTGTGTGATTCTTTTAAATGATTCCTTCATTCCATTTTTTTAAATGAATCATTTATGTTCAACCGAATTTTTTTACCTAATCATAATTATCCAGTATAATTCACATGATTCTTTCACGAATCATTGAATCTGCACATAATCATTAATATAATATAATAATTCTGAAATGAGTTTTTAGATGAAATATTTTAAAATAACAAAATTTTACATGATTTTCAAAATAATGGTTTGGTGTGAATCTTTAACAATATTTTTAATGTATTTTATACTTATATTTTTCTTATATTTAGTTCATTTTCACATGATTTTATTTACAAACTCATTTATTTTAAAGTGAGTCTTTACATTTGATTCTTTTACATGATTCATTTTCACACAATTTCTGAACATCTTTTTTTCTTTATTTCTTTCTTTTTTTCTTTCTATCCATTTCTGTCCTTCTTTTCTTTCTATTTCCTTCTTTCTTTCCTTCTTTCTTTCTTTCTTTCTTTCTTTCTTTTTCTTTCATATCGCACCTAAAAAATGCGTGGATATGTTGTTGCTAAGCAACCATCAGCTACGCTCTTCATTACAATAAAGAAATTTCAGCTACAGATTTCCGTTCTTGCTGTAACTCTTCTACAAAATTTATTTACAAAGAAAACACAATGATGAGCTGCTCCTCCATTTTTCTGCTGAAGTTTCTGTGTAAGGAAACGTCGCTCACTATTTAGGGAGGTGGTTAGGTTAGCACCATCAAGCTACCACAGTTGGGCCCTTGGGAAAGGCCCCCAATTGCTTAGTTGTATAAAATAGATGAATGTAAGTCGCCCTGGATAAGGACGTCTCCCAAATGCCGTATATGCACGTATGTATTTGCAGGCTCTTGCCACGAAATATCGATTGACGGATGTTCTGATCGTCCATCTTGAATAAGTTCCAACTTCAACTCTGACGCACTAAATCTGGAGGCTCCTTCCATAAGCTAATTCTGAATTAGTTTATGTGGAGCAGTGCGGTAAACCAGCCGATACCATAGAAACGCCAACGCATTCGAATAGATGCTATTATAGAAGATAAATTCTGATGAAGTGATAGAAAAAAAAGTCAAGTTTAAAACTTTTGACAGGCAGCAAACACACACACACACACACACACACAAGCCCTCTAAGTCTCTTTCTCTCTCGCACACACACACACACACACACACACAGACGCACGCACACGGTCTTCTTCTAACTTCATAGAGTTTCACATTTTCGATGCCGGTTGCATAATCAGGTAGCATGGAACTATTCTTCTCTCTCTCTCTCTCTCCCTCTCTCTCTCTCTCTCTTATTCTCTCCCTGTCTCTGTCTCTCTCATTCTCTTTTTCTTTCTCTCTCTCTCTCTCTCTTTCTTTGTCGATCTAGTTCTTGGTCTCAGTCTGTGTCTCTGACTTTTTATTGTTGCTCATTGTAAAGCCCAGCACATTTTAAATATCATTATATGTCTGGTCATAAAAAAAGAGCAAGAGAGAGACAGCGAGAGAGAGAGAGAGAGAGAGAGAGAGAGAGAGAGAGAGGAAGGTGGAGAAATTACAAGAGGGGAGAGAGAAGATAGTTAGGGAGAGGAAAACAAAGAGCAGCAGTGGAGAAAGAAAAATGTAGAGAGAGCGAGAGAAGACAAGATGGGTGAGAGACAGAGAAATAGTGTGAGAAAGAAAGAACAGCAAAGAAAAAAAATGAAAGAAACAGAATAGGAAAGGAGGAAGAGTAGGAGGGACAGACAGAAAAATTTACATAGTGAGAAAAAACAAGGAGCCAGAGGAGAGAGAGAGTAAAAGAGAGAGAGATAGAGAGAGAGAGAGAGAGAGAGAGAGAGAGAGAGAGAGATTTCTGAAACATGGTCATTGTTCATCATCGTTAACTGAGAGAAAGATTCCGAATCATCAAGAGCAGGAAACGCATCACTTCACCGATCTCTAGCCATCTGTCCATTCTATGCTTCTCTCCATCATTTCTGTCCTTTTCTCCTCACTCCTTTTCTCAGTAGCGGACATGCTAACGTCTGCTATATTCAGCCATGTGTATGAGTCCCTTGAGCTCAGGAAGCACTGAGGGAGTTGTACGTGAAAGTGTGTGTGTGTGTGTGTGTCTGTTTTCAAGACAACCAACTTCTCCTTACTCACTCAAGAGACTACTTGAGGCTGGCTTGATCTCGGCTGGTGTGTGTGTGTGTGTGTGTGTGTATGTGTGTGTGTGCATGGTGGTTTACACAAAATATTAATTTTTAACACATGACTCATTAATGATTCATTTCCAGTACACATGACTCTTATACGATTCTTTTACCTTTACATGTGATTGTCTTAGATAAATAATTCACTGTGATTCTTTTAAATGATTCCTTCATTTATTTTTTAAATGAATCATTTATGTTCAACCGAATTTTTTAACCAAATCATAATTATGCAGTAAAATTCACAATTCTTTCATGATTCATTAAACTTGCACATTATCATTAATATAAATTCTGAAATGTATTTTTAGATGAAATATTTAAAAATGATAATAATCTTTCTTTCTTTATTTCCTTCTGTCCTTCTTCCTTTCTTTCTTCTTTATCTTCTGTCCTTCTTTCTTTCTTGCTTTCTTCCTTTCTTTCTTTCTTTCTTTTTCCTTCTGTCCTCCTTCCTTCCTTCCTTCCTTTTTTATTCACACATGATCTCTTTATATTCACATTTTTTACATATTTACCAATTTCTGTATAATAATAATGTACGTTGTTGTGTTTTTTCAGAGGAGGAAGGTCAGCGAGCGGATCTGGAATGCTTAAGACGGCCTACGTTACCGCTCAATTTGACGGAGGAAGAAAGGAGGACAGACGGAAATGCGAGAAAAAGCTGAATATTTTATAATGTCTGTTCACGCTGCGGCGGTAAAAATGTAATCTTATTTCTGTTCCAGCACTTTTGATAGAGTGCTGTGTAAACATGTCCGGATAAAGAAAAAAACTGCGTAACCATGACAACCGGGCAGGAAATAAACCCTGACGAGATGTGCTGGTATAGGAATATGATCGAACATGCAGGGCGCCGTGTGCGGTTGATTATTTTCCTATAACCCCACGTCCTATCCTGTTTACTTCCTGTCTGAGAAATGAAAGAAGAGAAAAGAACAACTGGAATGGCTTCACAGCATCGAATGTTTTACGTCTGTGTGTGTGTGTGTGTGTGTGTGTGTGTGTGTGATAGAAAAGCTGATCCACTTACAATGTGTAGTTTGAGATAGTCTCCCAGTCCGGATGAGCTGTCCACTCTGATGAGCAGGGCGTCGTTAAGCTGAGTGCTGAATCCCAGTGCCAGTCTGTCCGCTCTGGTGCTCGGCCTGTCGTTGGGCGGCCACGTGTACGTGATCTTACCTCCTTCACGGCCAAATATGTACGTCGTTCCCGCTGGAGGAGGAAAAAGGGAAAATAATTGATGTCGTTACATCCTTTAGTCTGATTGACTGGACATTTTTGTTGGTATCGAAAGTAAAGTTGGAATTAATACTGACATTTACCCTTAAGGACATTTGGGAGACGTCCTTATACAGAGCGAACTCCATTTATCTCATTTGGACAGCTGAGCAATTATGGTTTAAGGGCTTTTCTTAGGGGCCCAACATTGGTTGGTTGGTTGGTTGGTATCTATCTATCTATCTATCTATCTATCTATCTATCTATCTATCTATCTATCTATCTATCTATGCATCCATCCATCCAGCTGTCACTGGGTAAAAGACTGGGGTCACCTTGTAGCGATCACCAGTCCATCACAGGGCCACATACAGACAAACAACCACACACACGTTCAGGTAAGAAGAAGAGCCGCGTCGTCACACTTTTTAATTTTTATTATTTTTATTATCTTCTTCTTTACCAATAATCTAACATATATATAAAAAAAACGTTATATAGATGTTAAAGCATATATTTTATTTATACCAATCATTTGCTGTATCTTTTGTATATTTGCATATTTATATATTTTTGGTAGTCACCACGATTATTAATATACTGTAGAGAAATTAGAATTCAATTAAATGAGATTTGATTTAATTATCTAATTCTTATGTAAATATCTGATAAATGTCTGAAATTCATGTTTACTTTTTTTTTTAAAACGCTGTGACACCGTCTATTTCCCAACACACACACACACACACACACACACACACACACACACACACGTTTCTAACCTCACGTAGATCAATTAACTTTTCGTTGCGCGTGTCTGCGGAATCGTCTCTACCGCTTGCAGTTAATTAGAGCAAATGGCTTTGACATATATTAGCGACAAAATTATGCAATCAGGTTTTGGCAAAATAGGATTAAAGTAATTAGATGCGAAATAAACAACAACAACAACAAGGCAGACAACAGCAACAGTTGGAAATCCTGCAAAAAAAGGGGTAGGGGGTGCCAAGACTTTTGTGCAATTCCAGCAAAACATGACACTAACTCAGGCATGAAGAAATGAAGTCACACACACTCAGCCTGCTGAATTCTGCTTAATCTCCTTCAGTTCGAATCTCAATTTTCACCTCTGCCGAAGGTGCGAGGTGCGACGGAGGCCTGAGTCGCGCCGGCGAGCTACCGGAGAGCTACCGGAGAGCTAGAGAATAAAATGTATAAAAAATTATTTTTAGATCTCTCACAGCTCCACACAAACGTTCTCCAAAAAAATAAGAAGTAAAACGTTTCCATTTCTACCGTTTGACATTTCTGCTTCTGGGAATCAAACTCACAACCTTCTGAACAGCTTAACAAACTGAATGCAGATGAGCTCCGAAGTTGTTTCTGCACTTCTCTATATTTGCCGTCGGGCTCTAGTGGAGCTTTGCACCATGGGAGGAAATAAATCAGAACAAAATTAGCACGAGGGAAGAAATAAATGACACCACCGCTGTTTTTACATTAAGCCGAATCCTATAACAATAAAAGCAAACGACGCATCATTAGCAAACATTAGCGAAGAAACAGATTTCAGAGCCGGGAATAAAACTCAAACGTTTCAGTCGAGCGTTCCGGTGAGGACGTTTAAAAAAAAAACTTTATTTATTTATTTTCTGAGTGCTGATTGGTCAAAATGTTTTAAATGTTCCAGCTCGGTGGCAGAACTTATTCGGTTTGATGGCGTTTAACGATCGCTTTCGAAAGTGTTCTGAAAGTCTTTAGAAACGTAAAACAGAAAGAAAAACGGAAAAAGCAGACAAAAAACGAGTGTTTATGGCTGCTGTGACATACAGGAAGTAAGAATGTGTTTAAATAATGTTTTTTACAATATTAAAATGCAACTAAAAGTGGATAATTAGTACATAACATTTAATTAAGAAAAACATGAAGCACAGCAACACACACATTTCTGTGAAAAATTTAGGTTAAACAGATATTTTTGGAACATTCTGGATGCAGACAGTTTATTTATTTATTACAATTTTATATAACCCCAAACTTTACTAGTTATATTTTTGCTTATATTCTCTACTGTATATTTTCCTAAAATAGCGTTTCAGTGCTAAATTTTTAGTAAGAATTACGAAATTAGTTACAATACTTTTAAACTTAAGTCGAAATTAAGAGACTAAAGTCAAAATTACGAGAATGGAGTCAAAGTATTCTCGAAATATTACAACTTTAATCTCGTAATCTTGTAATTTAGTCTCGTAAAAAACAAAATCTCCAGATCTTTTTTAAAAAATAAAATAAAGATAAAAAAAGAAATTAAAGTCGAAACAATGAGACTAAAGATGAAATTACAAGAATGAATTATCGAAACTTTATATATTTTTTTCTCTGGTTAAAATAACATTCGACTTTTAGCAAAACCCACTTGAATTGTATATTTTTAAAGGAAAGATGTCTGGTGATGGGCACCAAGCTGGAGATGTTAAAATATTCATTGACCATTCCGGCAGGAACATCAGGCCGTTCATCACTCTGACTGTAATCCGCACTTTTTCCTGTAAACTACCTCATAAAGCCAAAACAATATCAATAACCTGTTTCGCATTTATTTATATATCTGCTTCCCAGCCTGGTGGAATCATTACCGCACACAGACAAATGCTACGGCATCTCCTCGGTTTGGCCTGCTCTCTGTCACACACACACACACACACACACACACACACCTGCTTCAGGAAGTGCGCGAAAGAAACTCGAGAACGTTCGTAGCATGAAGCAAACTCTACCCCAATATTTGGTCATATCTGTTCATTGTTATGCTACGAACTCATACACTGAGCAGCAGTTCGGTGTCAGAATTCATTTTACAAGGACGTGGCTTCCAGGCAACATACACACACACACACACACACACACACACACATGGCTTGTCCATTGTGTTCAAACTCAATACTTATTCTAATTAAGCTCTTTCATGCCATGTCGAAGCCGCCAGCTAGATTTCAGCTCCATTCTGACTCACTGCTCTTTTCAAAAAACACAGAATTTGCCGGCACTATTTTTTGCGTGATTCTGACTGAATACTGATGTAGTCATTTTTATGATCTTTAACCCTTTTTAATCCTTTTTAACCCTTCCTACAAATCAAATAGTGAAATTAAATCTCTAAAATTTATAAAAAATAAATGCCAGTCTGCGTAAGAGCCAATAAGAACTAATGCCAAACACCAAGTACGAGACATCAGACATGCAGATAAACCCTACAACATGATCCTGTTGCGCTGTTTTCATCTTTTAATGAGTCAAAATTGCGTAACATAAAAAAAACAAGCACAAAAAACATTTTTTTTTTTTTTACAATGGCATGTTTAAGGTTAAGATTTGTGATATTTGTGTGTTTAATAGAACACTGTATGTTTGTGTGATGTGTATTTCTGAAACACATTTTTTTAGCCGTATCTACACCTACACCATTACGAGCATCCTGACGGAAAGCACCACAACCGGCCAACGGGTAACGGCACCAAGCAGGACAGGTGAACTACAGAGGGAGGTGCGCTCCGTAAAAGCAAACACAGAGAGAGTGAGGAGGAGCCTATCGGACCCTTTAACCGGGACAGCACCTGGAACCGGCACTCTTCTGGGCTCACACTTATACAAACACACACACACACCAGAACTCCTGCACTTCCCACTATACACACAACCGCACTTTATATCTCACTGCGGTCACTATATATATATATATATAATATATTATATATATATATATATATATATATACACGCACAGTTTTATATAATATACACGGTATGTTTTTATTTCCTTTTATTCAATTTTTATTCAATTTTTTATGTATGCTTTGATTTAATTTATTTTTAATTTAACAGAGAGTCGTGAGAAATATTTCACTATATGTTGTGCTGTTGTATTATCATGTATGTGACGAATAAAATTTGAATCTTAATCTAGGAACTATGAATATAATGCATACATAGCCTTTAAATGTATATTGTACTAATAGGTGTACTGGGGTGAATTAGAGTGTATTTGGGAGTATTGGGGTGTATTTGGGAGTATTGGGGTGTATTTGTGTAACATAGGACATTTCCAATCAGTTTAAATGGATATGGGTGCAATCTAAAATGAGTTGGTCCTGTTTTACATGCACACTATTTAAGTCATCCCGACTGAGATTGTCCAATCAAAATATTTTGCTTAACTTTTACATGAGACGCTCATCTGTCACTCCATGAGTTTTATGGGTTTCCTGTATTCTCAGTCCGGTAAAGTTGCTTAACTGTGGACATTGTGATGCTCTTAAGCATGTGATTGCGCAAGTACACACTGTTGCTGAAATATTTTACAAATAGACAAACCACATGATGCTAAGTTGTTGTGTAGCGGTGCTTCGCTATAAGGGATCGATTTTATGCCCCTCCCCCCCTCCCAAAAAGCAGAAACCTGTGAATGATAGTCTGTAATAAGGACCGGTAAGAGCTGTGCTAACAAACTTTAGTCACCTGAAAAGAAAACAAAGCTTTTGCATGGAATGCCGATCATTTACTGGGACATCATATGGACTTTAGTGGTCGATATATAAAAATTAGCTGCTCATCTCTAAATCGAGCACTCGGGTTGCCTCAGGGAGCAAAAACGGTTTAATATCAGCAGTCATTAGGAATCTACTAATATTATTTATTGTTTTATAATTATTTGCCCCTAGTAGGCTAAAGAAAAACACAACACATTCTTAAGGTCCTGGGTGTCTAGTTTCACATAAGTTTTATATTAACCACTGCTGTAAAAGGGTTTTTTTTGCTTCTGGGTAAAAAAAGGCTTAAATAAAATCTCAGCAGTAGAATTGATCGGTTTCTATGTAATCACGTTGGTCATTATACAACCCAAATATGAGTCTCAGAAGCGCAAACATTTCTTCATCAAACTCTGAGCTTTTTACTCACTGGTTTCTATTCAGAGCAAATTACATTCATTTAATCTTTTTTAACCCTTGGTTGAGGGTTAGGGGCCTTGCTTAGGGACCCAGAAGTGACACCAAAAACAACTTTTGATTGGCAATCAAAAATCTTAATCACAGACCACTAGACCCCACCCTTAATCAACCTATATCCATTCAACAACCATTCATCCATCTATCCATCCATCCATCCATTCATCTATTCATCCATCCATCCAACCATCCAACCATTCATCTATCTATTCATCCATCCATCCATACAACCATCCATCCAACCATCGGACCATTCATGCATCTATTCCTCCATCCATCTATTCATCCATCCATCCATTCATCCATCCATTTTTCTATTCATCTATTTATCCATCCATTTATCCATCCATCCATCCATCCATCCATCCATCCATCCAACCATCCATCCATCTATCCATCCCATGAACTGCTCACCCTACACAACTGGAGCCCTCTTACAGGGACCTCATAATACAAGGCAGGGGATACAATGGACAAAAAAGCACTGTGTTCTTACACACCCATCAAAGAATCTCAAGTCACTGTGATCTTTATTATTTTTCATCCCGCTGTCCACCACAATTCCCTCAAAAACCCACTATCCATTCAGTCGAGCAGCCTCCCAGGCTTCATATTTCCTCGCTCAGTGTTTACAGAGGTTGTGGGTGTGAAATCCTGTGCTGTGTGTTTTCAGGCTTCAGGGAGGGAGAATAATTATCCCTTAGCACATGGCTCCAGTTTCTCCATCTACCGAGATGCTCACGCTGATATGGAGCTGTAGTCATTGAATAGAGTAGGGGGCTGGAAATATTACACTCTTTTTGGTGTTGGGTTTCATTTTTTAATTTCGGCATATTTTTCCCTTCTTCCATTTTTTCGGAACATTATCTTCTTCAAATCTTTTTGAAATTATTAAGGTTTGATGGACAGCTGGATCTGCATTTCTGAAGTCTGCTGATTATCTATTGTCAAATGTCATCTTTTTAGCAGTCACGGTCAACGTTAAAGGAGGTTGACGAAGGTGTGCAGCAAAGACGAGGAAGCGCCGAACACGGCTAATAGCGCTGTAATAGGGTTAAATTTCAGCGCCCTAGCCTATTCCTGCCGGCACTTAATGAAGCATGAGGCTTCGGCAAATCAGCCGATTAGCATCTTAAATATGCTTTGGTGTCTGAGCCGAGAGATAGGAGAAAGAAAGAAAGAGACAAAGATAGAAAGGATAGAAAGGAATAAAAGGATTCATGGGAAGTTTCTGTTGAGCTGAGTACTAAGGGGTCAATCGTGCAGACTTTCTTTTCTTTGAACTCTGGTGTAGCAGCTCTTGTAATGAGCTTTATATATTACCACTTCGGCACAGAAACAGGGAGGAATCCAATTAAAATCAGAGGTTAGTGATAGAAATAAAGGCTACTATATATCACCACTTTCTGTATGTATATGGTGTAATTAAAGGTCAAAGGTCAGATGCTTTCAGATCTCCGATCTGTAAAGAGACACAGAGTAAAAGCTCATCCACATACACACATAGAATAGTCTATGCCTTTTATTTTGAATACATCCCCACACAGGTGCACGAATACACTTAACCATCAATAAAAGCTTAACGGTTATATCTAAAAAGCTAAAAATACAAACGGTTATATTCCTATTTTCCATTTCCAGCATTCTAAACAATGCTTACGAAGGTCTTGCTGAGATTTCCCAAGATTCCTTATTGTATGCTGTAGCTACAGAGCAAGCAATGTAAGCAATTAGTCCAAGCCACAAGCATCAAGATACTACCCCAAAATTGATCACTAGCCCACAAAAGTACCACGGTGCAAAAAGCCTCATGGGAAAATTGCAGCCACATTCCAGAAAGAGCCCTAAATGGGTTCCACCAGTTTGTTCGAATGTGAAGCTGGCAACCTGTCAGATATGAAGTATCAAGAGAGCAGAAACAATTGAAGAAAAAAAAAAACACCAGAAAGCCAAATTGTTGAGTACAGTAAAGGAAATGGTGGCTCATGATTAAGGTGTTGGACTACCAACCCGAAGATTGTGGGTTAAATTTCCAGCTTGACCAAGCTTCAGCAAGCCACCACTGCTAGGCCCCTGAGCAAGACCCTTAACCCCAAATTGCTCAGTTTTATGAATGAGATAAATGTAAGTCGCTTTGGATAAGGGTGTCTGTCAAATGCCGTAAATGTAAATGAATGAATGAATAAAAATGATTGATGTAAAGGCAACGGTAAGATTTGGAAACTTAAGTGGAAACCAGGCAGTGGCGCTTATAAGAACGAAGCCTGTCATCTTGTCCAAGCTGCTATTAACAAACCAGCAACTCTTGACCAAATAGATTCTATGATAATTTTGATATAAAATGAACACCAGGGGCTGGAAACCCATGTTCTTTGTGTCCTACTCCTGCCCTACCCACTGCTTTTTACCTAGATCAGGTAGGAACCTGAAAGATACCATTTTATATCATTGGTATTTGCCAGCTTCTGATTGACCGAATCAGGTGATTAGCAGTGGCTTGAGCAGGAATAGTTGGAGGAAGTGGTAGCTCAGTGGTTAAGACTGCTGATCAGAAGATAATATTTTTAAATCCCAGCCCACCAATCCACCACTGCTGGTCCCCTGAGCAAAGCTTTAACCATCAACTGCTCAGGTATTTTAAAACTAAGATGAAATACACGATTACTCTGGATGAGGTCATCGGGCAAACACCAACAATGTCGATGTAAAACATGCAGGACAGTGGAACATGGGTTGCCTACCACTGATGACGGCTACAAAATAAGAAAACCTAGGGTAAAACTCAATAAAAACAGAATGTCCAAATGATTTGTTTTACCTAAACGAATGGATTTTGTTGGAGATCGCTGTCAGCAATAATCAATCAGGGGAGCTTAATGCAGTTTGTATTGCCTTAAGTTCCTACAGTCCTCAGGCCTCATATAGGCCTCAGATGGTATAAAGAAGCTGCTCTGTTTTCCGCTCCGTAAGCATGCAGAGTGGACATATTGTCATTCCTTACCAGAAGAGGGGTCCTGTTTTTTTTCCTGACGTCCTTTATTAGGAGCAATCCAGGACACAGGTATACTATATGCTCAGCATACAGTCGTCTCTAGTTAGTGGCGTGATTTCGGCTTACACAAACTTTATTTGTCAAGCTACTTCGTTTCCTGTTGACCCTACACAATTTTATAACTCCTGACGTGTTGCTGAAATGTCTACTGTGCATTCCGTGTTGAGATGATGTCCGATCCTGTTGCACGGCAAAGAAAAGGAGCTAGCATGTGGATGTGGAAAACGCTACCCAGAGGAAGGATTGTCAGATTCACTTATGTAAAATTTTCCAGTCCTACCTGGCTGTTCTGGTTTTGTTGTGGGTTTAACTAACTCAGGGGCTTTTTCCTGCCAGATTTTGACAATTCCTTGCGAAAAAGGAAAGCTTTTTGGATTGTGATTTCACTTATAAAAATGCACATGTCTAATCAAGGGCTGTTTTAGTGCTGCCTTGTGGTTGGCTATTATTAGCAAGCTGTGAACCGTAGGGGAGCTGAAGATCTCACATTCACTGTGAATAACTGCCTGACAAGTCTTCTCGAATCTGAAATGAATGAATACAAAAAAAATCTAAACACCTCAGAATCTAAGACTTCTAAGGGTGTAACTTCTGGCTGTGATGCTGTTCTTTTCTTGACTTAGCTAATTTGCCTGAATGGAAATTATTAAATTTACTTCAGATGTGTCATACACTCTATTTCTGTCATATTCTGGCCTTCTACCATAGGGCCAAAGCAAACAATACCCCCCAGCCCCCCGCCGCCCCCCATTGTGCTAATGATCACATGATTCCCCTACCCGATCATTCAGAATCATGAACCCTTGGCTGTCTTAGCAGGTCGGGGCAATGCTTTATTGGAATTCATTTGCTATGAACCCCTCTTGTGGTGCTAAATCAGTAGCCGCTGGCTGCTAGCTGCCCTTGTGTTTGCTTAATAAGTCTGGCTCTATCGGCACGTATACGGTCCGGTCAATAGAAAGCGTTACAGCTCACTGCCCTACTCATTCATCTTCAGTCCCGCAAGCAGAAATCCTTACAGCAAAAGCCTCATAAATGAAGTAGATCCATCAGGATGCATGGCTGAATAGAGGTAGCTCAGATTCAGATTGCTTATCACAGGCCATTTTTATAGTTGGACAAACAAAGTGTCCTCAGGCCAAACAGACAGCAGATTATTGGTGGAAAGGGGGTCGCTGGGCCATTTGAGCAAGACATCTGTTCAATCTCCTGGTATGGCAAGACAGCTGAAAAGGTAAACACGGAGTCCCTACAGGTAATTATCAATGATATCAAAGCACAGCCTTGTTCCTTTAATAGAATTTCACTCTATGATTTTGTCTGTATCAAAATCAAAATGGCTCGGATTTCAACGGCAATAGATACAATCACACGGTGCAAACTGCAGCAATCATATGGAAATGAAAAAAAGATTTTTAAATTTGATGTCTGCAGGATGTCAAAGAAAATCCTGTTACACATCAGTCCTCACTTATATCTAACATTCAGCACATATTAGACTCCAACAATGAAACTATCACTTCGCCAATAACAAATCTAATACACCCCGCAGCTTCTCATAAAAAAACACTTTGTTGGTTTTTTAAGGTAGCCTTTGCCACCCCCAGGACCACCATTTCCGCAGTTTCTTCTTCTTGCCTAAAAAAATGAAACTTAACTTTTTTTTCCCAATAATTTGCCCTTTTCTTCCTCCTACCAGTGTTGTGTATTTTTTCTGCCTTAATGACTTCTGCACAGAGTGGAAATAATTTTAAAATAATGATATCACACTGGGTTAGAATCTCATTCTAAAAGACAGATGTTTAAAAGAGAACTCTTGAGAATGGGCTAAAGCGCTGCATAGGATTTATGCTCATGGACCATTCACTACTGCGGAGTGCTGAATCTTTCCACCACGTTAAAGAATTAACTTCCACATTTTAGGTTTATTTTAAGGCTTAAGAATCAGCCAGTACTTGTTCAGTTGGCTCCAGGGGTCTCCCAAAAGTACCAAACTTTAAAGTACAGTAATAGCTGGAACCATTTGCCAAAATGTCCTGTTTTTTTTAAACTACTTATGTTTCCAGTATATGCTTTGGATGGTTAAAGAATCATCTAGAGGACTAATTAAAACAATGTCAAAAATTGTATTCTGTATTCTGTTCTATATGAACATGTGGTTTTGAATTCCAAAGGTTCCCCCAAATGTCCAGTGGATGCATGCATGGTTAATAGTAACGAAAGACCAAATTACCGGAATTTTGGGTCCTAGTTGGAACTATTATTTGCAATGGTATATATTACCACAGATTCGACATTTTGTCAATAGGTCTTCCTTTCTTAAATGAATGTACTGTATGTATCTACGTCAGACAAAGAATCCCTCACCCAGACGATTGCCATCCGGAAAAAGGTACCGTAGCGTTCGGGCCCTCACGACCCGATTGTGTAACAGTTTCTTTCCTCAAGCCATCAGGCTCCTCAACACGCTGAACTGACTAAAACTACCTCAACTCACACACACAGACACACACACACACACACACACATACTTAATACAATTCGATGTTTACAGCAACATGTAAACACAGAAATACATTGCTAAGCATGGACACTTTAAATGGAGTTTGCACTCATTTAATTTTAATTTAACTTTCTGTACAGCGTCCTGTTTTTTGTACTGTATAGTCTGGTGTAATGTTTGTACTGTTTATTGCACTGTCAGTTTTGCAGCAGGGTGCACACATGCACTTTATGTTGCTAAGACTATTTACTGTTAGCCTTTAGCTCCATGTTGTTCTGTTCAGTTGATCTTTGTTGTTATTGTTTTGTGTAATTCTGTGTTTTGTGTAGCACCATGGGGTCCTGGGGAAACGTTGTTTCATTTCACTGTGTACTGTGTCTGCTATATATGGCTGAAATGACAATAAAGCTTCTCAAACTTGAACTAGATTCCTGGCCATATCAACCACACCTACTTTTAATTATAGGTTTCTACAATGCGTGGCTCCTTGTCAAGCACCGGGAGGCTCGGTTTATTCCCGACAGTCACTTGACAGATCACTTGAGAGTCTAGATAATTAGTCATTTAATCTGCAGCCCATTTTAGTTATCAGTACCCTCACAGGTTAATGCGATTGCCTCTTTCATATTCAGCTGCCATAGGTTTGAATTTGACTTTGTTACAAGTCAAAACGAGTTGTGACAAATGTATTTACACAGCTTTAGGGAGAACTCGGTTGGCATAAGAAAATGAGTGACATGTCGGATCTTGTGCTTTAAATCCTAGAGGAGGACATTGTCATTCCCTCTGCACTTCCTAGCATTAATGTTGGCTAATTTCCAGTGATAGTTGTGTGAAAAGACCTGAAAATCACACCCTCATATTGACACGGCTCATTATGACCACCACGGCGTCTCTTTAAGAGCTTTCAGAGGATTATAATACAAGTTGGCCTTTGCCGCAAGAAAGGTCTTCCAATGCTGACAGGATAAATTGTATTAATTAACTTGTCCAGCAGCTAGCGACCAGTCTGAGACTTTATTACACAGGTTCTACAAGATCTCCTTGTATCATTTCCTGCTTTATTTACTTGTACTTTTTCTTTTAATATATCCACCACCTGCATCAGAAGATGACGGGCTCAATTCCCAGCACCACCAAGCTGCCACTGCTGGGTCCCTGAGTCGGGCCCTTAACCCTCAGCTGCTTAGCTAGTTGTTAGCTGCTTAGTTATAAAAATAACTGTAAATGTAAAATAAATAATTATCACATTACTGGTCTTTAAGAATAACTGCATTTTTGTATGCCTTTATCAAAACATATCCCGTAGCCAATTAAAAAATAAAAAGGCATCATTAATGCGCTCTCATTCAGTAATTCTCCTTATAAATATTCATTCTAGTGGCTATCAAAACCTCAACATTCACATTTAGATAATTTTTTTTCTATCCTTTTTTTTCCTACTCAAAGAGCCAACAGATGTGGTGTTCAACAGCAACTCCAATCACTGACAAAAAAAAAACATGATAGGAGAGAGAAAATGAGAAGAGATAATTATACAGAGGAAGCCAGGCGGAAAATGGGGAGGAGAAGTGAGGCAGTAGAAGAAAACGAAGGGAAAATGATAGCACAGGCTGGAACGATGGGCTGTAATAAGAAAAGCTTCCCATCGAAGAAAAAGACAAAACGTCTTCGCAGAGACTCTTGTGGGACTTAAAGTAGCGATGCTATATTGAAATCAAGCTCCGTTGTGGTCCAGATTAATGAGGAATTTAGCTTTGTGTTCATCCGGTTAATAAATATGATTGATAGTCCTTCTACAAAAATAAGTCGCAAAGGACACATTGTGTCTCTGCTCGTAGGTTTTTTCCCCCTTTCATTCTGTTATACTCTGTATTCTGCAGCTCATTTATCTAAATAGAAAAATGAGCCTCGAAGTGTTTGGATCAACGATGACAAATTGCACAGCACAGCAACGCAAAGAGACCTCCAGGTTTAATTCGTATAGTAGTTTGAGTCAGACTAAGGAGGGAAATGAACAGGAAGAACATTATCATTATGTTCTTGGAAGAACTTCTCTGAGCTTTCGGAAGACTTCCAGATTCTCTTCATTTACACAGCACAAAGAAAAGAAAATCAGGGAAATCTTTCTCACACTACAGCGCCGGTGAACTTGGGATTAGTGTTGATTAGTTTTCTAGCCATCAGGAGGTCACCAGATTTTTGCTTATAGTGGCTTGTCACTTCTTGAGTGAAGTGGTGGCATAATGGTTCAGCCACTAAGGGTAACCTTTCATATGGTCTGGGGTTCAAACTATTGCATCATAAAGCTGCCGCTGTGGATGACTCGAGCAAGGTTGGAAACCAGATCCAGGAAGCTATCCAGAGTGACATTATCCAGAGTAACATTATCCAGAGTAACATTATCCAGAGTGACTTCCATTTATCTCATTTATACAACAAGGGATTTAAGTGTCATGCTCACGGGCCTAGCAGTGGTGCCTTGGCGGTCTTAAAATTGAACCAATTTTCAGACAGCAGGACAACACCTACACCAGTGAGCTACCACATTTCTAAAGACTCAATTCCCAGCTCTACCTCCTGAACTGTAAAAGGTTCAGAACCTCTCTCAACTGCCCTACAGTGGCAGCTTTGTGGTACTTTTCTTTAAACCTCTGAACTTCTGATTGGCCAAAAAGTTTCTTTTAACCAACTTTCTAGAAGACTTGTAGCTCAGTGGATAAGATGTTACACAATTCCCAGTGCCACCAATCTGCCACTGTTGGGGCCCTGAGCAAGGCCCTTAATGCTTAACGGCTTAGTAAGTTGTCAAATGTAAGAAATGTAAATGTAACCACTAAACCACTAACTCTCTTCATGAGCAGAGACAGACCACTATGAAAACCTAGTGTTGTCAATGCTGGGCCCCTGTGCAAGGCCCTTAACCCCCAGCTGCTCAGTTAAATAAGAAAAATTACATAAATGGACGTTGATCTGGATAAGAGCATCTGCTAAAGCCAGAAATGTAAATGTAAATGTTTCAGCTACTTAACAAGCTGCTAAGAATGGTAATAACCCTGTATGTCCGGCTAATAATAGCTATTTTCTCATTCTCACTTATTTCTAAGGGAACGTTGATAAGAGATACATCCAATAATCCATGTCCAATTAATTATTTAAGTCTGTCTTAGGAACTTTGCTTTTTTTTAAAAGAATCAAGTCTTTACGAAGTGCACTGCACGTACCGAGTGGAAAGATTCCCGTACATCAGCTCGCGAGTCACGCCAGGTGTGTTTATCGAGAAAAAACGTTGGTGATTTAACACTGTGTTGTATGTGATGTGATGTGATGTAATCACCTCTAAACATGTAAATAAACAACCTTATACGAACCCCGTGTTCCTTTTGCGGGAACGTTATTTCTCGACGCCATGGACGACTTGTAAAAATACACCTACAAGCGACATGCCGAATAAGCGAGATGGTGTTTTCTGGAACGTGGGAGTGTTTTATCAGTGTTTGGCAGCAGTGTGGAAGCCGGGAGACAGGAGTGAAAAGGGGCTGAGATGTTGAAATCCCTCCCAATCCTATTAGCGAGGATTAGAGCTCCGCGTTTCCTGTCGCCGCTGTCACACTGCTGCAGGTGCACTGCTAAAAATCGACAAAATAAGAAAAAATGCGGTAATGACATTGCTAAATATATTTATATACATACAGTATATACCTCAATGAGGGTTTATTATTTATTATATTGTTTCCCTGCCGGAATTCCATCATTAGAAGGGCGAATCATCAGAGCCTCGGGATTTCCTGGGTTTGGGCTTCGCTATCAGAGATTAGGCTAGGGAAAGGGAATAAATTGACATTTAAACCCTGAGTTAGTCACTGTGTCGTGCAGACGCCATTACAGTCTCTGTCCTAGAGGAAATCCTCCTTAACACACAGTGTTGGAAACCTCACTAACTCGTCTATACGAAGCGCTTCATTTCTCCACTCTGTTACAGAATTACTGACTGAAAATAACGCTTAGCAGTTTATTTAGTGTCAATGAATATTTTTTATTTTTTTATTTTTATACACACACTTAAATGTGCTTTTAATTAATTTATTTCTGTTTGTGATGCTATTATTTATTTTAATTATTTTTCTGAACTTCTAATTGGTCAAAAAGATTCTTTTAATCAACTTTCTAGAAGATTAGTAGCTCAGTGCATAAAATGTTACACAATTCCCAGTGCCACCAATCTGCCACTGTTGGGGCCCTGAGCAAGGCCCTTAATGCTTAACGGCTTAGTAAGTTGCTGTGGATAAAAGCATCTGTCAAATGTAAGAAGTGTAAATGTAACCACTAAAGCACTAACTCTCTTCACGGGCAGAGACAGACCACTATGAAAACCTAGTGTTGTCAATGATTTTCTAATGATTAAAAAAAAAAACAAACGAATTTATCTAATTAAAATGGAATCTGGAATTAAATAGTGGATTTGTTTTATAAGGAATATCTTTAAAATAGAATCTGCTTGGGATGAAATCTGTTTAAAATGGAATCTATCTGAAATTGTTCATAGTTAATGTCGGATCTGGTTAATTCGGGATATCTTCAGATGAGACATACACTTTTAAAGTAATTTGAACTGTAATTTGTGTTAGCAGTGTGTGTGTACACAACCCCCCTATAAAAATAAAGATTCGGTCGGTGTTCCTTTAATCTCATTAAATCATTTCCTTTTTCTCAAATTAAGCCGTTTTCATTAAATGTTATTTTCTTTTATGAGGTCACACAGACCAAAGCCATGCCCGCGACCCTGCCGATGATCGACACTGCCGTTTTAGCATAGACCAGGTATGAGCAGTGGGTGATTGGGTGGGTTCCCATGTTGCTAGATTGAGCAGATTTCACCAGAATTTCGGCCCTGGATCTACCTAAATCCGTTCACATTTGTGTTTAGAATGGAATTGGGTTCAAATCAAATCTGTTTAGAATAAAATCACTTTAATCTAAAATCTGTTTAGAAAAATCGGTTTTAAAGATTAAATCTGTTTTAAAATAAAAATTTGTTTAAACATCAAATCTGTTTAGAATAAAATCACTTTAAAATCAAACCCGTTTGTAATAAAATTGGTTTAAAACAAACTGTTTACAATAAAATCGGTTTAAAATAAAATCTGTATGTAATGAAATTGGTTCTAAAATGAAATCTTTTTGGAATGAAATCGGTTCAGAATAAAATCTGTTTTTGTATAGAATCAGTTTTAAAAAAAATCTGTCCAGATTTAAAAAAAAAGAAAGAAATGAATTAAAATAAAATAAAATGTATTTTTTGAATAAGGAATATCTTTAAAATGGAATCTGTTCGGAATCAAATCTATTTAGAATGAGATCTGATTCATAATAGATCTGTTTGGAAGGAGATAAGTCTTTAAACTGGAATCTGATCTGTATAGAATCTGGTTGAAACTGATTGTGTGTGGATGGACTTTTGTGTCCACAGCAAATGAAATGTGCCGATCAGATGGTATCAGTGTGACACCGAACCTCTCATTTAAAACAGTTCACACATCAGAGCGTTTGTCCTGTTGTTGAACCCGTGGGTTAATCACGAAGGCGAACACGGCGTGTTAGAAAAGGAAAATGACTAAACACAGTTTAGCGTACAGGTCCCCTAACCACCGGCGACCCCGAGGAGCCGAGAACACTTCACACCTCCCACTTCAAAACCACACAGACACAAAGAGGAAGAATCCAGGACTAATTTACGGCTCTCATTACAGCCTCAGCTCGGAGCAGAACATGATGGAGATGATGATAGAACAGAAAGTGTGTTTGTTGTCCTTCAGGGCAGTAAATCGACCCACACATACAAATCACACAGCTGGGGGCTGAACGCTGGGGCAGGAAAAATAATGCAAAACACTCTTCAGTGTCATGACGCATGATGCAGACGTGGCGGGAAAATGGTGTGTGTTTACACGCTGGGAGTTACAGCCACAATGTCGGTGTCAAGTGTGTTAATGAAAATCAATGCTGTAAAAAATTCACATAAATGAGTTTTGGGGCTTTTTTACGTACACAACATGATTTCCACTTTCCTCTGCTGTCACATGCAAAATCATAGAGACTAAAGGAATAAAACATTCATAATCTCATAAAAAATGAATCAAATAAGATAATAAATACATTTTATGTTAAAATAAAGATATCTATCTATCTATCTATCTATCTATCTATCTATCTATCTATCTATCTATCTATGGCTTCAACTCGAAAATCTATCACATATTAAATGAATGCAGTTCTAATAAATAGATTTTTGTTTTAATTCAAAATGAATACTGACTGCCTTACAGACTTTGCAATTTATATTCCAAGCTGATGTGTGTGTGTGTGTGTGTGTGTGTGTTGTCCTGATAGAGAATAACTGTGAAAAAAAGCTGAGAGTTTCAGACGATTCAGACATTTTAGCATTCAGTAAATTCAGTATCGACCACCGTTATACCCGTGTTGTACAAACACAAAGAGGGAGAGTGAGAGAAAGAGAGAGAGAGAGAGAGAGAGAGAGGAGAGGAGAGAGAGAGAGAGAGAGAGAGAGATGAGGAAAAGACAGGGGTAGAAAGGAATAGGGACAGAGAGAGGGGGAGCAGGAGAGAGAGAGAGAGAGAGAGAGAGAGAGAGAGGAGAGAGAGAGAGAGAGAGAGAGAGAGAGAGATAGAGAGAAGAGAAAGGGGGGGGGGTAGGCGAAGAGAGAGAGAGAGAGAGAGGGAGAGGGAGAGAGAGAGAGAGAGAGAGAGAGAGAGAGAGAGAGAGAGATGAGGAAAAGACAGGGGTAGAAAGGAATAGGGACAGAGAGAGAGGAGAGCAGGAGAGAGAGAGAGAGAGAGAGAGAGAGAGAGAGAGAGAAAGATTATGATGATGATTTAGACTGCCTTTTTTCGAAGTTGAACTCATTTCTCATCTTGTTCTAGATAGTCGATACAAAGATGAGTGAAAGCAGCACTGAGACCTCCCTCACTCCTCACTCCTTCTTTCTCTCACTCCCTCTTTCTCTCGCTCCCCTATTCATGTATCCAAATGAATTCAATTCCTCTCTCTCACTCTTCATTTACTCACAGCCTCACTTCCTTTATCATTCATTAGTGAATTCGCTTATGAGTCTATTCTTTTCTTCGTCCCTTCTTCTTTATCAGTCCTTTTTACTGCCTCACTCATACCATAACTCCTTCACACCTACAAGCTCTTCATTTCCCTTTCTTACTCCTTTAAGCTCTTATTCCCTTACTCTTTCATCCCCTTACCTCCTTCACTTTCTTATTCAGTCTAACATGACCGTCATCTCATCTCTCTTTTTAGCCTTCATATCTCTCCTTATTCCTTCTATTTGTTCTTTCTTTCTTTCTTTCTTTCTTTCTTCCCCCCCCCACCCCGGTGAAGCAGGTGTTGAATGGGTTTCTTTATGAGCAGCAGGTAGAGGCTGTTAGAGCTGATTATAATCAGGTAAATTGCACGACGCTCTGTGATACGACAGATGGATTAGAGATGCACATTAAAGCTACATTAAAGTCAGCAGCAGAGTCACTGAAGGTCAGCGAGTGTGTAGAAGACGTCTAAAGTCACCACCTCCACCTCTACACAACAGCCCATCTACACATCTACACCTCTACAGCCCATCTACACCTCTACAGCCCATCTACACCTCTACAGCCCATCTACACCTCTACAGCCCATCTACACAGCTACACCTCTACACAACAGCCCACACACACCTCTACTGCCCATCTACACCTCTACAGCCCATCTACACCTCTACAGCCCATCTACACCTCTACAGCCCATCTACACCTCTACAGCCCATCTACACCTCTACACAACAGCCCACCTACACCTCTACAGACCATCTACATCTATACAGCCCATCTACACCTCTACAGCCCATCTACACAGCTACACCTCTACACAACAGCCCACACACACCTCTACTGCCCATCTACACCTCTACAGCCCATCTACACAGCTACACCATTACACAACAGCCCATATACACCTCTACTGCGTATCTAAACAGGTACACCTATCAACAACCAAGTATCTACACCTCTACACAATATCCTATCTACACAGCTACACCTCTACACACCTACCCATTTACACCTTCACATAACAACTCATCTATACAGCTACACCTTTACACAACAACTCATCTGCTCTCCTTATCAAACAAATACACCTCCACACACCAATCTACACTTCCAAATATCTCAACACTTCACACATCACCACCACCACCACCACACCCGTATCTCTATACCACTACACAACTAGACCTCCACATCTATGTCTCTTCCCATTCACACACAAGTAACCATGTACACCTCCACTTCAATCAGTTTGTGTTTTTTTTCCCACTGAAAGCTTCAGCAGAATTTCTGTGTGTATAAATCAGTGATTATTAACAGTGTTTTTTCTTTGTTCAGGTAAAAAGAGATCTTAAATCTGTTCTTAAATACTAATTCAGAACCTCAGCATCGACCCCAGTCTGTGTGCTGTATCCCAAATACTGAGGAACTGTGCAAGAACACAGCCTACAGCATCAATATTTCTTTAATTACACAATCTTTGCACCAACCCAGAGGCACAAAGAGAAGAGAAGAGAAGAGAGAGAAGAGAAGAGAGTAGAAGATAGCAGAAAACAATGATGGTTCTTTACACATCCTTCCTCTCCAATTCTTTTATCTATTAATTCATCAAACCCTTCATCAATCTATTTATCCATCCATCCATTCATTTCTCCATTCAGCTATCTATTAATCTATTAATCCATTAATCCACCCATCCATCCTTTCGTCCAACCCCCTTTTTATTTATCTATCTATTCATTCATCTTTTTATTCATTTATTGATCCCTTTATTTATCCTTTCAACTATTCACCTAACCCACTATCCATTCATTTTCCCTTCCATCCATCCATCCATCCATCCATCCATCCATCCATCCATCATCTATCTATCATCATCCATACATAGATGTTTGTTTATTCATCCATTTACACATTGATTCATTTACAGATCCATCCTTACTGCCCTTATCCAGAGCGACTTACATTTATCCCTTTTATACAATTTATACAATTGGGGGTTGAGGGCCTTGCTCAGGGGCCCACAATGGTGGCTTGGTGGTGCTGGCAATTGAACCCATGTCTTTCTGGTGCTGGGAATCGAACCCTTGGTCTTTCTGGTAGCCGTCCAACACCCTAACCACTAAGCCACCACGTCCCCATCTATTTATTAATTCATCCAGTGGTAACTTAGTGGTTAAGATCATGGGTTCAATTCTCCGCAATATTGAGGCTGACACTGCTGGGCCCCTGAGCAAGACCCTGAACTGCTCAGATGGTTAAAAAATAAGATAAATCTTATATAAATAATAGTGTCACTCTGCATAGGGATGTCTATCAAATGACAGAACCGCTATTTATCTATTCATCGGATTCCCTTATGCATCCATCCATCCATCCATCCATCCATCCATAAACCCCCACACTGTTCAGTCAAGCAGAGGAAAGAAGGCCCGGTGTAATGGAGCCTTATTAAACATGACGGCAGTAATTTTCCTCTACATAGATCATTCCTCTCTCTCGCCACATAAATCAATTACTGACATTACAGGATGGGAGAAAATATGAAGCTTTAGAACAGGAATGTATAAGAGACAAGTGCAAAAGTATATACACCCACGGGCAAATAGTAATCTGTGTTGAGTTATACAGACGTCCCCTCATTATCACATGCAGCAAAAAAAATTCATCTGATAGCTTATCTCTGCAATTTCTCCTTCTTTCCACAAAGACTTGACAATCCCAGGCGAGATGTCAGTGGTGTTAGGAATTACACCTTGTTGATTCAAGAAAAGAAGAGGAGGGGGGGAAGGGGGGTCTCACACACATACGAAAGATATTATTCACTTCTATTTACAGAACCCGTTAATTTTATTAGCAATGTTTGATATTATATTAGTAGCAAATCTGAATTATTTCTGAACAGAAGATTATTTTTTTTTAATTCTGCATCCATCAGCACTCATTTAGCAACACATTCACTTAAACCAAAAGCTTCCTCGATTTACTATGTTTATCCATGTTTCTATTTATGTGGTTCCGTTTATGTAATTTTATCCGAATGGCAAACATGTCTCTTCGTTGCATGTAGGCATCTCCACACAGTCTAACAGTGGTTTCAGTCAAACAGCATCATTACCCCAATTCCGCTTGGCAGAATGACACTTAAATAGACGTTTATTGCAAACTGTAGCAGGGACAGTACCGAATTTCTGATTATGGACATCTGCATGACGCAAAAAAAAAGTATTAACTACGGTACCCTGATTGTAACATCTGTCTTATCTTTCCTTTTTTATTGCTTTCATTGCTTTGTTAATAGTCTGAATTATTGCTAGAAACAGAATGTAGCTATTTTTTGGGCTTTTTTTGGGATTTTTGGGCTAATCAGCTGAGCCTGAGAGCCTAAAACTGTTACAGCCCCAAAACAAAGCAATAGATACCGTTACATAAGTAGCAGAAACACACACGCTACTCTCGCGATATCCAAATTACATCTTTAGCTACATGAAACCTGACATGAGACTCTTTTAGATGAAGAGCGTGGTATTTAAAAGTAGGAAGCTCTGCATACGCAGGAGCCGAGGCCGTGTCATGCTTACAAATGGGCAGGAAGCACAGAGTAGGCGATGCAGAGCTAATGAGAGGGGTACTCTCACTATAGCCGGAGCTTAAATAAGCCCCTGTGTATAGATGAAAGTCAATACCGAGGGTTAGGGGGTTGGGGGGTGGGTTGGGCGAGGGGTGTATGGATAAAAATGAATGAGAGAGAAAGAAAAAAAAGGGAGAAAATGATGGAAACAGATGAAATAGAAGTGAACGAAAACAAACTAGACAAGGAAAAAAGAGGAAACAACTAGAAAAATGGACAAAAAACACTAACTAAAGAGAAAAGAGGAAAAAAGAGACAAAAAGGATGAAAAAAAGGGATGAAACGAAAAAAGATTTGGACTGGTTATTGGAATCACATTTGAGAGCGGCAGGTTAAAATAAACTCCTGTGCAAGGACGAGGATGCTATAATCACCTTTTACAATAGACTTTTACTGTCTTACATCATTTTAATTACCCCCCCCACACACCATAAGCACTTTCTCTGAGAAATAAACAGAATCCCATTGTCTTAAAAACATTACTTAATGTGTGCGTAATGGACCTGCAATTTTCTCATCAGTCAGGAAGCGACGTCCTAGAATGTATTATGTAACCGAACAGTGTCAGCTCAGGCTCCTCGTAGTGTCTAACTGTTCCTGACACACCTTCAGAGGCTAAAAAACGTGAAGCTCTTTTCTAGCGGCTTGTACAGGATGTACTAGCTATTCTTTAGAGATGACTGAGACGGTGTGAGGATTTGCATCCGAGTAGTTCTCACAGACAGACACCAGACGAGCGGCCTAATTGGTTCTCCAGCCACCTCAGTAGGACTGTGAACCTCACACTACCCAATCAGCTCTCAGTGAATAAAATAATGTCTAAATCCTCCCATTTAGGCAGGATTTCAGAGAACAAGTGAGGTCCTCCCTTTGTCATCAAGACTATTTTTGTTCTATGTAAAGACAATTATAACATTTCTAGGGTTATACATATTTGCCAAACGGGAACAAGCGTCACGTATACGTCAAAACTCCCACATAGCACTCCACACAGAAAGAGTTAGTTCGAAAAAATCCAACTCTGGCGCACTGGAGTTAAGAAATGATGTCATACTTATCTAAGGATGCTACGCAAATATTGGTTCATTCAAGTCAAAGCGTATTATCTAATTTATGAAGGTTTTTTTCCTCTAGCTTTCACATATTCCTCAGGGATAATAAACCTACAGGCTGTTTTGACAGCTCTGCAATTGTGACAATACTATGCTCATCTTAGAGATGGGCCAAGCGCTTGGAATGCTGCAAGTGTGGCCCGCTAATCCCAGTTAATCTTCGCAGGGAATGCAGACATATATAACTAACATGCTGAGACAGACAAATAGGGATCAAGCTAATCTGATATTGGCCACAAAGATAAAACACAGTGATAAATAAGGAGATAAGAACCAGGTACCCACCATGTCCTGCACGAAGCGAAGCAGGTAATTTGTGGATGGCTGGGATTGTGTGGTGATGTTTGCCTGGCCTTGCATGATGAGACCCCAGTGTCACTCCAAGGGTCAAGGTCAAAAGGCAAAGGGCTATGCGGCCAGCCGAGGGCCAGACAAGAGCCTCTGGGCTCCAGACCCCAGGCATCATCCCCTGAGAGGATACAACAGGAGGGAGAGTGTAACAAAAAGATTTGGGATTCAGCGTTCCTGGTGGCCCATGCTCCTCACATTCATATACCCGTATGTGCAAAAATGCACACCTACAAAGAAAAAAAACAGCAAAGTAATCCACAGAAGAGGCGATCAGCCCAAATAAACCCAAAGCTAGATAAGAAAAGCCTTTTCTTATTAGTTCCTCAGTCAGAGAAAATCCAGAATTTTTGCAGCAGGAATGATGGCACTTTCAGGCATGATGGAAAACGAAAATGCAGAAGAAAAAAACCCACAAAATAAGGGCACTCGTGGAGCTGGAACGAGCAATCTGAGTCTATTCCCTGCAGCTTGCTCAATTTCCCACCTCACCACACACACACACACACACCAGGGTGACTGTAATAACAATTGCGAACAAGGAAGCCTTTAGGAAACTCTCCGTACTTGGTGGCCAGCAACTCCTATGGGTACCAGGATACAAGACACAAGAACAAGCCAGGTATTTCTTTTGACAGCTTTGAGGCTGGATACAAAAGTTTCTCCGTGGGGTCTACTGGCAGATATCCTTAGAGACGCATTGCCAGTCCTGGCTGATCCGAAGAGCAAGTCACATCTCGGTCCTGACAGCTACAGGAGAACTGCAAAAGAGGCAAGCTCTACTCCATCAAAAATGTGAGAGAATGACGGAACACCTGGAGTCGAGGCAGTCCGTGGCCACGAGGCATCGGCAATGCAGCTCTGGAGGTTTATGTGAAAGAGAGAGAGCAGAAGGAGGAGAGGGAGGGCGGGAGGAAAAAGAGAGAGAGAGTGAGAGAGAGAGGGAAAAAGAAAAGAAAGGGAGGGAGGGAGGGAGTGGGGAGTCTCAGCTTCAGCATCCAGCAGAGAGAGAGACAGAGAGCGATCAGGAGATGATGCTATGTAAATGGAGAGGCTGCACAGTATATTGCAGACAAGAAATTAAAGAATGAAAAGAAATATATGATAGGATGTGCCTTCTGTCTGCCCCAAACCAGTTATTTTCTTGTTTAAGTGTATTTCCACTCAATGCAGAAACTCTGCTGGGATTTTAAAGGCTGAAGGAATTTGCAGCTCGACTCTCGAGTAGAACTTCTTGATGATCTTTTTATTTTGTTAGAAGAAGCCATTAAAAAACTCATACCACTAAATGTGTACAAATAAAATGGTGTCGCAATGGATCTGTCCCAATTTTCAGAAGCTACTTTCGTTTCTTTGCCTCTGATGACTGGGATGATGTCATCTCAAGCAAGCCTCAGCCTCCTCCAACAGGATACACACGACCCACTCATCCGGCAACGTCCAAGTTTGACCAAAGAGCTATGCAAGGAAACGACTATGACTGCATGTATATCTACGCAACATTTAAGCTCCAGGCTCAGATCAGTATGGCCCGTTCTTACAAACAAATCTCTGAAGCCCACCGGAGGCAAGGCTAGTGCGAGTTTCTCACCCTCCTTCTCCTCACACTCCTCCTTATTCTTCTTCCGCCATTCTGTCCTCGAGAAGCAGATCTGCTGAAAGGAACCAGGCATGACACCAGTAGCATCAGTATTCTCTCTTTCCCCCACCAAGAGCTTTTTTTTTTCACATAAAATGGGTATAAATGCAGAATAGCTTTTTAATGTTTTCTGGTCATGTGATTATTAGGGTGGATTTGGGTACAAGTGGCTTCATAAAAACCAACGCAGTGTGATGTCTCCACCTTCTGTTCAACCCGTTCTTTAGCTCTACCATCTGCAAAATTATAACAACCAACCAAGGTTTCTGTGTGATCTAAAGGTTCCCCTGATACCGGACTGCCACCTACAGGTCAAAACCAGAAAACACAATGCAACATGAATGTTCTACTACAGAATTCCCACCACTGAAATGGTGTGTGATTGTAGTAGAAAGCCAGTGTAGAATGATTTTAGGGCTAGATAAAGAAGCAGAGACGCTATAGTAACATTCTCACCACTTTATATCTCTGATATTGTTACAAGAATCTCCAGTTTTTCATATGAAGACATCAATCCTAATTCAAACATCTACAATATCCAACATTGTTGTTCGGACCTGAAGTTTTAAAATCACAATCATAGTGATTCTGTCATCTTAGTTAACACTAGGATTCCACTTTCGCATTTACAACGCTTATTATTTGAGCTTTTCTAGTTTTTTTTTAAATGATAGTGAGATCTTCACCAGCCTGAACTATCTGCAAATAAAGTTTTTCTGATTTATATTTGCATTAGACAGACATACTTATGAAGAGCAACCTACATTTAGACTATTTATACAACTGAGCAATTAGGGTCTAGGGGTCTTTCTCAGGTGCCCAACAGAGGCAACAAGGTAGTGCTCAGACGTTGATCTTAAATTTGTTTTTAAGCATAGCTAGCTTACTAGCCGATACATTTGGGCTTCTTTTACTTGTTTGGAGTGATAGTTAAAGTTCTAGAAAGTTCTAGAGTACTATAGTCCGGGTCAAAGTAAGGGTGGTTAAAGGTTACTGCAGTTGTAGCTGGTTAGCCAGCTAGCTCTAATCTATCCCAGTTCTTTCGAACACATCACCAGTACTGGCAGCGTCATTAGCATTTTCAGCTGTTTCTGTTTTACAAATGAGTTTAAAAAGGCGTGTTTGCCGGCATTAGCGTTTCAAGGGCACCGCTTACTTCACATAAAGTGCCGGAAAGGGGGGGGGGATTTAAGCTCAGAAAACTTTCCCATGCATATTCATGAACACACAACGTAAACCTGAGCATATGGAGTAATAGTCTTAACTATGAGCATATGGAAACATAAACTATCAGGTACAAAATTACGATCAAAGCCGTAAGCGAGAGCTGAGTCTGCGAAAGCGTGTCACACTCACACACACACCCACACACTCCCGGATGATTAGCTTGAGCGCTCCACCGCTTCAATCGTATAGATTAAATGGGTGTCACAGAAAATGATGAGATGCTAATTGTGGATTGAAATCAATCGCTCGATCGAGTGATTAGTCATGCGCTCAATAGAATTTTTTATATACTTTATAGAAAATTACCACCTGGAGTAAAAAATAAATAATAATACCAATGAAAGTGTTGCTGAGAAAGTTCCAGGTTCGTATCCCCAGCAGGGGTCTTTCTATTTGGAGTCCAAAAACATGTATGTTAGATTGACTGGTGATTCTAAATTGCCCATAGGAGTGAGTGTGTTTGTGTGTGAGTGTCTGGCCAGTGTCTGTATGTGTCCCTGTCATGGACTGGTGACCTTACCAGGGTGACCCTTTAATACCAGGTATGGTGGTGTTACGTAACGCGTCATACTGAGAAATGACTACTTTTGAAACTACTTTTACGTTGCTATACCTGATATTGTAAAAGTTAAACATTTAATTTAGAGAGCTATTAAATCTGAAACTACAACCTCACCTCATACTAGAGTTTCCGGTTTCTTCTTGAACATGCAGTCTCCTGTGTCAAATTTATTATTTTTTTTTTCACAAAATGTTTTGTGATTGGTAGGGTGATGCGGTGTGACGAAGTGTAATGCAGTGTAACATAGTGTAATGCGGTGTGACATAGTGTATTGTGATGTGACATATAATGTGGTGTGACATACTGCGATGGGGTGTGACTTGGTGTGAAATACTATAATGTGATTGACATACCGTAATCCGGTGTGACTTACTGTAATGTAATGTGACATACTGTAACGTGATGTGATGTGGTGTGACGTACTGTAACGCGGGGTGACGTACGTGGAACGTTGTGACATGTGTGACGTACTGTATCCGGGTGTGACGTACTGTAATGCGGTGTGATGTGGTGTGACGTACTGTAATGCGGTGTGACGTACTGTAATGCGGTGTGACGTGGTGTGACGTACTGTAATGCGGTGTGACGTGGTGTGACGTACTGTAATGCGGTGTGACGTACTGTAATGTGGTGTGACGTACTGTAATGTGGTGTGATGTACTATAATCCTGTGTGTACTGTATGCGTGTGACGTACTGTAATGCGGTGTGCCGTACATGCGGTGTTGTGACATGGTGTGACATACTGTTTGGCGGTGTGACGTACTATAATCCGTATTGGTGTGACATGGTGTGACGTACTGTAATGCGGTGTGATGTACTATAATCTGGTGTGACGTTCTGTAATGTGGTGTGATGTACTATAATCCTGTGTGACGTACTGTAATGCGGTGTGACGTACTGTAATGTGGTGTGACATGGTGTGACATACTGTATTGCGGTGTGACGTACTATAATCCGGTGTGACATGGTGTGACGTACTGTAATGCGGTGTGATGTACTATAATCTGGTGTGACGTCCTGTAATGTGGTGTGATGTACTATAATCCTGTGTGACGTACTGTAATGCGGTGTGACGTGACGTATGTAATGCGCGTGTGATGTACTATAATCCTGTGTGACGTCCTGTAATGTGGTGTGATGTACTATAATCCTGTGTGACGTCCTGTAATGTGGTGTGATGTACTATAATGCGGTGTGACGTACTGTAATGCGGTGTGATGTACTATATACTGTGTCTTGTGTGACGTTACTGTAATATGGTGTGACGTGTGTGACGTACTATAATCCTGTGTGACGTACTGTAATGCGGTGTGACGTGGTGTGACGTAATGTAATCTGGTGGGATGTACTGTAATGCAGTGTGACGTGGTTTTGACGTACTGTAATGCGGTGTGACGTTGGTGTGACGTGGTTGGTAATGGGTGTGACGTACTGTAATGCAGTGTGACGTACTGTGATGCAGTGTGACATACTGTAATGCGGTGTGACGGTGTACTGTACTGTAATATGCGGTGTGACGTTACTGTGGAATCCGGTGTGACATACTGTAATCCGGTGTGACTTTGTGTGTGACGTACTGTTGTTGGTGACTACTGTAATGCGGTGTGATGTACTATAATCTGGTGTGACGTTCTGTAATGTGGGTGTGATGTACTATAACCTGTTGTGACGTACTGTAATGCGGTGTGTAACGTACATGGTGTGTAATGCGGTGTGACATTTGGGTGTGACATACTGTATTGCGGTGTGACGTACTATAATCCGTGTGAATCCGTGTGTGACATGTGTGGTGTGACGTACTGTAATGCGGTGTGATGTACTATAATCTGGTGTGACGTCCTGTAATATGTGGTGTGATGTACTATAATCCTGTGTGACATACTGTAATGCGGTGTGACGTACTGTAATGCGGTGTGACATGGTGTGACATACTGTATTGTGCTTGTTTGTGGTGTGACATACTGTTATAATCCTGTAATGTGGTGTGGTGTGTGACATGGTTGGTGTGACGTACTGTAATGCGGTGTGATGTACTATAATCTGGTGTGTGACGTCCTGTAATGTGGTGTGATGTACTATAATCCTGTGTGACGTACTGTAATGCGGTGTGACGTACTGTTAATGCGGTGTGATGTACTATAATCTGGTGTGACGTCCTGTAATGTGGTGTGATGTACTATAATCCTGTGTGATGTACTGTAATGCGGTGTGACGTACTGTAATGTAATGCGGTGTGACGTACTTGTAATGCGGTGTGATGTACTATAATCTGGTGTGACGTTCTGTAATATGGTGTGACGTACTATAATCCTGTGTGATGTACTGTAATGCGGTTGTGTGTGACGTAATGGTGTGACGTACTGTAATGCGGACTGTGCGTGTGAACTGTGTGTTGTACTGTAATGCGGTGTGACGTTGTATCCTGTGTGAGTACTGTAATGGTGTGCGGTGTGACGTGGTGTGTGACGTACTGTAATGCGGTTTTGTGACGTGACGTGCGTGTGACGTACTGTAATGCGGTGTGACGTACTTTTGTGTGTAACGTACTGTAATGCGGTGTGACGTACTGTAATCCGGTGTGACATACTGTAATCCGGTGTGTGTTGTGGTGTGACGTCCTGTAATGCGGTGTGATGTACTATAATCTGGTGTGACGTTCTGTAATGTGGTGTGATGTACTATAATCCTGTGTGACGTACTGTAATGCGGTGTGACGTACTGTAATGTGGTGTGACATGGTGTGACATACTGTATTGCGGTGTGTGACGTACTATAATCCGGTGTGACGTACTGTAATGCGGGTTGGTGTGATGTACTATATAATCTGGTGTGACGTCCTGTAATGTGGTGTGATGTACTGTACTGTTACTATAACTGTGTGACGTCTGTAATGTGGCTGGTGTGACGTACTGTAATGCTGTGTGGTGTGATGTATGTACTATAATCTGGTGTGACGTCCTGTAATGTGGTGTGATGTACTATAATCCTGTGTGACGTCCTGTAATGCGGTTTGTGATGTACTATAATCTGGTGTGACGTTCTGTAATATGGTGTGACGTACTATAATCCTGTGTGATGTACTGTAATGCGGTGTGTCTTGGTGTGACGTACTGTAATGCGGTGTGACGTGGTGTGACGTACTGTAATGTGGTGTAACATACTGTAGTGCAGTGTGATGTTGTGTAAGGCCTGAAGCTCATCTCACTCACCATCATTACACTGATGTCCTCCAAACGACGTCATGCTGCAGTCACAGCTAAAACCCTCCCACTGCTGCAGACACACCCCCTGATTCGCACACGAGTCCTCCTGACAGGTGGTGCTGGGGCCTGGAGAAAGAGAGAGAGAGAGAGAGAGAGAGAGAGAGAGAGAGAGAGAGAATGAATACAATACGGCAAAAAAATCTAATCACATTTACAAACTTATGGAAATACATCAGCTAATTCCTGACAAACACACACACACACACACACACACACCTGCACATAATTAAACAGCAACAGAATCAAAACTCTACTAATCAAAACTCTACTTGACTAATAAAACTCTCTATAATAACGATGGATTATTTACTTAAGTAAACAGCAACAGCAGTAAGCAGCTGTTTATCCAGATGTTGACAATTCACAGATTCCCTGTTCCGAGAAACGTAAAAATGTTTCATCATCATCACCCTGAACACCCAGATTTCATTCGCACGGGTGAGGAAGATGAAAGAGAGAGGGGAAAACAATGTGAGGCAAACGAGTGAGGGATGAATGAAAAATAAAAGAGAGAAAGAGAGAGAGAGCGAGAGAGAGAGAGAGAGAGAGAGAGAGAGAGAGAGAGGAGAAAAGAGTAAAATAAATGGGAAATATAAGTGGGATAAGAACCTTATGATGCAAGGAAGAGGGGAATAAATGAGAGAGAGTGGTAAAAGAGAAAGATTAACAGGAGAAAGGGATGAAAGAATAAGATATAGATAAGATATAAAAAGAAGGATGAAAGTGAGGAATGAAAAAAGAAAGTGGAATGAAAGAAAGGAATGAGAGAAAAGGATGAGAGAGGTACTGCAGTTAGGGGAGCGCTGACAGACAGATGTGAGCAGACATTCTCTTGGAAAGCTGATGTGATTACAGACGAGTGTTATTCCTCTCTCGCTCTGGGCGGAGCGTCTGATAGGAAAACGGCGCAGAGACGGAGAAATAATTCTGTCAGTCCGACACTAACGCAACGTGATGATGATAAAACGATACACAAACACAGGGAGTGCAACACTACAGCTTTCCAGCAGAGTTCACTGCAGCTGGTGTGTGTGTGTGTGTGTCTGTGAGTGTGTGTGGGTGTGTGTGTTTTCTAATTACACTTCACAATAACTCATTTAAAGAAAAAATTAAAAGTTTAGAATATAAAATAGAAGTGAGTGAGTGATTTATTGTGAGGAAGTGCATGAGTGAGAGTAAGAGATTGAGAGTGACAAAGAGAGAGAGATTGAAAAGAAGAAAGTGAGAGTAAGAGATTGAGAGTGACAAAGAGAGAGATTGTGAGTGAGTGAGTAATTAAGTAAGTGAGTGAGTAATTGAGATTGAGAGTGAGTGAGTGAGTGAGACAGAGAGATTTAAAAAATGAGTTGGCAATAGAGCTTAAGAGTGTGTGAGAGAGAGTAGGTGAGAGATTACGAGTGAGTGGGTGAGTGAGAGAAAGCTGGAGAGCAAGGGAGTGACTGAGTGACTGAGAATGAGAAAGAGTGAGTGAGTGAAAGAGAGAAATTGAAAGTGAGTGAAGTGAGTGAGTGAAGTGAGTGAGTGAGAGAGAGATTGAGAGTGAGTGAGTAAGTGAGTAAGCAAGTGATTTAATGAGTGAGTGAGAGAGAAAGAGAGAGAGAGAGTAAGTGGGTGAGTGACTGAGAGATTGAGAGTGAGTGAGTGCGTGAGTGAGTGGCTAAGTAAGTGAAAAAGTGAGTGAGTGAGTGAGTAAGTGAGTGAGAGAGATTGAGAGTAAGTGAGTGTGTAAGTGAGTGAGTGAGTGAGTGAGTGAATAAGAGAGAGATTGAGAGTGAATGAGTGAGTGAGTGCAGTTCCGACCTTCGCAGCCCCTCTCGATTTGCCCCACGCAGCTGATGGCGTCAGAGATGAGATCTGGTAGGCGGCCGTTCAGGTCCACGGACGCCAGACAGCCCTGAAATCCCTCCTGAGCGTGAACCAGTTTGGGAAGTTCTTTATACATCTCTTTAGCCACACCCCCAATGTACAGATCACCTTTAGAGAGAGACGAGAGGAAAAGATCAAACATCAGCCTGCTGTCGGACCTCCATCACCGAGCTCTAGTGATAGAGTAGTAAAGAACTAAAAAGACAACTCGAAAAAAACAAAAGAAAGAAAGAAAGAAGGAAAAGATAAGAGGAAAGCAGAGAAAAAAAAGGAGGAAAGAAAGAAAGCATGTAAATAAAAATAAGGTGATTATGTACATCTCTCGCTTAAGAGCAGAGCAGACTTCCCTCCAGTGGTGATCTGTATGAACTGCAGCCATTTAAAGTATTACAACGGCAGCATGTCAAATGCATTTTTAATTTTTTTTCTCATGTATTCATTAATTCATTCATTATTCTATTCATCCATACATGCATCCTTTTACCCATTAATTAATCCACTTATTCATTTATCCATCCATCCATCTATCCATCCATCCATTAATCAAAAAATGTATCTATTTATTTATTTACTCATTCATGTATTTATTTGTTCATTTATTCATTCATCCATCCACTTACTCATTTTTCATCCAACCATCCATCCATCCATCTATCTATCCATCTATCTATCTATCTATCTATCTATCTATCTATCTATCTATCTATCTATCCAACAATTTACCCATTAATATATTTATCCATCTGGTGTTTATCAATCCATCCATCCATCCATTTATCAAATTTATTTATTAATGTATTTACTCATTCAAATATTTATTGGTTCCTTTATTTCCTCATCCATACATCTATCTACCCATTACTTAATTCATCCGATTATTTATCCATCCGTCTATCAGTTCAACAATTCAATCATCCATCCATCCATCTATCTATATGTTATTCACTTATTCATGTATGTATTTGCTCATTTATCTATTTATTTATCTGTCCATTCACCCATCTGTTCATCTATTCATCTAATTCACTAATTAATCTATCCATCCATCTATCCATTCATCCATCCATCCATATTTTACGGTACTCTGGGGCTTCCTGGAAACATGTTTGAAATGGTGGATTAAACCCGACAACACTGAAGAAACCGCTGAAGCACAGGAAATGCACGCACACACACACACACACACACACACACACACACACACACACACACACACAGGGTGAAAACAGGACTTGAAGGTTTAGGACAAACTCTTAAATCAGACCACCCTTAGTGATATAAAGCCATTAGAGCAAACAAACACCAGTGGAAGTGACTGAATGCGAGTGCAGTAGGACATCGGCGGAGGGTCGTACCCTTTAGGTCGAGGTTCTTGGCTCCGACGGTGGTCTGGGTGGTGACCTTGGTGTCGATCTTGACCGTGTGCAGGTTGTTGGTGTCTCTGGAGATCATGACGTTGTGCCATTGGTTATCGTTCAGTGGCTTGTTCGAGTTTCCTTTAATGAGGTGAGCGCCGTTTCCCAGATCTGCTACATAGTGCAGGTAACTAGAGACGAGACGAGACAATGACACTCAGGTGAGACTGGCTGAGACACAGGACATGCTGGGTTGCTGGGTAATGTAGTCCTGCATCACTTTGCTATGATTTCACTTCCTCTTTGTGGCTTTAACTTTATTTGATTTATGTGAAGAAAGATGGTTGGGCCCCTATCTTTCTTATCTTTCTTTCTTTCTTTTTTTCTATTTTTTCTTCCTATTTTCTTTGTTTGTTTGTTTGTTTGTTTGTTTCTTTCTTTCTTTCTTTCTTTCTTTCTTTTTCTTATTTTTTTGCCTTCACACACATTCTACACCCAAGCAACGCATGCACATACACACAGAGAGAGAGGAAGAGTGAGAGAAGGAGAAAGAAAGAGAAAGAGATATTGTGGGAATGATGTAACAGCGGTAAGTGGGCGTGTCCTCACCCCTTGACGAGTTCGATAACGATGAAGTCGTTTCCGTCTCCGCTGTTGTAGAGGACGAGGCCGTCGGAGGCAGTGGTTTTGAACTGGAAGAAGAGGTGCATGGAGTAATAAGCCTGCAGTGTGCTGAGAGACACATAGCTGGAGCGAGACTTGAAGGTCACGGGGTCCGCAATGATGTTCTTAAAGCCGATCATGGCGTTGAGCTCGCAGTACTCGATGTCTCCATTCTTGCACAAGTCTATATAGGCCATGCCGTTGAACATCAGGCTCTGCAGGTGGCCGATGAAGTTAGAGGGCGCGGTGGAGAGGTGGCGCTTCTCCGTGATGATCCCCGTCTCGAGGTTGTGGAACTCCAGCTGGGTGTGGTCACCTGGGATCTCACCTTCACACAGGAACACCACAAGAACATAAGAACATAACAAAGCTGTGAGAAAGCACCGAAAGAAAGAAAGAAAGAAAGACAGACAGAAGGAGGAAGAGACTGAGAGAGAGATATAGAGAAAGAGTGAGAGAGAGAGAGACAGATAAAGAGACAGAGAGAAAGACAGAAAGAGAAAGAGAGTTTATGGTGAGTTCAGCGAGTTGTGGCAGGTTTTCACCTTCGACAGGCTGAAACTCATCCACGCTCAGCTGTAGGTTCCTGCCTCGTCTGGTGACTCGCACCGTGTGCCACTCGTTATCGTTCAGGTTCTGTCCAGTGAAAAGTGTCTCGGGTCCTTTACCTGTAGAACAGTCCAGACTCAGATTAACGGTTATCCAGAGGTCAAAGGTCAAACTGCTCTCATTCAATCCACACAACATCCCCGAGACAAAGACGCTGAAAAAAAACGTCTTTAGCTCTTAATTTACACTCACTTGACTAATAAAATGAGTAAGACGTCTTAAACAAGTTGCTGTTAATGTGTAAATAAATAAATAAATACAAAAATAAACTGATTAAAAACAAAAAAAGATTAAATGAAGAGAGAAAATTCAGGAAATAATAATACTAATAATCTGCAGAAAGATGAAGTCTGAACGTTACGTCACCTCTCTTTATTGTATTGTATAGTATAAATTGTTCCAGCAGTGTGATACCGGCCCTGTCCACTGGATGGCAGTAGAGTATAAGAGTAAACCTCAGTGTGGCGTAAGAGTTGGAGGAAAGATCGACACCAGAATAAAACCCCCAGCATTGTTCATGCATCACCCACTCCCCTGGAGCGCTAAATTCTGCGCTTCACACAAACACACACACACACACACACACACCGAGCCAAGTGTCAACAGAACGATTTTAGTCTCCCAGCCCAAAATGTGTGAGAGTGCAAGCCTGACATGTGTGAGGAATGCAAATGTCTTATTTACACACACAAACACACACAAACACACACACACGCACACATATTTTTGGTAAAAACTTTTTTCTCTTCCTGAAGCTCCATAAGAGGTAAATCTGGGTTGCAGCAGATCCCTAAAGCATCACTGTGTCTAATCACGTTCATGATCTGCATTCAGACATATTCAAAGAACACCTGACTGCACTGATCCTCCTGAAAGAGAGAGGGAGAGAGAGAGGGAGAAAGAGAATGAAAAGGAGAGAGAGAATGAGAGAGCTAGAGGAAGAATAAAAGAGAGAGAGATAATGAAAATGAGAGGGAATAAGAGAACTAGAGAGAGAATAAACGAGAGAGATAATGGAAAAGAGAGAGAGAGACAGAGCTAATGAAAGAGAGGGAATGAGAGAGAGAGGGAGAAAGTAAGAGAGATAGAGAGAGAAAAAAGGAAGACAATGAAAAAGAGAGATCGAGAAGGAATGAGAGAGAAATAAGAGAACGGGAAAGAGAGACAGAGACGTCCTGTCATTCAACACCAGATAAAGACACTAATGTCAGCTTCCCGCCCTGAAACATCCCTCCATTAGCGAGAGACAGACTCGGTGCTGTTGATGCGATCAGACAGAAATTCTCTGCCAAGTTTTCATCCCTTCGTCTCCCCTGACATGCGGCGTGAGGAGAGGAGAGCAGTGCAGTGCAGTGCAGAGCAGCGCAGCTCACAGAGCTATTAACAGCCCCCCCGTGTCGCCATGAACAGCAGCTAAATGTCACTTCTTCCCATTTTTGTCTCCTGGCTGAAGACAACAGCAGCTATGAGAGCAGCAGGGACAGACGACGATGTCTCCATAACGCAGAAGGACAATGAGCTCGGCGTCTCCAGGTCCAGCCAAGTTCAGACACATAGACTGGACGCTTCGACAAACGCTCCTGAGATGTTCACGAGGAAAAAACCAAAATGGTGCCAATGAACCAGACTACAAGTTAAAAGAGTTTAATCCTGAAAGGAATGATAAAAAAGATCTAATTTCATTTAGTTTGGAACATTTGAACGCTTGTTAAACAAACTGTAAATTAAAAAATATACCAATAATCCGGTTTGCTGACGAGCGGCGAGCCAATTCATCATTAAATAAATAAACAGAAATTAATATATAATAAATTAATAAAAAATAATTATAATGATTTATCATGATATAAGAATGATATTCTAATATTATAAATTCTAGAGTCTAAATTATATTCTTTAAATTTATTTTTACAATTTGCAACAAAATTACACTAAAATATTAAACATTATTTAGTTTTATTTTTATTAATCTTATTTTGCCTCATTGTTTCATTTATTTTTTTATCTAATGCCTATTTTGCCTCAATTGTGTACATTTTAATAATAAATAAAAAAAATAGCTTAATTTATATAATATATTATAGTGGAATATAATATAATATAATATATATATATAATATATATAATTATAATATAATATAATATAATATGCCAAAATTATAGTAGATAACTTTTAATTATTATTTTTATTTTTTAAGCACAGTGGCAAAAACATTTTTATTTATTATTTTTCTTATTTATCCTTTTTTTAACAACTTAGCTTAAACAGATATAATTACTACTATTTATTCTCACAAAAAATAAAAAAATAAAATAAATACTTTTATAAATAAAAAATACAATTCAAAAGGTAAAAACTGAAAAATACTCATGGCTTCAGTCGTTAAAAACACAAACTCCTAATTAAATAGACACATAAATAGTTTCTAGCTGGTTTGAGCCTCTAAAGGTGTCATGTGTTATAACTAATTTATAATGCACTATAATTATTGGTTAATTATTAGCTAGAAAATTTTAACTAACGGTGATACAAATCCTGGACTGCAAACAGCAAGTTTAGAAGCTAAGCTTAGCATGATGTCATTAACGCTAAAAGCACATGTTTGTGTGTGTGTGTGTGTGGTGAAAAATGTCTGTAACAACAGTACGCGGAATACCATCAATAACCCAAACTGCACGCAATTCAAATGAAACTCCGTATCGATGAGTGTTAGCGTGGAGCGAATGCCGTTAATCTTTTAGTGAAATAAGAAAAAAAAGAAGAGTGGAGCTCAGAGGGAGAACCAAGGTCAGGAAAATCTCCTATAAATACACACCTTTAGGCCTCCCAAAGTCCCATCAGCTTCCCGGAGTACACAAAACATGCATCACTGTGATGCTTGTAATCCCATCGAGGGGCTTGCTGGCTTCAGTGGGCTTACTCCAGTTAACACGTTAATGGCTATTTACCTCCTTTACCCTTTTTTACCCTCTATCTTTCCTGCACATTGGAACACAATCTGATGCAACGTATATGCAAATCCTCTGCAGAGCTTAACGATGGAACTTAAATCTCTCATCAGCTGATTTGGTGTGTAAGCAGTGCGTAGGAGCTCAGAAAGATCCAGAAAGAATGTAGAGAAGTCATGAAAAATAGAAGACTGGGTCAAGTTCAGTGCCCCAGTTACATCCTTTCAGTTAAATAAACGAGGGTCATTTACAATTATACTTTAAGGATGCTCCTATCCAGAGCGACTTACATTTTTATCCACTGGGTTAAGGGCCTTGCTCAGGGGCCCAGGACCAGGAGCTTGATAGTGCTAGGATTTAAACCCACATTCTTCAACTCAGCAGTCCAACACCTTAACCTCTAATCTGAATTAATCAGGGACAAGTAATGGGGAAACCCCCCCCCCCACTTCCCCACCCGTATCCACAATAATTTAAGTATAAAGCTGTGACCTTGGATGTAAATTTCCAAACGCACCCCTGCTGCAGTATTTATCCATCAAGCGATGTCTACTGAATCGTCGAGCGGTATTTCGGATTGAAGCCAGATGATTCATCCGGACTCTGGAAATGAAATAGGAATTGAAATGACGAAGCGAAACGGACAAGACTGCTTTAATCAGGAAAACACAACACAGCCCTCATCCAGAGATGAAGCCGGCTCTGGCCTGGAGCTAAAAGATAGCTATAAAGTCTGACTGCTACTCCATCAAAAAGAGGGGAAAAAGAACCGCATAAATGGGAGATGAATTACCTGTCAACGATTAGTCAATTTTCTTATTACTCTTATGTATATATATATATAATGTCTTAAAGCTTAGATCCTGAAAATTAACGGAGACATGTGAATAACCCCTATTCCGCTAAATCCTTAATTATGTGGTCCGACGTGGGTGACCAGTAGTAGGACAGCCTATCAATTTGAAGGAAAGGGTAGTTCAGTGATTAAAGTGTTGAACGTTGAAGTCTCTGCAACCAAGCTACCATTGTTGGGCCCCTGACTAAGGGTCAGTTAGATAGGAAACAATCTGCCAAATGCCATAAATGTAATTATAAATATAAATGTTCTAAGCTTATAATCAAATAGGACTTGCAAACTATGACCTGCTCCAGGAAAGGAACATGCTAGCACAAAGGAAAACTAAAGAATGAAAGCCATCTTAATGTATTTTTATTTCAGTTCAAGTAGCATTCACTCTAGGCCAAGTTGTGTTTTAAACTTATTTTCTAAATGCCTAAGAGGAACTCTGGGTTCTAATTGACAGTGACATGTTCTTGTAACATTACCTGCAGTGGTTTGTCACCAGTGAATTGCCCTGATTAAAAAAGCATGGTAATTAGAGCGTAAATGTGCCCTCTGGTAGCTGTTGTTTGTAGATTGTGTTATTACCGCTCTCGTGTGATAAAGTTACATCTGGACATAGAAATGGCAGTAATTAATCATTTGAACAGCCGCTGCTTCATGAAGAAATGACCAAATCTGAACAAAACGAGAACAGCATCAATAGGCGCTTCGAGTTTTATCCCAGGAAAAAACTGCCCTTTATTTAATTAAGAACATACACAATACCACTGTTTTGCTTTCTGCAAATGACTTGTAGACGAGAGGAAAAGTTTGGATGGTTGGATGACCCAGTTAGTCAAGGTAATCCATTACTTAACCAAAAAGTTCAGGTGGCTCTATGATATCTTTATGGATGTGTACAGTACCTTTAACGGGATGTTTACAACAAGAAGTGGGATCTTGTCCCCTCGAGAGGAATAATCTAGGGTACCTCCAAGAGAATGCCTTCTACCCCAAAGGCATATCTTGTATCATCCTCTTTTCACTCTACTGTATGCCCCAGCCCAGGATGTTGGGTCAGAGTGCCAGGGTCCGCAATGTTAAAGCCCCCTTAAGGGCGCCAACGGAGGCAGCTGGGCAGTGGTGACACTTGAATCCTGATCCTCCGATCATCAACCCAGACGAATATCCATCTGAACCATTATTACTCCACCTTCACTTGTGTAAAGTTTTTCTTAAGTGTGGTCCTTTGTGGTCCTGGCTAAAGGGCGTTATAAGCGCTGTGCAATAATGTGCATTTATATTGTCTCATGGTACCATCAGAGCTCGTATGCTAAAGATTGGCGAAGATTTCGTTTCTAGGGTGTGGCATTGAGATTGATTAGTAAAGGCTGTAAAAAGAAAATGGGTCATACAAAAAAAGAAACATTATTCACTTCTATATCGCTTCGGAAGGGTTTGTGTACAGGGCACTAAAATAAAACACAGGGGAAGAGGAAAGTAAAAAATGGAGGGGATGCACTGAGCCATAGCTGTTGAGTCACCAAGCATAAAAAACACTTTGAATCATTTGTAACCCACGAGAAATCATTTATTCATTAGCGAATTGAATAATGAATGGAAAGGCTAACGCTTTACACCCACTTCCCCCCTTGCTTTGTCTTTCCACCTTTGGTCTGTTTGCTTTTCGTCTGCTGTTTACTGCCTCCATACTTTCTCGCTTTCCACCCTTCTCTCCCTCTCTCTCCCTCTCTCTCTCTCTCTCTGCCTCTCCGTGCTTGAAGAGACAGGTTAATGAGAATAATAAAATTGCACTCCATACTTCCTTTCTGCTTCAACAAGCCTCATCAATTTACAAGCAGCTTGACGGGTTAAGGAGAGACGAAATCGCATAAATTAAAAAAAAAAAAAAAAGATTGACAAAAGAGTCAACTCGTGCATTGACTAAATATCCCACACATCAGACTTCGGACTGTCTGGAGTGAATTTTGGTCATCGGCAGCCATGTTAATCCTCGTCACTCAGCTCCTCTCGTTCCCATTCGTACCTACCATTTATAATGAGTACGGGGAGCTAATGAGGCCCAAACCCATCTGCCTGGGGGACCCACAGGCCTGCTCTCAGCTTTTACTGCATCAGACATCATTAAAAAGAAAATCAACACTAAATATGATGTGTGAGCTGCAGACGTATACAACCGTTTTGGTGTTAGCGCAAGTGATTTTATCTAATGACTCATTTATTACGTCCATATGCATTATTTCCACTGGCGAATCACGAGCTGGAATTCATTCTAAATGCTAAATACAAAATTAATAGCTAACATTTCGACTTTGTGTAGTGGGATATTCTTATTAGTTCCAGATTACATTTTTGTTTTGTTATTAGATTTTCACAAATTCGGTATTTTAAATTAGCTTAGCCATGAAATAACTAAATTATGTTGCATCTTACTTTATGATCAGGAGCTGGCAATCCATTTTCCTTAAGTTCCTTTGCTTGTTTTCCAACTCTTCCTGTTAGATCCACTGCTGATTACGTGTATCAGGTGTGTTCAGTCAATTGGGGACTGCAAGATACCATCAGAAGAACAAGGACGTGGGCTGTCCACCCCTGGTCAAGATTAGTATCGCTAATCGCAGCATGCTACTCTTTTTTTTTTTGTGCTTAAGATTGTTTTGACATCAGTCCATGTTTTCCATCAGAGGTCCTGTCCCCACCCCATGTGGTGTCATTAGCTGATTGTCCCACCTTTATTAGTGTGGTTATTTATTTAATGCTGGCAACCCATGTTTCTTGAGTTCCTTGAATTCGTTAAGTTCTTTTGTCCTGCTTCACTAGTCTACCCTGATTGGCTAATCCAGGTAATCAGTAGTCGGTAGATCAGGAAGAGTTGGAAAACAAACATTTTTTTCACATTCCAAGCATTTCTATCTCATGATGCCCACATTCACTGTTACATGCATCTTTCCATATATACCTCACCCCTGTTTAATGCTCAATAAACATACAGAATATTTGACAAATGATAAAAAAAACTTCGAGACCTGCCAACAGATGGCAGCTTAAAGCTGTTTTCTCTTTAACTGTGCGTGCAGTCTGCAGCTTTGTGCTGCCATCTGTGGGTGGGTCTTAAAACTATTTGAAACTTCCTTGTATATAATCAGAGTATCATCATTTGTGATTGGAATTGGATGCTAACTGCATTTCATTGGTCCTTTGAATGTACCTTGCACAATGACTATAAAGTTGAATGTAATTAAACCAAATGTAATGCATACCCTGGGGAGAGGTGCTAAGGATGCTGCAACACCCCCTGCTGACAGCTAGAAAACAGCTACCCTCCACACACACTTCCACGACGAGTCTTTCACACTTTGAAGAACCACAATCCTGCTTAATTAAGCATTCAAAAAAGTATAACCTTCTCATTTACACTTATAGAAGGTATCTTGTACTCTTGAGAGGATATAAGGTACCCTCAAAGGGAAATTATAGTATCCGCAAAGTGAACCTGTGATACCTTTAAAGAAATACCTTCTACCCTCAATAGAATATCTTGTACCAACCCTTCTATGAATGCCCTAGATCAGGAAGTTGGGGTCAGAGTGCAAAGTCTGCCATAATATGGCATCCTCAAGACCCCATAAGGGCAGCTGAGCAGTGGTGGGACTGGAGCTGGATCCTCAATTCAACAACCCAGAGCAATAACCATTTAAGCCAGAAGTAATTGGTTACATTTACATACATACCTGTTATATTTATAGTAAACATAGTATTTTAGAAAGGAGCAAGATCAAGAAAGCATTAGTGGATTCAATTTCTAGCACCAATCTGCCACCGCTGGGGCATTGAGCAAAGACATTAACCCTCAAATACTTAGTTGGATTAATGAGATGAATGTAAGTCACTCTGGGTAAAGTCATCTACCAAATGCAAAACGTGTAAAAGCAAAACAAGACCAGGGGAAGTGGTAGCTTAGTGGTTAACCTGTTAGACCGCCAACCAGATGGTTATGGATTCACTTCCCAGCACCACCAAGCTGCCACTGCTGGACCCCTGAATTTGGGTTTGATCAAAATACCGGAACATAAAGCCGGCATTCATACATTTTCTCAGACACACAGTTATCAGTTCAGGTCATTGTTCAAACTTAATCATATAAAATGTGTTAAAAAGTATAGAGGAAAAAAAGGAACGGTCACTTACTGGAGGTACAGTTAATCCTGAAACAGTCTGGATGGGGAAGAACACATGAGATGTAAATTCAGCCTTCAAGGTTACAGCTGCACACATCTAAAAAAGTACATAACCCACCACTCTGGGGACGACCACACGGGCACCAGGTCCATTCCCAATGCTCTCGTCCATGCCACCTTACTCACCTTTATACAGTCTAGATTAATAATGTTTCAAATAACGTGAGCAGGAATAATTCATCTGTGTAACCAAGTACAGACGTACGGGATCAGCTGCCCTTGAACTTTTAGAAGTGGATAAAAATAAGGAACTAGGCTGAGATGACTTTACTAGCTCATACTAAAATTTTGTCTTAATAGGAATTAGTTCTTTTTTTTCAGCATTACCACAACCGCATGTACCATAATCTATCAAAGACTTGATTGATTTAGCATACTAGTCGCTTTATTAGCATTTAGCACGGATCTATATAACTAACAATTTGGTATCTTTCTGTAACATTAATTTCGTATAGGGTTACATGATAAAATTGGTTTTTGAAATTGGAAAAGTGCTTTTAGAGAGCATTGAGTCATGACTCGGGTTCAGCTGAGCCACTGTAATTGCTATTACCATGATCATTTTTTATTCCATTTTCCCCCATAACGACCCGAGATAAGGAATCATTCCTGGACCGGTTGTTCCTCCAGGAGCCTGTGAGAGCCTGTGACTCTCACGCTCCAAGGAGGAAGCATCAGGAATGACGCCTTGTGGGATAGATGTGGATTTTAAGCAGCACAAATTCTTAACAAACCTTTTTAGAATGTTATGAGTTTAATGCTATGAGGAAGTGCTACAGACTATATGCATTAGCACTAGCTCTTTGTCTTTTTTATGTCATAAAATTGCAGAATTTTTACATGGTTTTTATTTATTCAGTCTGTAACCAGAACTAAAATCACATAAAAAAATAAAAAACCTGTAACAGGGTAATTTTTTAAGGTTAAGTTTGTGACTTGAAAAAAGACCATGAAGCTACATGTGATGTTTATAAACGATTCATTCATTTTGAACGGTTCTTTAATATAATTCCCTAATATGAGGGAATCGTTCATATTAAAATAAAGAGTTTGTAATCTAATACATAAACAAAAACATAAACTAATACAAAAGCAATGTTTAGGTGGTTTGTAGTTTAGTTTGTATCTATCATACAGTAATTTTACCTAAAACTTACTCGAGCGGAGGAGAAAGGCTTTAGCTAAGTTGTGACATGACAAAACATAAAAATGTTTGACATTTGAATGTTGCTTAAATGTGTTTGCGTTTCTAATTTGCATATCATGAATATTCATGGTTACAAGCCATTTTCAATCCATGTAGAAATGCTTTAAAAATGTACTAAAATTCAATTTTATTCATCATAATGAATTAGTTTTACTCCTTTAAAGCAGGTCAGTTTTTTATAGTCATGTCAAAAAGCATCTTCATTTCATTTTGGTAACTCCAGTCAAATGAACAGGAAGTGTAGCCTGTAGGCATCTAAACGTTTATTGTAGAAGGAAGAATCTTATTAATGGTTGTGTTTCTTTGAAAGGAAGCCTCATCTGGGACGTGTTCAAACACATTACCTCAGATTAGACAGATTCGTCAGTCAATTTGCATTGCACCGTCGAGAGAATTAACATCATAACACAATCAGGGGAGGTGTTTATCCAGGTGTTCGTGCCATCAGAAGATAATGATGTGAATGATCATTTAATCCCGCTCGTGTTCTGCTGAATGTAGTTCAGTGGTTAAGGTGTTGGACTAAGATCAGGGTTCCAATTCCAGCACCACCAAGTTACCACTGCTGGGCCCCTGAGCACGACCCTTAACCCCTAATTGCTCAACAGTATAAAAGAGATTAATGTGAGTTGCTCTGAAGGGGGTCTGCCAAATGTCGTAAACAGAAGTGAATAAAATTTTGACCTACTACAGCCGCCATGTTGGTAATGTCATTATTTTTAAATTTAATGATGTTAAACGAGTGCAATTTAACCACAAGGAACACAATTTTTCTCACTAAAGTATTTTAAGCTACTTAAAGTGCCACATTTCTGACGGGCTCATGGGAAAGTGTCCGTCGTATCTGGGAACTTTTCACCTATTGTTTTTTTGTAAACAATAAATCCGGACATATTCCTATTGCACATACTGTTTTTTTTCATACTATATAGTAGGAAGTAGGTATGTGTTGTCATGGTTGTGTACAAAATCAGTTTATGATGTCACAAAATACAAAATCTATCATATCTGAGCTGTCATGAACCTATATTAAATAAAAATCCATTTAAAACTTCTTAAATTTTATTATGCTTAAGTTGAAGAAATCTAATTCTAATTCTAAATCTAAATGGGGCTTAGAGTTTAAGTTGTGATGTCACAAAGCTAAAAAAAAAACCAATAAATGACATTATTTACATATTTATTATATAATTTGTCGGAAAAAAAAATTCATTGACTTCTGGTACACGCAAAGGGTCCTCAAAGTGAAAAAAAGGTGTTAGTGTTGGTACTGTACCTGAATTGTACCTACACTCAATCTATATAATCGTAAAGTTTAAGAATAACTTTTAACTTTTTTTATCTTCTCATTTTAATTTCCTTTGAACAGCTTAGTATTTTTTTTACTTTATTAATTAATAAAATTTCAAATTTTTATTTATTATTTTGGACTCGTTTATTAATATCCAGAACCCACCTTGCCCCCCTTCCCCCCACTTCCTGTGTCCTGTTAGTTTTAATGGTTAACGGTTGCGTTGTTAAGGATTGTGTTGCTCAAAATCAAATAAAAGTCAGTTTCACCCTTGACTGTGGCATCAACCTCCGTGTGTCGTCAACCTCAGCAGAAAAGTGGTCACAAACGGCCAAAAATCCAGCGTCAGCGCTCTCTTTCTCTCTCCCTTTACTCTCTTTTCCTCTCTCTCTCTGTCTCTCTATCGCTTCCTTTCTGTCTCTCTCTCTCTCTCTCTCTCTCTCTGTCTCTCTCTCTTGCTTTCTCTCTTTTTTTTCTCTGGCTTTCTCTCTCTCTCTGTCTCTCCCTCTGTCTCTCTCTGTCTCTCTTGCTCTCTCTGATTTTTTCCTCTGTCTTTCTCCCTCTGTCTCGCTTTCTCTCTGAGGGAATGCTCTGGAAGACGAACACCGGCTTTTAGGAACTATTTCACTACAGAAGCCATCTGAATGACAGCTGGAGTGATAAAAATAATAGAGTTCAGATGGAAAACACTGAAGCAATCTCAGCGTCGTGGCTCCAGGAAACTCCAGATTGCTTCATGGGTAAAACTCTTCCCTGACACCAGGAAGGTAATGAGGCCTGGAGCTCTCAAGGTAAAACACAGGAATTCTGTCAAGCGCTGTACATAAAGGATCCAGTTATTTTATGGCTTGAGGATGAAATTAAACTGTTCAACACAGGGCAGGTTTACTGTTACTGAAAAATAATCAACACTGGGATGATGATAATGATGGTGATGATGATGGTGGTGGTGGTGGGATGAGGAGAACTCGATTATCCTCCTTAACGTTTTGATACCACAGCAGCATAATCTTTTTTTTTTCTTTATCTAAAATGGTTTTTCCTGCATAAGTAGCAAGTAGAAGTTAGAGCTTAGCATTATCACTTCCTGATAATAAAGTTAAAGATTCTACTTGTTATTTAGCTAAAAAAAAATTATTTTGTAATTATATTGTAAGAGTTTTGTAGGTTATACTCAGATGGGCCACCAGGGGGCAACCACTACAATTTACCAAAGACACTGTTCCCTGTGTTATGTGCTAATGATGTGTGTTTTACACCTGTGTTGTCATTGGTTGGTTTTCTTTTCACGGGTTTAGACCCACATACAAAACTTTTTAGAGACATCTATTGTTTATTATTATTATTATTATTATTATTATTATTATTAAATTGTTTTATTTATTTTTTGTTATTTTATTTCTGGATGTTTTTAGTTTGTTTTTTCTAATTTGTGTCATAAAGATCAATCAAGTGTTATGATGATTATTTTATTAATTAATATTATAATTATATTATATTTTATTAATATATTATTATTATTACTATTATTACTATTATTATTAATTATTATTATTATATTATGCTATTACTATTATTATTATTATTATTATTAGTATTATTATTATTTATTATTATATTTCTTATTATTATTATTATTATTATTATTACTATTATTATTATTATTATTATTATTATTATTATTATTATTATTATTATATAGAAGTTTTAAAATTATAATGATTAAATATTGTTAGTATTACTTTTTTTTTATTTTACTATAAGTCTTATTATTATTATTTTAATTTATTCATCTTCTATACCCGCTCATTCCCTAATTCGGGGTCACAGGGATCTGCTGGAGTCTATCCCAGTCGTCTCTGAAAGGGTGAAAGACAGAAAGGGACACCCTGGACAGGTCACCAGTCCATCACAGGGCCACACACACTCACTCCTATGGACAATTTAGAATCACCAATTAATCTAACATACATGTGGACTATGGGAGGAAACCGGAGAACCCGGAGTAAACACACACACACACAGGGAGAACATACAAACTCCACACAGAAAGACCCCTGCAGGGGAATCGAACCCTTCCTGCTGTGAGGCATATTGTGCACTGTAAGCAGATTGAGGTCGCAGCAAATTAAGGACTCTGTATAAAGTGTTGGGGGTTATTTGGTGTCTCGGGTTGCCAGTTATTTGTTGGAGTTTATGGTTTCTCTGTGCATTGAGGGACCAGACATAGTTTGTTTGTCCACTTGGTTTTTTTCAATTAAAATGTTTCCATAAAATAAAGCCTGACAGTTTTTTTTTCAAGACTTCCATGATTAAATTAATGTTTTGCTAATTTGTGTTGAATTAGTTTTCACTTATTTAGGAGAACTTTTATATAAAATGTTAAGCAAAAGCGGGTATAATTGACAATGATAGAAAAAATAAAATGTTTATCGTTTCTATAATAAATCTCGTCGTAACTCGTTACAGCCTGAATGGATTTAACAACCGATGGATTTCCTGTCTCGATCTCACACCTCACACGAACTCCTCACAGACGAGAGGCTGTGTGTTTATTGTGATAATTGGGCTCTGATGAGAGATCAGATCGGATCGGATCGGACCGACCTTCTGTTGTTCTGTCTGTTTTATCATGTTCTGTTTTATACAGCTTGAAAATTTTCATTTCATTGCAGCCTTTCGAAAAAAAAAGCACTGCAATGTTATAATATTGTTTATTTTGCAAAATAATTGCAGGATTAAGTAGAAATTGTTCTATAACATTGCACGCCGGAAATGCTTTGCTGGCTCTCTTGCATTTTAGAAAGTGCGAGTCAGTGACATACTGGTTGCGTTTTGGGCGGGGCTTTGCGATGATTGGTTAAATTTGCCAACGCGCCACTGTGACTGGATAAAACCCTGCGTTCAGCCAAATATGCATTAATAGTGGCGATTACAAAATGGAGACATTGTGGAGAAGTGGATAAATGTGTGTGTGTGTGTGTGTGTGTGATGGTCAGGGTTAAGGAATAGATGAAGGAGTAGTTTAAGCTGGGATGGAAATAATTTACAGAGCATTCTCTCTCTTTTTTTCCTCTCTCTCTTTCTTTCTCTCTCTCTCTCTCTCTCTTTTTTTCCTCTCTTCTCTCTCTCTCTCTCTCTCACTCTCTCTTTATAGAGCGAGAGCAGCGCTGACGTGCTTTAATGGCCGTGAGTGAAGAGTTGCAGACTTTTTGGCCATTGAAGTTTTTGAAAACACCTCTTCTATAATCTATATAGCAATTAAATAGAGAACAAGAAGTGAGAGTTTGCCTGTGTTTGTGTGTGTGTGTGTTTGTGTGTGTGTGAGTGTGTTTGTGTGTATTTTTTGAGGTTCTTAAAAGTCCCAAAATCTGGAAAGTTGCCCAGAGTATTATTGAGCATGTGCTCAATCTATCACAATAATAGTTAAAATCCAGCTTCTAGAATAACTTCACGCTTTCACTCACTACACAATTTAAAAAAAAAAAATAGGTTAGCGAGCATTTAGAAGATTCCCTTAGTTTAGCACCCCCTTCTGGTTAAATAAAATACTTCCACCTAAAAAATGATTTTGTGGGCTTGGTTTAGCTGCTGAAATCCACTGATTTTATATTTTGTGTAATTAGGTTAAAAATGAAACCACAGACAGATATAAACACTGTGGATGGTTATCAGAAAACTTATTAGCGTTTAGAGGACGCGGATTTGCCTTAAATTTGACACGTGTGTGTGTGTGAGCCGTATCGCAATCCTAGCAGGCACTGCTGCAATAACTCAGCGACAGGTGGACGAATCTGGCGCCCAACATTCTTTCACACGGGATCAAAGATTCGGTTGATTCTCTCCGGCTGCGTTACAGGATGTTAATTAGCATAATTATTAGTTCTCATCTTCTCAGAGGACTGAATAGGAAAGATGTTTTTTCTCTTTCAGGTCTGATTTTGAGAACGTATCGATGTGCTGGAAATTTATGAGAGGCGCATTTGCCCCTTTATAAGGTTTCTTTCTGGTTAAACTCCCTAGATTTTGAGACGACCCCCTATGTGTTGTTTGGTCTATAGAAAATTTGTCATGTGGTGCTTTGGACTGTGTGGACAGTGTAAATGGTGGTACCTAGATTAATGGTCAGACGGACTCGTCCAGCCTCCAGCTCCAGCCGCAGCGTGTCAGCGGAATCCCGGGACGTGGTGGCCATCAGGACGCCATACGCTCTTTGCGATCGGAACCTAAGCGTGACGTCTTCGGCCTCGGTGTGCATGGCCACCGGGAGCTGGACCTTCATAAACTTACTGCCGTCGTAGCTCAGGATGGTGGCGTCTGTTGAGGAAGTGCACAGATTAGCAGCTAATCAAGTAATCCAGCAAACAAACAACATAAAGCACTGGTACTGAGAAGATTCCAGAAGGATAGATAGATGTTAGCTTCCCTCTTTTACAGCATTCTTACACAGCTAGCATTTTTTTTTCGTGCGTTTTTCTAATATATACTCTAACATGCTTTCTTCCAGGTCCTTTAGACACTTCATTGTTTATTGTTCGTTACCTGCACAGAAAAAATAGCCAGATCATTTATCTTAAAAGTGTTAAGTAAAGAGTATGCAACTAAACAAAGATTTAGATAGATATATCATTTACTCTCTCTCTCTATCTCCCCTCCCTCTTTCTCTCACACACTCTTTTTTTCTCTTGCTCCCTTTCGATGGCTCAGTATTTCTGTCTCTCTCTCTCTCTCTCTCTCTCTCTTTCTCTAACTCATCCTCTCTCTTTCTCTATTCCTCTCTTTCTCCCTCTAGCTCTCTGTCTCTCTCTCTCTCTCTCTCTCTCTCTCTCTCTCTCTCTCTATTGCTCTCTCTCTCAGTCTTTCTCTTTCTCACTCTCCCCCTCTTTTGCCTTTTCTCGATTTCTCTCTCTTCTTTCTTTTTTTCTTTCTTTCTTTCTTTCTTTCTTTCTTTCTCTCTCTCCCTCTCTCTCTCTCTCTCTCTCTCTCTCTCCATCTGATACGGTATACGGTGGTCAGGGTTTGCTGCTGGTCGGATCTTCATGCATGGTTAACTCTGTGTGACTTTTTCTCTGTCTCAGTAAAAATTGCACCACATGGCAACATCTGGCCTGAGAAGCTGGTGAGATGGATGTCGAAGGATCGAGTGTGAAGACGAGTGAGAGTCTTTCCTTCCTGTGACACCCACATGTCTGCCACCGCATGGCCAAGCTTATAGAACATAAACACACAGCTGCAGGTGTGATGAACATCTGCCATCTCCCTCCCTTTACACACTGCCACTGTTAACTATCCGATCGTTTAAACTTAAAACTGTTTGTGTACAGATTTACTGTGTGTGTGTGTGTGTGTGTTTGTGGTAGACGCTTAATATAGACTGATTAAAAAAGGGAACAGGAATAGCTGGACATTATTAGAACAGAGGATTTACACCAAACAGCTGCATATTAACTGACATTTACAGAGCGACTTACATTTATCTCTTTTAAACAACTGAGCAATTTAGGGTTAAGGGGCCCAGATGTGGTGGCTTGGTGGTGCTGGAAATCGAACCCCGGTCTTCCAGGTATCAGCCCACAGCGTAACCAGCGGGCTCCCACATCCCCATTTAATAATAATATAATAAGACGAAGAAAAATAATACATATATTGATAAAATCGCAAATATATATTTATAATTTTGTCCAAATTAATACAATTAAATAATTATAATAACAAATACAATTATAATAATAATAAAATAACTAAATAATAATTATAATTTAAATAATTATAAAAAATCACAATATATAATATGAATAATAATAAGTAATCGGTTATTAATATTACCAGGATATTAATTTATTTACCTACATATTTATTATTTATTTATTTCCACTTATGCTTGCTAAGTTTTTTTTATTTGCAATTTACACTCCTTTCCTCCAAACACACACTTTTGCTATTAATGTAAGTAGATTCTTTGTTGGATCAGAAAAAACAATTCTCCAAAGAGTAAAAAGAACTGAAATTTCTGCTCCCCTGTGGATTCAATCAGCGGCGATTATCCATTTTTTTTCTTTTCTCGCTCCTTCATTACAGAAGCTGAAGGTTTATCAGGCATCTGTGGGACGAATCCATTACCACAGTCGACAGTCCAAGCTCCGTTTTCCAGCAGTCATTTTTCACAGCGAGCAGCTAGAGGAATCATCCAGTCGTGTATTACATTGCAAAGCAGCAAACAAACCCGGTGTGATAAAGTGAGCGGCAGATAAGCTGACTCCCAGAATACGTCCTGGGTATTTACATTAGAAATGTCGTTGGCGACATGCTGGTATCTGTCTTTCTGACCGATTGGTCAGGAGCGTGGCCTAGCTAACATCAGCTGACTAACTGCACCAAGGAACCGTAGCACCTTTACTGGAAAAAACTTGCAATGCGGTGCAAAAAAAAAAAAGAAATGATCCTCAACAGTGTCATATTAAAAAGGAAAGGGTCAGATTTATTATTTACAGGCGATGTTGCGCTCCTGTAGCGGTTCAGTGCTGTTCAGATTTTCCTCTCGCTTCCCTGAATGAATTTTTCATGATTGTGCACGTAGCTTACATTAACAAACTCTGTTCCAGAGTATTTCATGTTCGGATACTGACAAAAAGTGGCAAAAAGTGATGCAGCATATACAGTATATATATATATATATATATATATATATATATATATATATATACTTTTACTTTTTTTTTTTTTTTTTTTTTTTGGGGGGGGGGGGGTAAATTTATTTCTATTGATTTCAGAAACAACCAGTATATAAATAAAAGCTATAAGCATTAACCTCACACCTTTTAGGTGTGAACAAAAAGGTCCTGGGTTCGATTCCCCTGCAGATGTCTTTCTGTGTGGAGTTTCCTCCCACAGTCCAAAAGCATGTATGTTAGATTGATTGGTGATTCTAAATTGCCCATAGGAGTGAGTGTAAGTGTGTGTGTGGCCCTGTAATGGATTGGTGTCCTGTCTAGGGTGTCCCGCTTCTGCCTTTCTCCCTTTCAGAGACGGCTGGGATAGACTCCAGCAGATCCCTGTGGCCCCGAATTAGGGAATAACTGGGTATAGAAGATGAATGAATGAATGAATGTTTTATGAAAAATGAATATGTCTGCTTAGGGTGCCTTCGGCCACCAGGGGGCTCCCAAGAGTACATGAAGAGTACATTTTTTGCTTTTTTTGATATGTCAGTGAATAAAGATAATTAAACAAAAATCCAATATTAAATGAACAAAAAAACAACAACAACAAAAAAAAAACCCAACTTCAACGTAACATTATATTAACAGGATTCAGGATGCATAGAAGACTAAAAACACTGGTATGATGTTAGCAACACAGCTACAACAAATAAAAATTAATAATAAGTGTGTTAGATTTATAGTGTCCAGATAATCAAGGATTGACAAGAATTACTCATATTAGCAGCACCGAGGGGCCCCTAAATAAAATTATGCTTAGGGCCCCTTGGAGGCCTGGATCTGGTTAATGGTTATATATTCAACACTCAAGACTGACATCTGTTAAAAAAAACAACATTAATCACATGACATTGCACCGGAGCTCAAGCACAACAGCTCGACAATTGAAAAACGCTCGCTTCTCTGCTTCATCCCAGTCAGAGGAGACGAAGCCGACCACGAAAACAAATGAAACATCAGCAGCAGCAGCAGCAGCTCCAGCCTGCTGTTAGTCTCCGAGTCGAGCTACGGCTGCGAGGAGATGCAATTACAATAAACAGCAACATCTGGCGCCGTGCAGACAGGCCAGGTTGGAAAGATATCGCCTCTCAGGCACACATCAGCCACACGGGAAAGAGCTCTGTCTAATTACACTCCCAGGGACAACACACACACACACACACACACACACACACCCATATACAGACGACACTCAAAAAAAACCCAACTCCCAATTAGGTCTACATTTTTCCACACCTGTGATCCACACTATGACAGCGAGTTCACAGGGTCACCATTTTTAACAAAAAAAAAAGTTTGCTAACAAACCAGATGCTTTGAAGCTTAATAAAACATCATAAGCACTTTACAGCAGGTAAATGTCCTTGTCTGTGATTGGTCATTTCTGGCATTTAGTAGATCTCCTTTATCCAAAGCTAACTAAAATTTAGCTAATTTATCAAACTGAGCAGCTGAGGGCCTTGCTCAGGGGCCCATCAGTAGCAGCTGGGAATCGAACCCACAACCTTCCGATCAACACCTTAACTGCTGAGCTACCACAGACGTCTTTGACGCTTTAAAATTAACAGAAACCATTTTTTAAGGTTTGTTCAACGAACGAACGAACAGTGGAAGGAGTGTAAACATACTGAAGTGGAGAACAATACGTGGATTTCATCTTAACACAGTAAGACTGACGCAAAAAAAAAAAAAAAGTTGGGATACTCGTCAGCCCAGGTACCACTGTAAATATAGTAGTGACCCTCACACGTGGGGTTTTAGCAAAGCTGTGTTAGAAATTTATTGGAAATGCACTCTGGCTATATCATGCAGTGTGTAGCTATGGACGTAGCTGATTGTTGGTTAGGAAGTTTAATAATGTCTGCTACATGTATATACTGTAGTATAGTGGTATAGGAGTTTAGAGTGTTTTATACTGCGGTGTAGGGTGTAGTATAGAGCATAGAGTATATTAGAGTAGTGTAGAGTGTGTTATAGATTGGTTAAGAGTGTAGTATAGAGTGATGCAGAGTGTGTTATAGATGTAGTACAGTGTAAAATGTAGTATAGTGGTGTATAGTGTAGTATAGTAAGGTGTAGAAAATATAATGTGTTTTAGAGCACTGTAGAGTGTAGATTGTAGTATAGAGGGGCATCTAAAAATCTTGTAGGGACGACCATGAAAAAGTTATTATTCAGTTTAGAATAATGACATTTGGTTTAGTCGTGCTGATGATTGAGACATTAAATAAGATCGATACTCTAAAAAAGTGACTATTTTGTGATTATAAAGTGAAGAAAATATACAAAAACATCCTTTTCTGATTCTTTATCTCTGCACTGGGAAATAACTGGAGCTGTTTTTAGTGGTCAATGCGTTGTGATTAGTTGTAACGCTTGTTTTAATGATGTCATCGGACCGCTGTACGTTTAGCATAAGCAGTCTGTAAATGACTCGAAAATAGAGGCCAAAAACATATTGGGTACATAAAGCTCTTCGTCATGAGAGATGATTCTTTGGCGAGTGCATGGCTTTCTGACAGGAACCTTCTGTTTTTGCTGCGGAGGCAGAACGTGCGTTTTTTTTCTGTGATGGAAAACGTGCTGGAAAACATTCTAATTCATGATACAGCTGGGAAACAAATGCCAGTATCTGATTGGCTGATGTTCATTTTGAACTATAGTCGATGTAACAATAGTGCTTTGAGATAGGATTCGTCTCTCAGCCAAATTTTTTGCTTTGAGTTCTGAGCTAAAATTCAGGCTACAAGTCAGCTTTAAACACCCAACCGCTAGTTAGCAAACATCCGCCCAGCATCCCGTGTCTCACTCGATAGCTAGTTAGACATGCACGTTAGCAATTGAAGTCGTCTGATCTCCAAGGTAAATGCTGTATATTATACTTAATAAAACCAGTTTATTCCAGTACATCCTATTGTATTGTTTTTATACAATGTTCATTATTTATAAGTTTATTTTTTTAAATTTAAAAACATGGTAACAAATAAAATTGCGGTGTTTTTGGTGGACCGGAACGAATTAATGGCATTCAATTCATTTCAATGGAGAAAATTAATTTGACATACGAGTAATTGGAGTTACGAGCTCCGTCATGAAAGAAATTTAAGTCGTAGGTCATGGCACCAGTGAAGATCATTATTTTAAACTCGTAAAGTTCTTACCCTCAAAAGACAGGAGGCAGTATTTTTATTGATTAGTGGTGGCATTTAAAAAAAAATCACGTCCTTCATTCATCAAGATTTATCAATATCACAGTACATAGCTCTGTTTGGTAGCTAAAAGTTTGAAATGATGTCACTCATGATGCAACATTCAAGTTAACATTTTTACATTTTGAATTAAACTTCTAAGATCAGGTTGGTTTTCATTTATTATTTAATACATAATATTGAAGAAAATATATTTTGTTATTTGTTAAATGGAAAAACTTGAACTGAAATAGCAGAAGTCACTGACTTGGTGGTTAGAGTGTTGGGTTCAATCCCTAGCACCACCATACTGCGCCCCTGAGCAAGGCCCCTAACCTTTAACTGCTTAGTTGAAAGAATAAATTATGAAATAAATGTAAGTCACTCCATAAAGTCGTCTGCCCAGTGTTATAAAAGAATTAATAGATCATGAGCTCACTGGTTGGGGGGACCCCCTAGCTGCAACTAAGGGGCCCCAGAGCAAGGCCACTAACTGTCAAACAATGAGATAATTGTATATTGTTCTGGATAACTTTGACAAATGGCAGAAACATACATGGAACGGAAATGCATTATTTCTTATTAGGATTAATTACAGGTCACACCCACAAGCTACACAATCACCTCTTTCGCAAGAACGTCCCAGGAACCCCGTAGCGGCGCAGTCACACACATAACGATTCCATCCCTCTCTGCAGATGCCATTGTTCTGACAGGGATTGCTCAGGCACTGCTTGGGCGCCTCCTTGGAGCAGGATGGCTTCACCCCCACCGCCTTCTGGACCTCCGACATGCGACGGACATCTTTGCTCTGGCCGTCGATAAACAGGTCGCGTACACAGCCCACGAAGCCGTAATTCAGCAGCGCCGTCCACACCTCGGTGGGAAACACCAGACCTGCACGGTTCTCAGGGACACCACCGAGGTACAGGTGATCGTCCAGGTCGAGGATCTCGCTCTCACCAGGGGCCTGGTAAGGTGTGCGGACTGTGTTAACCGAAATTGTACCTGAAAATAGGAAAATGTATGTAAAAAAAAATGAACAAAGAGCAACAAACATGTTAGTGAAGCAGAAGCAGGTCTAAAAATATTGGTGAAGTTAATAGTAAAGTCAATTTAGACAAAAATATGTTTAATTAGTGTTCTGCGTCTGTGCCGAGTCACTCTGTGTATTGACTAAACACTGTGGCATGTTTTTCTTAATTATAAATGACTGTTTTGTATCGAAGCGCAGTGGCGTGATGTGGGAGTAATTTGCTGTCTTCTGCCGACATGCTCTGAATCTTCCTTTATTTCCTGCGGCCAATGCAATAAAAAGAAGAGAACGGCGACGAGAATCAATTATTTCCCCAGAACTTGACTCATTATTCCTTTTTTAGAGCGTCCCTTATGGAAAACAGAAATCCTTAACATCCCATGCGGGATTTGTGATACATCTCAGGTGCGTCATATTTTCTGGATTTTTCATTTTTCTGATTATTTCCAGTCTCTCAATTGTCTATATTTGTCTGTTTTCTAATAAACACTCAAAAGCAGACTGTAAAGTAAAGCAGAAAGGAGGTTTAGGGTCAGGATCTCGCCTGCAGGTTCATCGGTGTGTAGCGGATCTTTCAGCTCAACTCTCCAGCTGTAGTGGATCTTTAGTTAATAGTCTGTAAAAATGCTGCAACTGAAGCTGGTGATCTTTAATACAAATACACTAATGGGCTGGCCTGTCTTTACAGTGAGTAGTTTAGTATAGTGTAGTGTAGAGTGTGGTATGCGGTGGTGTAGAGTATAGTATAGAGTGGGATAGCAGGTAATATAGAGCGGTAAGGAATATAGAGTGTGTTATAGGGTGGTGTAGAGTTTAGTATAAAGTGGGATAGTATTTAATAAAGAGTGGTAAGGAATATAGAGTGTTTTATATATAACTGTATATTCCACTCTATAAGGAATATAAGGAGTTATAGGGTGGTGTAGAGATTAGCGTATGTTACAGAGCGATGTACAGTGTGCTATAGCATAAGGTAGAGTCTAGTATAGAGCGGTGTAGAGTGTAGTATAGAGTGGTGTAGAGTGTAGTTTAGAGTGGTGTAAAGTGTATAGTGTGTTATAGAGTTGTGTAGAGTGTGGTATAGAGCGATGTATAGTGAAGTATAGATCGGTGTATGGTGCGGTGTATAGTGAAGTATAGAGCGGTGTATACTGTAGTATAGTTCAGTTTAGTATGTTATAGAGTGGTATAGAGTTTAGAGTGTTTTACACTGCAGTTTACAATGTAGAGTGTGTTATAGATTGGTTTAGAGTGTAGTATAGAGAGGTGTATAGTGTAGTATTGAGGAGTTCTATTTAAGATTGTAGTAAAGAGTGGTGTAGAGAGTGTTATAGATGTAGTACAGTGTAGTATAGAGCGGTGTATAGTGTAGTTTAGTGCGGGGTATAGTGTAAGAGTGCAGTGTAGAGTGTAGTAAAGAGGGTTGTATGGTGTAATATAGATCGGTGTATAGTGCAGTGGAGATCAGTGTATAGTGTAGTATAGAGTGGAGCATAGTGTAGTATAGAGCGGTGTAGAGAGTAAAGTATGTTTTAGTGGTGTAGAGTGTAGTATATTTCTGTGTATAGTGTAGTATAGCGTGGTTTATAGTGTAGTATAGAGTGGTTTATAGTGTAGTATAGAGCAGTGTATAGTGTAGTATAAAGTGCTAGAACAATCAGCTTTTATTTGAAAGTAAACATCTGGAGCTGTAGCCTGCAGCTGAAACGCGTACAGCTGGAGGGACATGATGGAGTCGGACTTTTGGCAGGAACTCTGGTGTCAGTAACCAGTCACGTCCTCTGCGGGCAGCGGCTAACGAGCTCGCTTTATCATACTCATTACTGAGGAACCGTCTTACTCTCTGTCTCAGGCTCTAAGGGCCCACACAGTGCACAGTGTGCACAACGAGTGACTATTTCTCTGTCACTAAAACGAGTGACTATTTCTCTGTCACTAAAACGAGTGACTATTTCTCTGTCTGCAGCCAGTTTTTAGAAAAATCATAAAGACATAATGAGATTATTATTTAATTTAAAGGGAATAAAAGTAATAAAATAAAACTTGATTAATGTATTTAAATGGGATATTCCAATCTTAATATTTTTATTATTTTTATTTTTTTTATTAAAACTTCTGTTAGAAGTGAACCACATTGCATATATTAATTTTTTTGTTCTTGATCTTGTTTATTTAAAGCTCATCAGTGTGTGTGTGTGTGAGAGAGATAAATGATGTCAGTAGTGTCATATGTTGTGTATCAGACATGCTCAATTAGCCGTGGCTCAAAAGCCTTCCTGCCATCTTATGCTAAGCGAGCGAGAGTCTTTTCCCCGCCTGTAACCAAATCACGCACAGACTTGATGTAACCGGATTTCACTAATATTCTCCGTGTATAAACGTCGGACTCCATGCTAAGCAGACAGATAGCATCAAGATCTTCCTTCCTCCTTCCTCGCTGTTCTTTATTGACTGAATTTGCCATCATCTATAAGCGGTTTCTCATAGTCACCGGTAAATCGATCGCTCAGATCGTCACTTTATCTCAATCGCACATTTCTGCACTGAGAGTCATGCAAACACTTTAAAGCAGTTTTAAATAATAATACTAAAATCATAACACTAGTGGAATTCTAGTAGTAATATTTACAAATCTTGTCTTGAAGGTGTTCCTCAAAATGGCCGCAAGATTCCGCCATACATTTATCGGTGGGTCTAATATTACAAAACGATACGCAATAATTTAAAAGGATTAAATATCGGAAAAATATTGTAAAAACCAATCAATCATCGGTCGATCTTATACGGTAAAATATTTGTACTAGGGTTGTAAATAGTAGAAGTAGCAGTGTAAGAAGTATTAGTTCTAATAGTAGTAAAAATAATAATAGTTTTCATAATGCGGTGGTTTCCAAACTGGGGGCCGCACAACCTCTAAGGGGCACCATGTTATAATAAGCCGATTTTTATAGGGATGCACTGAAATTTATACACTGCCCATTCAGAAAAATATCAGAACCTGGATTTTACCAAATAGATAAGAGCAGGGGTGGACAATCTCCTGGAGGGCTGGAGAACTGGTGTCCTGCAGAGTTAAGCTCTAACTTGCCTCACCACACCTACCTGTAAGGTTTAAGCAAGATCTTAATTAGTTGGTTCAGGTGTGTTTGATTAGGGTTGGAGCTAAACTCAGGCCACCTGACCCTCCAGGAAATTGCCCACCCCTGGTTATGAGCCTCCCATTTGGATAAATACTGCATGGATGATTATGTTTCAGGTGACATAATCATTGCCGAACTAATAAGGCAAGTAGCTTCTTAATTGTTAAACACCATTTTGGAAGACATTTTGGAAGACATTTTGGAAGACACGCCCTGTGATTGTGGAAAAGATGTTAATCTTTAAGAAAAGAAACCATCTAGGGAAATTGCTGAACCTACTAAAACTGGGTTAAGAAACTATCCAACACATTATTTGAAACTGGAAGGATAATGGAGAATGGAATGCGGTCAGAAAAAATCTTGATTGATCGTGAACCAATTACTTAAAGGTTTGGTAAAATCAAATCATAAAAAAATAACAGTAGAGCTCACGGCTATGTTTAGTAATGAAGAGCATTTCCACATGTACAATGAGAAGGGACTAAACAGTTGTGTGTATTTTATCAGTGAAGCTAATTGGAAGCTCTGGAGCAATGGAGGAAGATCATGTGGTCTCATGAGTCCAGATGTACCTGTTTAGAGTGATGGTAACATCATGGTAAGAAGAGAGGTGGATGTGATGAATCCATCATGCCTATTGCCTACAGTGTCAGGGGTGGTGCTATGAAGCCTGTCAGGGGTGGTGCTATGATCTGGGGTTCCACCAGTTGGTCAGGTTCAGCAATGTTATGTGCCCAAAGAATAAGGTCAGCTGACCACTTGAATATATTGAATGACCAGGTTATTCCAGCAATGAGTTTTTCTTCCCTAATGGCACAGGAATATTGCAAAATGACAATGTCAGGATTCATCAGGCTCAAATAGTGAAAAAGTGTTTCAAGGAACATGAGACATCATTTTCACACATGGATTGGCCACCACCGAGTCCAGCCCTGAACCCCACTGAGAATCTTTGGGATGTGCTGGAGAGGAGTTTTCACAGCAGTTCAACTCTCCCATCATCGATACAAGACTTTTGGCAGAAAATTAATGTAATTCTGGATGGGAATAAATGTTGTGACATTGAAGAAGCGTATGAAAACGATGACATGGCGAACGTGTGCTGTAAACAAGGCCAAAGGCGGTTCAACAAAATATTATTGTGTGTGACGCTTTTCATAATCCTATATATTTTAGAGAATAGAACAAGGATTTAACTATCAATACACGTATTGAGACAAATAAAAATAATAATGTTATTGTGGTTATTTGAATTTTTTATTTGTCATATCTATTAATAGAATTGCACCAGAAGCTGATTTCGAGTTATTATAAAACAGAGATTTCAAACTGTTAGTCAATACAATTGGGATAACTTCAGAATAACTTTAGGAAGACCTACACTATCGTTCAACAAAATATCAAAAAATTATACTGGGAATATTTTAAATAATTAATCGTCAATGTTAACATCAATTTCATATTCAACTCAGTATAATCTGTTCCAACTCATACCATTCCAACTTATGTCTCATACATACGATTTACTTATGTACCGCTTATGAGAAGTGGTAGCTCTGTGTTAAAGCTGTTGGGCCCCCCGAGCAAGGCCCTTATTTCGCAAATGCTTGGTTGTAAAAAGAATTTAGTAAGTCGCTCTGCATAAGGACGTCTGCCAAATGGCGTTAGTGTAAATGTTTAATGGAAAAACAAAGTCCGCTCAAATACCACAGCGACAGGAACTTTTCTAAAATACTTGCTCCTGTTTGCAATAGCGCGGCTGTGCTGTAAAAATGGTGGGACAACGCTGGGAAAGGGAGGCTACCTTACCGTGAAATTCTACTCTGCCCACATGCTATGATAACGGCTTTGTGGAATCAGTAAAAACAACAACAATAAAACAGATCTTTCTAATTCTGTTTCATAAGAACTAAATAAAAATAATAGTCTTTTAATGTTAATAGATTTACTGTCCAATTTTACACCTGTACATTCTTTAATTGTTCTTTGTTAATTTATAATTATTAAAAAAAATTTGCATGTTCTCCCTGTGCTTGTGTGGGTTTATTCTGGGTGCTCTGGTTTCCTCCCACAGTCCAAAAACATATATGTTAGGTGTACGAGAGTAAATAGCCTCAATGCTGGCTATGGGGAAGTGGTAGTGCAGCGGTTAAGTTGTTGGACTCCACTGCTGGGCCCTTGAGCAAGGCCCTTAACACACAATTGCTCAGTTGTATAACAAGGAATATTGTAAGTTGCTGTGGATAAGGGCGTCTGCCAAATGCTGTAAATGTATTGCGTTAAGAAGTAAATAAATAAAAGTAATAATACTATATCATCAGCAGTGCTAAAAAACAACTAACTATTACTACTAGTAGTAACTATTAGTGTATCCGTAGTATTACCAGTACTTTGTTAAATTATTTTAACATCCCCTACCACTGATGTCAGTCTCCCGCCAGCTTTTACCCCAGAGCTAAGAACTTACAAAGGGGATTCATGATCCCTGTGACATAGAGCTAAAAAACCCTAACACAGCACACACTCTGAGACTCACACACTCCTGGGACAACTGTTTAAATGTTACTTTCATCTAATGCATTATTAATCAAAAGAAAAAATGATCCCAGAAGGAACAGCTCAAGGTTGGCACACAAGAAGCCGAGACCTAAATACTATCAACATATGCTAAAATAGAGCTCAAAGTCTTCCTGCACGGCAGCCATATTGAAGACAGCTACCAGTTACTACCAGCTAGTCCTACAGCACCAAAGCTGGGACAACGTGTTGTACTGCTGATCAGATGATTATTGGTTTAATTCCTAGCATCTTCAAGCTGTGACAGATGGGCCCCTTAGCATGGCCCTTAACTCTCAACCGCTCCGAGTCTGCAAAATGTAAAAAGTACTTGAATCTCTTTAAATGCTGAGAAAAAAAACCAGAAATATACAGTCAGCATGTTGTATTAATACACGGCTTTGTTACAATGTAGCGTGATTAATTCGGAAAATAACGACTGAAGAAGGAGAAGAAGTGAGAATATCAGTAGAGACAGAAATGCACATGACCTCAACATTCAATCCGTTTATACACTCCAGTCAGAGAAACCAACAGCTCCATAATGTGACGTCTGCAATGTGACTAACAGCTCAGCTCCAACCTGAGGAAACATCATTTATAAGTAGTTGTACTTTAGTAAACTTTTGGATAGTCCACCCATCTCAACGTGCCGACAAGGAAATGATATATATTTGAGTGGGAAGTGGTGGCTCAATGGTTATGATATTGGACTGATACTTAGAAGATTGAGGTTTGATTCCCAGCACTACCAACTTGCCACTGTTGGGCCCCTGAGCAAGGCCCTTAACCCCCAATTGCTTAGTTTTCTAAGATATAAATGTAAGTCACTCTGGAAATGATGTCTGCTAAATGCCGTAAATGTATTAGAAGTGTCATATTCACCATATCTGCTTTGACCAGTTTTAAATTACTGCTAATCAAATATGGATTTTATCTCCTGAGACATTTAATTTTATCTTGCGTTGTCCTAATTCTGTTTATTCGTTCTTTTATCTGTTTTGTGGCTATTTTGTTTGCTCGTATTTCTGTATTAATTTTTTTGTAATTCAATGCAACCTTGGTTGTGTGTATGAAATGTGCTTTATAAAAAGAAGTAAGGAATATTTATATGTCTGATTCTGTCTCAAATGCCATCCTATAGTTAGTTAGATATTGTATTCGTAAAGGAGGGAAGCTTCTTCTAAATCAATCCACTGTGTTTTGATCTTCACTGCCTACACATTCCTGGACTTAACACTTTCGCTTCAATACCCTGAATCTTTCCTTTGGGATTATAATGAGTAAATTATACAGGTGGCATTCTTCCCAAGCGCTCGTGACATCTCTGATTTGATAAAACATGATAAATGAAACTATTCATAACGTTCAGAGGAACAACGAGGGATGAACATGACAAACTGCCTGTGCTGCGTGTGAGTTCATGCTGTCAAGAGCTTCAGTGCATTATAAAGGGTGGAAGCTATAAAACCAGGGGGTCTGGTGCCTCCGCTGACGCCTGCTTGGGCAGCTTATCAGATTGTTTATATATTGCCGCTGACGATCGTTTGTCCAGCTTTTTTCACCTTGCCTGTATCCCGTCAGAGCATCTACTGAGCCGGCAAGTTTGAGTGTGGGCGAAGCATACACCTGGGTCACGGATTTGAGGCGAGATGGGAAAGAAAAGAAAAAAGAAAAACACAGGCGATTGCATTATTCTGCATCTCAGTCGGCACGGTAACAGGCTCGGTCCTCGGAGGAAATCGGCTCTCGTTTCCATAGCAACTCGAGGCCGAGAGAGAGAGTTCGAGAGAGAGGCAGGGTGGAGGAAAAGAAGCCGAACAAAATGGACGAGATGTGGAACGAGATAGGGGGATTGGGAAAACGAGGAGGTGGAAAAAAAATTTGATTTGGAGTGCAAAGAGATCAGCGATGTCGATGGGAAAGCACAGCACTCGCCTTTTATCGCGTGATACAAGCACGACCACTGAAATAGAATTTATTAAAGCTTGAGGCTCTATAGAATCTATTAATCTTTAAGAAGGCTTTTCTGAGTATTGGATGGGGTCGGGGGTTAGGTCGTGGAGGGCACGTTCAGGCTTCAGCATGTGTTTGGACTGGAATTGTTAGCTCTCAGGGTTTGGACTGGGATTACAAGGATAGTCGAGTTTACAGAATGTTGGGGGTGGTATTATACTCCAGAGGGTGTGACAACTGCCATCTCATCCTGGAAGTGTTTGGAAAAAGATTATGCTGTAGTGTTTTCAGGGGTGACGCTCACAGGCTGTGTGTAACATGATTAAAACATCTGAATTTAGGCAAAATGTTATAAGTACAATTTAAGAACTACTTTAAGAATTTTCATTTTGCAAGAAATTTGTATCGGCATATAAAGCATTTCCGCCATGCGAACAAACCAAACGCCAGCTAAGTTGCTTTCTTCGCATATCCCATCTTAGTAAGTTGGGATCAGAGTGCAGGGTTAGCTATGATACAGCGCCCCTGGAGCAGAAGGAGTTAATGGTTTTTCTTAAGGACCCAACAGTGGCTGACTGGTGGTAATGGGGCTCAAACCCAGGTCCTTCTGGTCTTCCAGTCAACAACTCAGCGCCTGAACCATTTAAGCCACCACTGCCCCTTGTATGTCTAAAAGAAGTTCAAAATTTGTTTGCATCAGTGGAAAGGCAAGCAAAGCCAACCGAAGGATGTTTACAGATTTTACGATCTTTTTTTCAGTCAGCAAAAGCAAAGTTAAGGTGTTAGACTATTAACTTGAAGACCTGGGTTTGATTCCCAGCACCACCAAGCGACCACTGCTGGGCCCCTGAGCAAGGCCCTTAACCCCAATTGCTCAATTGTATAACAGAGTATAATGTAAGTCACTCTGGATAAGGGCGTCTGTCGAATGCTGAAAATGTAAGTGTTCAAAAGACGTTTTTTGTTGACAGATTGATAGCGTGCCTCTATTTTATTGTATGTTTTTTTTCTAACTTTTTACAGAAAGTAATATTATGATGTTAGAAACATTATATAAGTAATATTTTTGGGTGTCTGTAACGGATTACCTTTAATTACATTATGTCTTGTGAAAAAGTTTGTATCACAAGAACTCGCCTGAATTCGTATGCCGAGGTACCACCATATACGACTTTAACTGGATAACTAGCTAGTTGTGATTAAAATTACAGATGAATTATCAAGGTAATTCTCACAGTAGTCTTTTTGTATGTAAATTATATGTTATAAATAAATAAATAATTTAAAAAATTAATTCGTTTAGAGTTAACTTGGGTAATAACACGCAAAAAACATTATACAACATTTTTGTTGTTTTATTATATAAGAATAAAGTACAAAAAGATGTTTTATGGAGTTATTTATGTAGATAAGAATATAAGGGATTTTAAATTGAGCAAAATGGTAGTAAATGTTAAAAATGTCCCTGTTTTAAAATAATAAATTAATTCTATAAATTAAAATAAAAAAAAACAAAAACAATTGAAATAATAGCCAGAAAAAAGCGGCAAAAATCAGATGCATAATTCATATCATATTTTTACTCCATTATGAAGGATCTCAAGCTCATCTGGGCAAAAGCAGACATTAAGCTTGTTATTAAATCTGTCCTTTTTCACCTTTCACAAACTCAGAGCTTGGACTCATTAGCCTTAAAAAACATTCGAGTCTAGTAGACAGGTAAAAGTGAGAAAATTACTACGAGCGTAGCATCAGACACTCAGGTCGTCTCTCACCATGTGGCTTCATGGGAGTAATGAAACGACTAATGTGATTTCCCACTCTCGAGATGGAGTGGAAAACACAACCCGGTTGGTGAGGGGGGAATCTAATTTGCAGTGTGACATTGCAAGGCCTTGGCTAGAAGCGTATGCTAACAAATTGTTGCTTAGATAAGCAAATCGACACGGAGCTCGGTGCCAAAGAGCCAAGCGTGGAGGGAGCTCTGTGGGAGAGCCAAGCCGAGCCGAGCTGAGACACCTTTAGAGCTCTGCACAATTTTTCACACTGATGATCCCAAACTGAAAAACCAAGAGGTCTTTAAACGCATGCAGATAAAGCCAAATGCCAGTGACGAGCTCAAGGTCATTAAAGAGGCGAACGTTTCAAGGGATACATAAACTTTAAACCCATGAGACTAAAATGAGCTCCACACAAACCTGCCTGTGATTCAGATGGTTAGGCTGATGGCTGAAAGCAGCGCTGGCTTTTTTGTGCTCCACATTATACAGATGTTCTATATTTTCCCCTGGAGCACGAAAAGATGTGACTAAAATCACTCCGATAATCTCGGATTATCAACAGTTTACTCAAATTTCTGTGTCGGCTTTGTCATCTGTGAGGATAAAAAAAATCATTGGTTGCAAAAAATAAAAAAAAGCAAAGGCGGATAAAAAAAGACTGCTAGTATTTATAATTCCCTTTCAATTGAGGAAAATTAAAGAATGAAAGAGGACAAGGCACATTTGGGTTTTTTGTCAGGAAATGACTTTCAATCTTTCTGTTATTGGAAAATAATTAACAGCGTGATGGTGTGATGATGCAGTTACTTTAACCAACTGTAAATAATTCTAACTGCAAGTCTAAAAGTGTGAATTTCACCACAGCAAACTACCAATGTTATGTTTTGCCATAAATTAAATACATTAAGTGAAATGTTTTGTAATTACATTATTATTAATGAATAAAGGAAATAAAACATTTAAAAAGTCAAACTAGCTAATCTAAAGTTCTTCATTAAGCTCTAATTCGTTATTTGTAAAGCACAGCTTCAAAAAAGAGAAAAATCCTACCTGATCTTCCATCCCTCTGAAAGTCTACGTGGTACCACTCCCCATCATTCACCTTTTTGTTAACCGCTCGTGTTTTGGTGGTGCCTGAACCCATGTCCAGCAGCAGGTACAAATGACCGTCCAGCATCTCGATGGCAAAGAAGTCCACCTTTAGTGTCAGGGGACTCTTCGATGCCTTGGACTGCTGTTTAGGCCTCCCGTGGCTGAACAGAAGAAGCCCATTCGGCTCCGTAGTACGGAAGTCAAAAGATATGGAGCCGGTCTTCTTAGCGTTCCACTTATGTAAGGTGATAAAGGCTTCAGGTGTTTCGAAGGTGATTGGATCGAGAGTGGCTACGTTTTCGCATTTGAATGCCACCATGCCATGAACCTTCATCTTGTGGTCACCCTGCAAGGCCAGCTTGGACAGCTCCAGGCGGACATCATTGTTTTTGTAAACCACCTTGGAAAACAAAGAGAAACAACAGTCAACACAAATCTGCACATTTAAGAGCAAAGAATTCTCCAGTTGAAGCCAGACCAACAGTGTGATTTCAGGTAATACTGTACAGGTGTATGGTATGCAATTTAAAGCCAAAATTCACAATGTATGTTCTCAAACTACACGGTCTGGTCACAACTTAACTGCTCACACTATATGCGACGCAAGGAAACCCCCAGTCCTGGCTAAGAAGAAAAATGTTCTTCCAAAAAAAAATGAAAAGAAGTCAATAAAAAAAAGGAGTAACGGCACATACAGACACGCAGGTGACTAGAAGGACAGGGACAATACGGTTATCCCAGAGAGATTGATAGCTTTAATTATAAATCTCTTGCTCTATTTTTATTTACTTTCTCAGTGTATCGAAAATGAAATCGAAAGATCTGTTTATTCATTTTTTGTTTGGTTATTTTTTTACTATAAGGGGTTTATGTTAAATATATTATCTGAGTATGCAAGGTGAGTAATAGGTCTAAATCATTAGAATGGAAAAATCAGTACACGAAAATTTCCGGTATGATCTACTACTTCCGCATAAAATGTACACCTTACTATCGCAGGAGCCCAATGGAGAGACGACTTGTCATACTCTAAAATGGCAGTAAGTGAAAACAGCAGCACTTTTTGAATGCTTAAAGTAGCTGAAAACATTGTTCCTGGTGGTTAAATTGAACTTGATTAACATCATCCAACTCAACGTTCTAATGATGGGTCTAATTTTTTATTTGCGTTACATTGTGTAACGTAATGTAAATGCCTTTATTTGTCACATATACTTTTTACTTTTTCTTCACATATTTTGATAAGTTGGGGTCAGAGCACAGGGTCAGCTATGATGCAGCACCCCTGGGGCAGGAAGGGTTAAGGGTCTTGCTCAAGGACCCAACAGTGGCTGGCTGATGGTGGGGCTTGAACCCAGGTCTTCCTGGTCTTTAGATCAACAACTCAGCACCATAACCATTTGAGTCACCACTGTGTCACCTGTCAATATCAACAAGGCTGATGTAGTATGACCCAAACTACCGAAAGTCAAACTATATACAACAATTTTTTAACAGATAGGAGGTATGTACTAACTCAAATTAATTAGTAGTTTGTACTTAAGTAGTTTATGATTTTCAAGACAAATATATCCATATATGACAATGAATACATTTTTATATTTTACAATTATGTTACATCAGATAATTTACATCCCTCTGCTAAAACATATCACAAGAGTTTTCCTCTTACATGTACCTAAAAGAAACCTCCTGTCAATCTGTGGATCAAATACTCTTTGGCAAGTCACTTTGTGCCCTTAAACACACACTTGACACTTCTGTAATCCAGCCACTAGGGTGAACAAAAGCCAAAACCTTTTATCCGTAAGCAGCACCTTGGAGCATGTTTGTTACCTTGAAGACAGCTCATTGGTGAATGAGGTGGACACCATTCAGTCTAACAAGGGCATATCGTTGGAACATGTGTGATGCAAGCCAGGATATAATAAGAACACACAGCTGAGCACACCCCAGGTATGACCCAGATCTCTCCTGAGGGTTGGGATTGAACTGAAAGAATATTGCTGGAGGATAAAATGTATCCTGATACCTAAAAATAAACCACAGACATTCTTCAGAGACTTTTTGAAAAGTTCTTAACCGTTCTTCAGAATAATGGATACACTAACAGAAAAGCCGTGTCACATAAAAAAACTTGAGGCAGGACTATAAGAAAATTGTTCAAATGGTAATGACTCATTCCTGCGTGAGCAATGCTGATAGAAAGCTATCTTGGATCTCCTACTGAGGCATTCTGTCAGACCTTCAAACAGTCTGTAGGCTTTTCTATAGCTGGTTAGTTTCATGCAGTAGCCACAGCGGCATCGTTGCACATGACTCATCAATCTAAAATGTAGAATCTTGAAGAGTGCTGGAAGCTTTTCCAAACTCTGCAGGAGAATACAAATGTGTAATAGAATGAGAGGTGGTTTGGTTGTACCTTCAATCTTTGCAGAAAAGCTACTTTGGGGGTGGATGGGATTTGGAGCACATGTTTGCTTATTCAGCAGGAGGATTTGTACCCAATTCCCAGAGTGAAATGTAATGTGCTAAATATACAGTAATAAGGACAAATATGTTGCAAAGTTGGAACAACACAGGTGGATGAAGTTATATTTAAATCTAAATCTGTCTGCAAAACCAACTGTGCAAACCGTATGGGAAGAAGAATACACTCAACATGATTAGCAGAACGCTGGACTGTTATGCCACTAGCAATTCTTTGGGTCTGGCCTTGTTTTAAAGGTTTTATGGATAATTTAATAATGCAGGTTACTGCAGAACACCAGCAACAACAGAAAGGTCTCTTTCCCTGTACCCAGGTGCTAGTTTGTTTATTAATTTTACATTTCTGGCAGTCCTTATCCAGAGTGACTTACATCTATCTACTTTTTTATTCAATTGACCAGTTGAGGGTTAAGGGCTGACGGCGGCAGCTTGGTGGTACTGGAAATTTTATCTTCCAATCAGAAGTCCAACATCTGAGCTACCACTTTATTTTGAAAAAATATGTACAGTGAGTTGCATTTTTCAACCAAAAATGCATATACTGTATTGGACCTAGGGTTTGATTTCTTGAGACTAAAAGTATTTCTAAAAGCACACTTTACACTTTTTTATGTTGATCTACACTGATATTAGCGCAGACGTTTGTTCTCCAATAGATGACCGAAACACTTCTTTAACTATCCCTGGCTAAGATTAAAAGAACAAAATCTATCTATGTTCTGCACTGTTTATCACACAGAAATGTGAACAGCCAGGAGTCTATTCCAGGGGACTGAGAGATGGCAAGTTAAATAGGTTAAATGGAAGTCAATCAGGACACTTGTGTACTTTCTTAGTCCAGTGAAATGCTGAAATTTCATTTACAGCAATACACACACTTGTCCTTATTGAGCTACATTAAACTACTAAGCATATGTAGGTTAAGGATCTTGCTCAGGGGCCCAGCGGTTTTAGCATTGTGAACCTGGGACATGAACTCATTACTGAACTTTAACCACGGTGCTAACAATTGCCCTCTCGAATTTGTCTAGAGATGTGAATGGATGTGTAAAAGTTTGGAAATGGGCTGATCCCTCACCCTGTGCTCCAGGGGACTCGGTAAATGTAAGTAAGGTGAATGTAAGCCACTGAGGACAAGGGGGTGTCTACAAAAAGCTTTAAAGGAACAAATTCTGTAAATTTGATTATCCTATAAAAACATGTAAATAAATTTCTTGCTGCTTGCTTCCAGACATGTTTTATTCATACTGATGCTCAACTTTAACTCACACTTGTGCATAAAAACCTCAAAAGTCTGCAAAAGATAGCTTTGCTTTCATTGACCCTAGGACACTCATTGACAATCTTCAACACAGTTCAGTTTGTCTTTATTCTTCTACATGGGGACACTGTAATCACCCCATTTAGTTTCACCAGGATAGAGGCAGGTTCTTACTTTAATTATTATGTAGTCTTTGCCTTTCCACTGTTGCCTCAGGCTTCCTCATTACCTTATGACCTACATTGCTATCCCGTTCTTCTGTAAAGCTGGTTTGTCTATTTTGGCTAGCGATTGGAAAATGTGCTAGACTGATTTAATTTTAAATAGATTCATTAATGATGGGTCTATCATTCAACAAAGATTTAAAGCACATAGCAAGAATTTGCCCTAAAGTTCACTACATGTACCTTAACATCAAAGTGTGAAGAAGAAGCAAAGTTATAGCTAATCTGTGATGATGTAGCCTGACACACTAAATGTCTCTATAGAAAATGTTGAAAGGTCATTGCTGTCCTGGCCTATTCCATCAGAGCCAAGACAAGCTGACTTGTTTGAGCTTGTCTCTAAAATGAGCCCTGCAGCGCTGTGATCTGGGGAAAGATCAAGGCTTGGTGTAATATTTGAAAAAAAAAATGCAAGTTATTGTTAGAATAATGGTTTCCCCTATTTTTGTTGCCAGGCACACCACCCAATTTTACATTTAGGGCATGTAAATTATTTATTATTAGAAAATATGTTACTCAGTTTGGTTTCTCAGATTTTTGTTCCCTGTTTGCACTTAATTTCATGTACAGTACCCGGCAGGTCACTAACCGCAAGGTGAGGTCCAGTTCTTCCAGAACATCTTTTTCAACTGCTGCCCATTCGATCATAGGTGGCAGAGGAACACAATCAGTGTAAAAGCATTGATTGCCCTCTTCCACATACATAAGTGTACAGATCACTGAGATTATCACAGTGATTGACATGAGAGGTAAAATAATCCAGATCAACGTCTCAGCAGTTTTGTCAATGATGTGTGTGTCATTGTCAGAATTGTTGGGATAAGGGAAGTGATACAGCAGCTCAATAGTTAGAGTGTCAGACTGCTGATCTGACGATCAATTCCTAGAAACATCCAGCTGCATTGTTGGTCCCCTGAGCAAGGACTTTAACTCTCAACTGTTCGGATAGTTTTAAAAATGAGATATATGTAAGTCACTCTGAATAAGAAATGTATATAGATTTACCTTAACCTGTATATAGATAAAATTCTTAACGCTTTTAGGGTTTTTTTTACACCAGATGGATTAAATTCTCATATTTTTCAAATAAAAACTAAGAAAACATTAAATGGGGCTATGTTAGCATAAGGCATAAAGGTTTACTATATAGTATATAAACCTTGACCTAGCTATAATGCGTCTGGTTTTTTATTTCCGAATGTGTCCTCATGGGAGACAGAAGGCTAAGAACATTTTGACTGTAACACTGTGCTTTTTTGAGTTGACGACTTTTTCAAAAATTGCCTTTAAATTGAAGATATACTAACATTATTTTGCTTTAGTGCAAGCAAAGACGAGAGAGAAAGAGGGTAAAGCAAGAAAAAGAGAAAGCACCAGGTATGTTTCTATCAGGTTTTCCATTTCAGCATGACAACCACAAGAAGCCTACAGGGAGAAAACAAATAGTGATTCGAGAAGAACTGCTTGGCACTGGATCTTTTCCAGAGGGAGAAAAAAAACCCGAAACAGGTAGCACACCTGCAATTCTTTAGTCACTTCGCCCGAGTGCACAGCAGATACTGCCAATAAAATGCAATCAACATGGGGAGTGGAGACAAAGGGCACCTTTTAGTGCCCGGTGAAATTGGACCAAACTCCGATCCCAGCGCCTTGCACCCAGCCAGGAAAGAGAGGCGCCGAGCTCATTTGTCACCGGCTTGGAGAACTGACAACGAAGCTATTACCACAACAACGTTTTATCATCAGAACAGAAGGGCCAGGAGTCGGATCGGGGGAATGCCAAGACTCAGGAGCGTGACCATGAGCCTGTGTGATCAATCAGGGGCCAACAGTGTCAAGAACCTGGCTAAGGGTTTACACACCATCAGGCAGCCTGGAAGCTACACAGAGCCTTGGAAAGGGCTTTTCTGACAAAAATAAGTGTCTCAGCATCTAACGTCTCATTTTTTTTATATCTATCCATCTATTTATCCATTTTCTATAGAGGTTATTTTACAGTTTATTCCAGGTGACTCTGGGACACGGGATGGGCCCCAAAGTGATAGTGTAATTTTTTAAGAATGCTGAAGAAAGATTGTGGGTTCATTTCCCACCACCGCCAAGCTGCTTCTGCTGGGCATCTGAGAAAGACCTGTAACACTCAATTGCTTGGTTCAATATGAAAAATGAGATAAATGTAAGCCACTCTAGAGTGCCCAATTCCAGATATGTAAATGTCCCACCCTGAGACACACACATTCACACCCACTAAACAACTTTTGATTCCTGAATCTATATTTTATTATACTATTTATTACTTTAACATTGTTTTTTAATAGTATTAATTTTATAATTAATTATATTTTTCCCAGATTAGTTATTTATTCAACAAGGAGTGCCTTTTTTTATAAAGTACTCCTTGGTCATATAAAATGTAACCTTGAAGGCTGTTTTTATTACATACTGTAGCGACCAATATAGTCACGTGTGCAAAAAACGTCAGTGTGTGATATGCATCTGTTTACCGCTTGCAGTAAAATCATATGAGAAAGAATGAGTTGACGGCGAGTTGTTAATGAGATGTTCTCAATCACTTTGCTCTGGCTTATTATTTGATTAAAGAAGCCGCCTCAGTAAACCAGGCAGGAGTAATTGCTTGCTGTGCTAACGACTCGGGTTGATAAACATGCTCCTTTATCTTCAATTACCTCATTTTGGGGCAATGTTACTTTGGACGCAAAGTTAAAAAACAAAAGTGGAAACCGCTGCAAAGTTCTCTCGATTCTTTACAGATGCAAGGCAAGCAAGCGAAAAATAGGCGCAATTCAGCTGGAGATGATTCTTGATCTCTTGCGGGATGTCTCCATATTTGTTGCTGAGATACATTAAAGGTAACTGAGAGACCAAATGAGAATATTTGCAATTTGAAAAAGCTAAAATTTCCACACTGTGTGTAAAAGCAGAGATTTTTCCTTTCTAATGAGCTGAGTTCTCTAATAAGCTTAAAAAAGAGGAGAGCAGTCATGTGCTAAAGAACCCAGGCGCTAGTTATGGAAAAGTCCCCATAGGATCTTCTTCAAGGTTCAGTAAGGACAGATTTGCCAGCTGGGGGAGGGGGGGGTCTGTAATCTAGGACAGCTGTAACGATGCGGCGAGAAAGAGAAAAAAAATAGCTTAGCTTCACCGGCAAGCAGAAATTGAACTTTTGGATATTAGGAGATAAACAGTGAGATGAGTACACATAGGGTTTTAGAAGGTCTAGCACACTACGCAATGCCTTTCAATGCCCCCAAAATGTGTTAAAAGGTGGTGGAGAATTTGCAATAATTGGAATATTATTGAAAGTCTTGTAAAGAATAGTAAAGGGCAGTTTCCTCAGTGACCTTCACCTGACCTCAGAGTTTCAAATTGACAGGAGTTTTTTTCTTCATAATTCCTCTTAGAGCTATTCTTAAGTTGCTGTAGAACTTTTGATTATAAACCTTATCTCTTTCGCTTTGTCATGCAACTCACTACGGCTTCCAATTCCCAAGTTCATTGTGGGAGAAAATCACACTAACCTAGCAAGATTTGGCTCACCTGTAGGCTGCAATTGTTCACTTGACTCGTTTTCTACCTTCATGATTACATTTTCTGTATCAGGGTTGTATTCAAATTGCCACTCGAAACTGGCATGGCCTAAACGTAAAGGTTCTTCCACTCTCTTAATTTCAGCTACATCACTCGAGTCAAAACTAGCAATACATTTATGGCTCTATATAATCTCACTCACATGGGTAGTGTATTTGTCCATATGTTCTTTTAAACTAATACATTTTTTTAAACAAATTTTCCAAAAACTCAAACAAATTCATAGTCAAATTTAAACCCCGCCCCCTTTGACAAGCCAGGTATTAAGGATGAATAAGTAAACATGAACACTATAACATTTCTTGCCTCAACCAGAGCAATTTAAACGTTTTCAATTTTTGTATCTGTATTTGATTATTATCTCATACAGAATGTTTTTGGCAAGAATCAAGAACGCTAAAAAGATCTTTGTATCTTAAATACTTCTAAATTTATTTTAAGTTAGTTGCTAAACTGTTGTCAGAAGTATTACGTAGCATCTTCTTTGATCCGAAAAAACCTTAACAGAATTTCCTTAATTACAAAATTGATTTAGTAAATCATCTTATCATATAATCTGTCCAGGGTGTCCCCCTTCTGCCTTTCACCCTTTTAGAGACGGCTGGGATAGACCCCAGCAGATCCCTGTGACCCCAAATTAGGGAATAAGCAGGTATAGAAGATAAATAAATGAATCTTATCATATAAACATAGAAAACAGTATTTTATTTACATTATTTGTCAGATCCCTTCATCCAGAGCAATTTTATTTAACTGAGAAAGGGTCTTCTCAGTCTTCTCATGATCTTCTGGTCGGCAGTACAACACCTTTACCACTCAGCTACCATTTCCTACTCACTGTTAATTTGTCTCATATACGTTACAGGAAAGTGAAATTGATTCCTACGGAAATCCTATCTTAGATAAATGAGGTCGGAGGTGGGGCTTGACCCCAGATTTTCTGGCCCAAAACTCAGCATTTTGACTATCTTACCTGTCTCAGCTACCACTGCCTCCAACAGACAAACAAAAAATAAATGAGAAAAATCTGATTTTTTTGTAAACAGGAGCTCACGGCTCGTGGCTGCGGGTTGGATGATAGCCTAGTCGTTGCTATGACAAAGTGGTTTTGTTCTGCAAGCACAATTTCTGTTAAAAAAATAAATAAAACAATTCTTCCCCTAAGGAGACAGAGATGAAAGGCATTCTGTGTACGTGACACTTTCCCTTAGAATTTAAAACCCAGAGAAGCGAGATTTTTACCTCTTTCAAGCAGCCCATAAAGTTGTTGCTAACAGGGGATCCAGGCAGGTCAGCCGTGCTTGGGCTTCCTCCAACGTAGAAGAAGTCGTCCGAGCCTAGCATGGTGTAGTCCTCCTGCGTGTATCCCGTGGTAGTAAGAATTCCATCCACGGATATCGTAACCTAGACGACAAAGCACAGGAAATGGACACGCTATACTCATGTTAAATTTTTAGCGCCGCTTCTTTTTGAGCGCTTTGTAATGGCGCAATCTATCTGTAGGTTTTCGCTAGGATTTTTTTTTTTATATCCCATTTTCATGTCTTTTTAAAATTTTAGAAAGCGTTTAAAGATTTGAAGAATTTCTGAAAAAGTTCTAGTCTAGTTAGGTGTCTAAACCGATTGCCCAATGTGGAGTTAGTGTTCTTGTTAGTACTTTAACATAAAAGTCATTCTGCAGACACAAAAATGGTGTTAGTATGTATATGTTCTGTTAACTAGATGCCAGTTTAAGGTTTGAGTTTTATGTCAAAAAGCTTAAAATGAAAAAGAAAGAAAGGAGCATTTCATCACAGGGTTAGATGCGAGCCATGAAAAGCACAACCACCACTGATATTAACCACACAAGAATGAAGCAGAAAAAACATATCATGCTTATTTGGTCTTTTTAAGCACATGCTCGCAAAGAAACAAAGCTAGGCTGGAAAGCTATTGCTTCATGCTACTTGAAGGCTGGAGCACAGGTGGAGTTTTAGGACAGCAGCAAAAACACAAACAAAAGCCACCAGAAGGAAGTGGAGCAGGAAGAAAAGGAAATTAAAGTGCTGGGAAAGCATGCCATGCTGAGGTCATGGGGTCAGAACTGGCCGAGCCACAGAGCTTCAGCCAGCAGACAGTTCTCCACTGCTGGGAACCTCTTTTTGCGTGATGCATAAGCCAAAAAGGTGACGGCCCTAAAAGGCACAAAACTGGACAACAGGTTGAATAAAGCAGGAAACAAAAAAAAAAAGAGTAAGAAAGTGGAGAAAAAACATGGAGTTGGGAAAAGAAACGAGTAAGCGGAGAAGAAGTACCAACCGCAAATTCCCTTTTATTTTGGGTTTTATGACGTCTACAGTAAAAAGAAAGAAAAGAAAAAACACGGCAAACCCAAACTAAGAAACAATTAGAATGATATCTACCGAACAATGTAGTTTGTTTACCATAGCGTGTCCAATGCCTGAATGCTTTGTGGAAAAGGGGGGAGAAAGGAAATTAAAACTGTGAACAGAACAACGACCGGTACTCAAAGAAGATATGATGACAACTATCAAGGTTAGTCGATTCTCAGAGAAAAGATCAATCGGTTAGTAAAATGACTCATTCCATGTGGATGACGTTAGTTTTTCATAGCATGTTAGTACCACCAAAAAAAGAAAAAAAAAACGCAAACCAGTTTTACGAAGAAGAACAAAAAGCGTAGCTACAAAAGCTGGCAATAGAGTTAGAACTGATTTGCATTTCCATGTATCATGTATCTAATTTTACAGCTAAAATTGGGTTTTATGAGTAACTGCTCTCAAAGCATTACATAAGAGAGAAGGCCTGAAGCACACCAGTCAAACATATTTGATAGAAATCTTTGGGGTTACTCAGCTATTGATGGAAGACTCTACTGGTACGGTGGCCTTGTGATCTGACGGCTCCCATGCCTTTCTCTTAAGCTCAAATTTAGATTCACTTTATTGCAATAAGAAGTAACAAAGAAGCTCCTTACACAGAAATAAGAAAAGAATGACCTGTTCCCTGACTATACATGCACTTACAACGTGATATTATTGAAATGAGCTGGATTCAGAAGTTTCTCGGTTATGGTTTATAAGTTACCAAGAAGTCCTTTGTGATTTGAGCAAGGGCATACTCTGTCTAGACTCTGTCTGGCACTTTCCCTAAAAAATAAAACCCATTTTAAACCATTTTTGTAAGTAAAAGAACCTGTGTGTAACCTTTCGCACCATCACGCCCTGTTCTAAAGTCAAAATCTTAAAAATAAGTACACACAAGATCTAAAAAGTGTTTCATTTGTCTTTCTGCAGAAATTGCAGAAATATAACAACAAAGAGGCATACTGTCTCATGCTTTCATGTAGAACAGCCTTAAAAACAGCCAAACCTTCTGAAGAACAGATCTTCAGCTTTTCTGCTGATAAATCAAGTCTTCAGACTAAATCTTTAAAATAGTTAATTGTCTTTAAGTTACATTTACAGCATTTGGCAGACTCCCTTATCCAGAGCGACTTACATTTATCTCATTTATACAACTGAGCAATTGGGGATTAAGGGCCTTGCTCAGGGGCCAAGCAGTGGTGGAGCTGGGAATCAAACCCACAATCTTCGGGTGGTCAGTCCAACACCTTAAACGTGAGCCACCACTTCCCCACCACAAGTTCATTGTCCTTTCTTGAGAACTCCATGCAAAAACTTTCAACAAGGGTTCTCCAACATAATAATGCCAGGAAGACACCTTTTAGATTTACGTTTAGGTCAGGGGTCTCCAAACTCTGTTCTGGAGAGTCTCGGTGTCCTGCAGAGTTTAGCTTCAACTTGCCTCAAAACACCTACCTGTAAGTTTCGAGTAAACCTAGCAAGAGCTTGATTAGTTGGTTCAGGTGTGTTTGATTAGGGTTGGAGCTAAACTCTGCAGGACACCAGCCCTCCAGGACCAACTTAACCACTAAAAGAACAGCATTTTACTAATTTGGCTGAAGTACCACATTCCCTATGGGTTCCTTCTGTAGGAACTGTTTCAAGAACCATACAATTGTGCACCAATCTGCAACCATTTTTTTGGATATGGATTTTTCGGATTGTATTTAGAAGCTGCATGTAACAGCCAAATAGAACCGTTTCTGGAAGCTATAGACTAAAATATCCAAAAAGTATATTTTAAATGGTCATATTTTTAAAATTTTCTGTCCAAAACCTCAGGGGAACTGTATGTACAACCATGTATGTTGAACACATGGTTGTACCCAAGTATGCTGAGGTTCTACCCAAGTATTACCTAATATCAAAAAGTGTATCAAGTCAAGTCTAGTGTACACGGCCTGTTTATGTCCAGTAATCCAATCACAAAGTCTTCTATTAAGTCATTTTTGGAATTGCAATATAATATAACAAAAACCTCTGGATTAGTTTATGGTTCCTAGTGGTTCTTGGTATGTCGGAGGCCACCATTCTTGTTTTTAAAGATAAAGGTGTTCGATAAGGTCTTTAGAGTATTTTTCTGAAAATGGACATCTACTAAAATCTGATTCAGGTTAAAAGATTCTTCTGGAAGCTGAAAAACAGATGGTTCTATGAATATTATTCCTAGTTTCTCAATATGCACAGAACCAGTTTTTGATGTACATCCTCGGATAGATCCCCTGCTCAAATTAGCTCCAAATATTCACTTTTAATTAGCTTAGATTCAAATAAGTCAAATTCTATAGAATACTATAAGTGTAATAGTGGATGACTTAAAAAGAAAAAACAAAACAAAAACGTCACTGTTTTAGAGATCTGATTATCTAGAACCCCCTGCACTGTTACCTGACGAAGATTCCTTGTTACTTTGACATCGTGCCAATCATTGTCATTAAATTTTCCATTGACCGGCTCCACCAGAGCTTCAAAGGCCCCGGACCCCAAATTAATGACCAGAGAAACCGCCCCGTTTTTCAGTGCCAGGTTGACATAGTCAGCCGATTTTCCCGTGTGTAGCATCAGTCCGTTCCTCTGCAGGGTTTTGAAGGAGAGCGTGATCTCGTCGCTGCTGCTTTGTATCGGGTTCTGCGACAGGTCGTAGCAGAAGTATTCGGAACCCTTGAAGGTCGCCACAAATTCTTCTTTTCCTAAAAATAAGAAAAGAGAACACAAAAAAGGTGTAATCAGGAAGTGTTTGCTAAAGCAGAATACAATCAAATGGATTGTGTGTGCAAGAAATGTTGTTTAAAAAAACAACTAAGGAAGCACGAAGCACAAAGATGCTAGCTTGCACAGAATGCCAAGGAGCCTCGGAAACTCTGGAAAGTTGTTTAACACTCTAGCAAAATACGCCAAAAAAAAAAAAAAAAACTACATTTTTTTTCTTTATGAAAATACTGTTCCAGATGCAAGTTGAAAATGATCGCCAGTTCCACATATTTAAACTCTTAGCTTATAATTGATTCTTCGGAAGCCCCGCCCACTTCTCCCCACATCTCATGTTGGTAAGAGTTACGTCTTGATTTGATTTTTCTGCTTGAAGTTGAGCTAATATGCTGACCACTTTTAGGAAAAACCCTCGAAGGACCCTCACTGATTTGGTCAATATGTTCAATATGTTCAAAACTCACTTGATCACCCACAAAAAAAAAAGACTCATTCCGGTTTCTTTGCACATACACTTCAGGATACTAACTCTTACTGGTAGAGCTTTCCATAATTGTGGTCCTTCATATTTATCTGACCTGCTTCTGCCTTATCTTCCTGTCTGTTCCCTAAGATCCTCTAGTGAGGGATTGTTAGTCACCCCTAAGTTTCATTTGGTGACTTTGGGAGCTGGGTCATTTAGTGTTGTGGCCCCCAGATGGTGGAGTGTTCTTCCCCTAAACATTCCTCCTTTCCCTTATTTAAAAACCTCTCAGAGTATTTTTCTTCAATTCTTAGTCTGTAAATGGTTCCCTGTTATGTAGGTTTATCTATAGTCTCTGTGTTCTTCTACTGTAACCGTGTAAGTCATTTCTGTATATCACTCTCAGCTCTTGTATGTTCTGTTTATGTGTATTGATGTTTTTTGTTTCTATTCTCAAACCTGACTTGTAAAGTGACCTTGGGTGCTGGAAAGAAGCTGTATAAATTTTAAATCATTATTATTTGATTATAAGTTTTAAGAAGATGGTTTAATGTCGAATTCTAGTACACCAAATTTTGTTTTTTGGTTTGTTCCTTCATTAAAAAATATTTGCATACCCTTACAACAAAACGTGTTTACGGATAAAAAATGATTTAAAAAATAATCAAATAGTGATTAATTAAAAGATTTTTTTCTTCTTTTTATACACGGTTAAATTTTCAGTTCTATAAAAAGGGTCTGATACTGTAATTATACATTTTTTATAAAATTTATTCTGAAGTTTGATTTTATGTATTTATTATTTTATGTTACTATATTTCTTAAATTTAATTCTATGACGGCATTTAGATGTACTAATTTGCAGGTTTTTACATTTAGCAGACATTCTTATCCACAGCGACTTAAATTTATCTCTTTTATCCAACTGAGCAATTGGGGGTTAAGGGCCTTGCTCAGGGGCCCAGCAGTGCTGGCTTGGTGGGGGTGGGAATCAAATGATAGTCCAACACCTCAACTATAAGCCAGCACCAATTTTCAAAATGATATAATTTATATTGTTTATAAACCGTTTGGTCCTAACCAATTATTTTATTTTGTGTTCATTTTAGTAAAACTGATTCAAAATACTTTTTTCCTTTTTTCCGCTTTCTGGCACCAGAATAAGCCCCTCCCCCACTGCAGTTCTGATTACAATCAGTAGATGGCAGAAAAATACACACCGTCCCTTTAAGAACGCTTCTACCTGATCTTGTTTGGGTGTAAGAAGTAGGTTGGAGTGTGTGAAGGCATTAAAGTTAATTTTAACTCTATTCCAACTTGGTCCTATATTGGCCTGTTTACTATTATTAATTTAAACACACAAACACACACACACACACACACACACAAACACACAAAATTACATCTCTGTAAAAATGTAGTTAGGCCAAAAGCCAACGTAAGTAGGGAGGTGTGCTGAGGCGCTGCGTCTTGTATTTTTTTCCCCTCATCCTTGTTCACGAGTGTGTTTCAGCGATCACAGCAGCACAACCCCATTTGGCTAATCTCTCCTTTTCAAAGGGCAGAGACGTCACTCATTTCTCGCTCTCGCTGCCTAGAAACATTTCCCAGGTTAGTGTCTTGCATCCAAAATACTATTATCTGAAAATGGCAACTGTATCAGTGCGTAACATTTCTGACATTAGCACAGATTTATCTGATATTTTATCTTAAAACTGATAAAAACGCCCACTGAAGATTAAAGCGCTGTCTGCTAACGACCAGGCTGTCATTTTGTGATGGATGGTTGAGTGATTCGAGTCAGATAGAAATGTGTATCGATTAAGTAGCGTGTGAGTCGAGGGTGCGAGTGCAGGATGATGGCAAATATGACGCGACAGGTGTGAGGTAAATGCTAAACCTTCTGCTCTGTTACAAAAGAGAATTTACAAGCTTAAAGTGGTAATATTTTGGAAATAATAATCTTAAATAATCTTAATACAGCTAAAATTACAAGAATAGAATTTATAAGAATAAAGTAAAAATTATGAGAATAAATTAAAAATTACAAAAATAAAGTAAAAATTACAAGAATAAATTTTAAATTATGAGAAAGTTAAAATTACAATAATAAAATAGAAATTAATAGAATAAAGTCAAAATTATGAGAATAAAGTGTGTGTGAGAGAGAGTGTGTGTGAGTTATTTCCTCACCTAGCATTGATATGCTGATGACACCCAACTTGTGTTTTCCTTTCCTCCATCAAACACCACAGCTTCTGCCAGGACCTCCACATGCCTGGCAGACATATCATTATGTCATTATGTAATTACCAGGATCTAGCAATCACCATGGACAATTCTGATCTCCTCTTCAACCACCGCTCACAACCTTGGGGAAACTATGGACATGTTGCTAACTTAACACATTGCTGCAGGTTTCTCCTCCATAACATCAGAAGGATTCAACCATTCATATCTACACAGTTCACTCAGTTACCTGTGCTGTCTCGCTCTTAGCAGGTCGTCCTCTGAGTGCAATTCATTCTCGGCAGATGATTCAGAATGCAGCTGCACGTTTTGTTTTCAATCTACCAAAGTTTTCACACACCACTCCACTGCTGCTGGTTCTCAGTTGCTGCAGGCATCAGATTCAAAACACTACAAAGCCTACAAAGCCAAAAATGGAGCAGCAACCTCCTACCTCCAAAGACTCATCACTCTTCGCATAGAACCACACCACGCTCCCTCAGATCCACAAGTACCACTCGACTAATTCCACCATCCACTAGGACACAAGGTAGGTCTGCCTCAAGACTTTTCTCTGTTCTGACATCAAGATGGTGAAATGAACTTCCCATCAATGTTAGAACATTACAGACAGAACAGACAGTCACTAACCCTAACCCTGAACTCGACATTGAACAACAAAAACTAGTATCCATGCTGCTCCTTTCAACAGTTTTTGTGGGTTGTTACACTTTAATTTGTGATTTAACATATCAGTATCGATCTGTGGTGACTTAGTGGTTAAGATGTGGGACTGATACCAGAAAGACCGGGGTTTGATTCCCAGAACCACCACCTGTTGCCCCCTGAGTAAGGCCCTTAACCCCCAATTGCTCAGTTGTATAGAAGAGATAAATGTAAGTCGCTCTGGATAAGAACTGCTGTAAATGTAATGTGTACTTGTGCACTATATGTATGTGTGTGTGTAGGCTGATATGTATAGGTGTGTGTTTGTATATATATATATTATAGTATGTGTGTGGTGTGTGCGTGCATGTCTGTCCAACTATAAATTCCCTTGACACCTTTAATTGCTAGCAGTGGCATTCAGAGCATCTTGCACACACACACACACACACACGCACACACACGTGCGCAGTGCAGCTCTCGAATGCAAACACAGCTGAAGATGTTATGTGTGTGTGTGTTTATTGTGCTCTGAAGTCACACACTGCATTCCATCATCCAGACAGGGAACAAAAATTCCGGCCTTAATTCCGGCGGTGATTAAGCGTTCATACGGGAGTGAACAACAGGAGTGTGTGTGTGTGTGTGTGTGTGTGCGCGGAGGAGAAGAACACAGTCTTGCGCTGTGTTACTGCTAGCGTTAAAACTCGGAAATAATCAGCAGCATTTATTACAATAACGACATTATGTAGCACTAAAGACCATGCAGCATGTGTGTGTGTAGTTTGTGTGTGTGTGTAGTTTGTGTATTTAAGTATCTGCATGTTTTTGTGTATATGTGTTTATAAAAATATATATTTGTGTGTATAGGTTTATGTGTGTTGACTGTGACAGAGAAGTATGTGTGTGTGTGTGTGTGTTTAGGAGGAGTATGTGTGTTTAACAGGAGTCTGTGTGTGTGTGTGTGTGTTAAACAACTCAGCGTTTATTCCCTGGAAGACCTGCTTCTCCTTTCACCCCGCTTTATTTACTCCACCCGCCCAAATACAACCCCCCCCCCACTCCACCCCCGCTCCCTCTTTTTCTGCACCTCTTGGTTTGATTGGCACGTCATTACAGTGATAGTGAGATGATGTCAAATGACAGAGACGTTTCCCCTGAAAGTTAAAGGTGCTAAAGGCATTAAAGGTGGTTTGTGCGACAGAAGAAAGAGGTGCATTATGGGAAATCCCCTCAGCACAGTAAAAAATCTGTTTATAAATGATCTGAAAATAATTTGTTATATTAATAATAATAATAATAAAATAATAATAACAATAATAATAATATAAACCTATGCATGAATTGATGCGTTTATTTTGTTTTATCTTTTTTTTTTTTTTTCTCTTGTATACATTCTTTCATTGTTTTCTTTCTTTCTTTTGTTATTTAATTAATTATTAAATTATTAATTAAATTATTTATTTATTACCGAATTGAATAATTGATTTATTTGTTTTGTCTATACATCATTGTCATTTTTTTCCCTTTTCTCTGTCTATCTTTTTTGTTGATTGTTTATTCATTCATCATTTTATTTATTTATTATTTTATATTTATGTGGTGTTTGTTTTTTCCCCTAAATTTACAAAAATCCTAAATTTTATTGTATTTATTATTATTATTATTATTTTTTTTTAATTTTCTTCAGCACTGCTGTGTGTTTTATTCTTATTTATTATTTCTTGCTGCTTTAAAACTCTCAGGTTATGTTTTTTAACTCCAGGTGCGAATTTGACTTCCACTTTCTGTTATTACTCGATCTGATCACACTCTAATTACACCCGAGACGTTGGTGAAGTGCTGAGTAGGAGAACGAGGCCAGACGGAGAACAAGCAAATCACTGTAATGTTGCTCGGAGCTAATAATGTAATGAGGTGAGCAGTGTGATGTGAGTAGCTGATACCTGCTCCATACTTTCACTGGCTGTGTGCGGAATTAGTCACGCTGGGAAAAGAGAGTCGGAGCTTTCCCTGAGGACGCTTTTATACACTGACTGATTTCCACTTTAATAACCTCCAATATGCCACTTTATCAAGGAGAAATGAGAGACAAGAGATGGGAGCACTTTCTACCCCCTTCTTTAACGTACCATAATGTTTCGGGCTAAAGTTTCTTCTTTGTAGCATAAATTCCTGTTTAAATCAGCCACATGGTGTGAACAAATGTGTTTTTAAGACATTTATAGATAATATCTCTGTGAAAATACGCTTATACATGCGTAGCTGGAATAAATTTAAAGGTACGATTGGTAATTTTTTAAACCAAAACGATACACATGCTAATACCCCCTTAATTATTATATTATTTCTATAATTAGAAAGAATATGTTTTTATTATGTAATTTTGTAAAACCGAGGTGTCACTGCAGAGGTTATAAAATTTAAAATTATCACCTGGGGTAAATTGAAGTCTTTATTAATTATTAAAAACTGATTTGGAGACAAAAAAAATTAAAGCTACAATTTGCGTTTTCTTTATTGCATTCGAACCGTTGGAAAAGTGTCGTCTGCCCTACTTTTCTTAGTTTGGTTTCAGGCTTTTCTGACCCAGAAATAAGCACAGCCCCAATTACAACAACAATCCAATTTCCTTCTCCTTTAACGCAAACATACACCGTATATGTTAATGAACTAAATGGCACAGGATAAACATTTTTTAGAGCAGGTGTAATCGGATTCGTATGCAGCAGTGTATATTTTCCAAACTGCCGCTTTAATTTTCAGGTAACACTCAGATTTCACTTACAAGCTTTGTTAGCAACTGGAAGAATCATCTTAGCTTACAGCTAGAGCTAATTTCTAAGCGCTAAACGGGTTCCGACATTTTACTGTAATTATCTAAGCTTCCGAATCTTTTTGTTTCCGGCATTTTCCTTCGGCACTCACGCTGCTGGTGATGCTTTAGCGTCGCTTTAAAGTGCTCAGAATCCGGCAGAGCGACTTTAATGTCACAGTCTTCAGCTTGACATGACGCAGTGCCGAAGCGTTCGCTACCACTAGCGCCGAGCTGGCGATGTGAGTAATCAGCAGACAGTGCAAGCTCTCGCCCACAGCCAGCATCCTTAAAACACAGCACGACTCAAAACCCCAGACATAAATCTAGCATGACACGTCAATAGCAAACTCGCTGAAAGAAAGAGAGGGAAGAAAAATAACACCTAAAGAAAGCAAAAAAAATCCACAGATTCTCTCAAGCTGGAGAGGGAAAAATTCACTGAGAGATTTCTCTATAAACAGCTTTTAATTATTCATATAACATTCACTCTCCAGCCTGCTGTAATTAGAAAATCAGAACCATTCTCGAATTAATCAACGCCACTCTTAAGATTAAGAACAGAGAGGCTTTAATTCAGCCCAAAAATAAACTGTGATGAAGCAGCACTCGACCGGTGCAGGATGAAGAAATAATTTATTGATATATAACGACGTTAATTAGACAGAGACTCTGAATCCAGACTAGAAAACTCCAACGTTGTTGTTTTTTACAATTTTTTTCCTCGCAAAACAATAATTGAGCCCAGACAGATGGAGAGACTGAAATATTGTGCCTGTTTAGCACATTTGCATTTTTTTGCTAAAACAAGCAGTCCGTCCAAGCCCAATATTAGCTGTTGTTCTACACACAAAGCTGCACAGCGGATCTGACTGCTTATTAAAGCGTTTGTGACCCAAACTTAAAGCCTATTTAAGAAACACGATGTGAGTAAATGTCAAACGTCAAGACGGAGAAATGTAAAGGCAGCGATTTTGGCATCAGCTTAAAAAAAAAAAGGCACTATAAATTTCAGGATTCTTTTATTCATCGATTAACATTAAAACAAAAGTGTGAGTTTATTGTAAAAATAAATAAATCAGAACTTCTACAATCTAAATTTAAGCCTGAAACAACAAAAATCACGGGATAGAAAATACCGACTGAGAAAAGAAATAAAGAGTTTTACTTCACGGTTTATATTAAATAAATAATCAAATAAATAAATAAAAAATAAATAAAATGTAAAATTAAGCCTTAATATAACTCATGAGCTGTATGTTTTATTATAAGCAATTAATTAATAACTCAATTGATCAAATAAATAATAAACCAATTAATTAAAAATCAAAAATTAAAATTAAAATTAAGTCTAAATAAAACTCATGGGCTAAAAAATTCTGACCAAAGAAGAAACTAAAGAGTGTTAGTATACATTTAATTATTAAAATAAATCCTAAAAAAAATATAGGATAGAAAATACAGACTGAGGAGGTTTAATTATATATATATATATATATATATATATATATATATATATATATATATATATATATATATATATATAAGGTTTCTAGAGATGAGCTACTCCTACTCACCTGTTTATGATGACTTTTTCTATTTTTTTTTTTTTTACTTTTGTAATTACACAAAACAGCAGCATTAATCCTAAAAAAAAGAAAATGTGGGATAGAAAATAAAGACCTGGAAAATAAAAAAGGTTTTAACTTTAATTTAAAGCAAAGCAACACGAATTTAAAAAAAATAATTAAAGCAACAATACACATATAGAAAGTATAAAATGTATATGGTTATATCTGTGTAGATAAAAAGCTCCTACTGTTTATTTATAGCTCAAATAAATTCAAAGAAGCAATTAGTCACTTTTTATATGTCGATATGTGCACATGTTGATGCATCTTTAACATGTTTATAAGCTTTATAAGAAATTTCTTTAAAAAAAATAGTTTTAATTGATTTCTTTCAGGCTCAGAAATAAGCTCCACCCCTATTTTTCCCCTGTATGAATGAATATATTTGTATTAAAATGGAAGGGTGAATTTCAGGTATTATCACGCTTCGAATCATCAGTGTTAGAATTCAAAGTCTCTATAAATAAAAAGGTCAACCATTTGAAATGTTTTTGTTGGAAAAAAAATACAAGTTGCTTTTTTTTATTAACCATTTTTTAATTTTTTTTAAGCGTTAGGAAAAGTGGTAGCCTAGTGGTTAAGTTGTTGGACTACTAACCTGCAGGCCCGGGTTCAATTCCCAGCGCCACCACCATTGGGCCCCTGAGCAAGGCCCTTAACCACCAATTGCTCAGTTGGATAACATGGTATTATGTAAGTCGCTCTGGATGTAAGTCTGGCAAATGTAAACATTATTTAGTTTTTCCCGAACCAAACATAAGCTCCGCCCCAATTTTTAAAACACATCTTTCCTTGTTCTTTAACACAAATTAACACACACTATATGTTTATGATTATTAACTAAATATCACTGGTTTGATTGACGGAAAGGATTTTATTGTTTGATGTAATGTAATATATATACAGCAGAGGGCGCTACATTTTCCTAACCTAACATTTTACACACAGATTTTATTTATTAGCTTTGGTTGAAAGTAAATACGCAAGTAAACATTATTAGTAGTAGTAGTTGTATTTTTTTTTTGGAATATTATTTTCATCCTTTGCTTCAACTGCTGGTTTGCCAATCATAGTACAGCTTCTACAGCGAGGTCATGAACTCTATAGCTGTGATTCTGATATTATATTTTAAATCGTCAATGTTAAATTTTCTGTTTAATTAAACATTACAAGGTTCTAGTTATTAAATCCTCGGGTTTGAAGGAGAACCAGATACACTATTGCAAAGAGCTCACTGGATTATCATCCGGAATTCCATCCATAATCATTTCAGCCGTCAAGATAAGCAAGTGCCTTTAACGAGATGTCTCTATCCCTTAATTAATAGCACCCTATTTCTGTTCTCATTACAGCTGGAAAGGAACTTGTAGGAACCTGCGGTGTGGAAGATAAAACCCTAGGAGATATCTGTCCTTTAGCTCCAGTTTTCTCGCACAAGGTCAACGTGAAGGCAATTGGGTGGAATTTTGGACGGCGTAATGGAGGAGTGATGATGATCCACATCTTAAGCATCTGTACATTACAGCGTAAACAGTGTGATTAAGACTCCACCTAAAACATCTCATCAGACACAATAACGCACTATCAGTGTGACCTTTAAAAAGCAATCAGCGCATACCTGCGTCATTATCACAAAACGGTTTGCTAGCGAGAAGTTAGCAGATCGTATCCGCTCGGGTTATTTTCAGCTTGAATCCCAGGAAGGTGAGAATGATATTAACCTTTAATAAACAGGAAGCTCGCAAAGTCACCACGTCCTCGGTCAGGATATACACTTCAAAAAAGAAAAAATAAAGCGCGCTGAAGGGTTCTTCATTAGAACGTTCGGTTCCACTGGGATGAAACAAGACATGTTTCTGTCCTGTAAAGGTTTTAAAGGTGAAATAAAATTTTGAGGTTTTTTTGTTTCTTTGTGCAGAAAACTTGTTTAAATTCTTCCAAGAGCCTAAAATTATTTAAAAAAAAAAAATTTCATCACCATAACTCTGTAATAACTCTTATAACACTTATAATTCTTTCTTTCCTTCTTTCTTTTTCTTTCTTTCACAAGGTTTTTCTAGTGCTGAAAACTCCAGCTTATATTTGTATTGCTTACATTCTGTCTGTCTGTCAGTTATTTTATCTATCTATCTATCTATCTATCTATCTATCTGTCTATCTATCTATCTATCTATCTATCTATCTCTTTCTCTCTCTGTCTAGCTATCCTTTTGTCCGTCTATCTCTAGTTCAGTGATGTGCAGTCAGTGTCAGTATGTCTTTCTCCGCTGCCTAAACACCATTAGAATCACTGACCTACATTTACATTTAGTGAGGGTATTAAGAGGGGTATCAGTCAGGGTAAATCCACACTGAAGCCCGGGTACTAAATGTACCGCCTGCCAGCTGTTATTCACTCCTGCTAACGCTGTTTGTTTGTCTGTCAGTCTTTTTTTCTTTCTCTGTATGTTTATTCTTTCTCTCTTAGTTTCCTTTCTTTCTAGATTTTCACCCTTTGCTTCATTGTGCATAAACGCTGCTCTTTTCTCAGGTTTTCAGGGCAGCAGATCTGCACTTTGTTGTTTCTCTGTTATATAAGAAGCTGTAAGGAAACGGATTTGTTTTACGGTCGTTAATAACCTGTTAAATGTTACTATTAATGAATAAAAAGGATGAGGTGTCTGTCTGCGTTAAAGCTTCACTGAATCGGTTTCACTGATCTGCTGTGACTCCTCTCAGATCTTTCTTCACAATCAATCCTGTTAGAGAGACAGAGAGGAGGAGAGAAATTTGGGAGGAGGCATCTCATGATCTCGCCCTTTTCTCGGTATTCCGACTGAAACAGAATGTTTAATATTCCCGGAGAAGCGCCGACGTTCCCTTAGACACAAAGTCGAAAACATCAGAAGATCAAAAGGCTAAAGACGTGACTAACCTTCAGCCGGTAAGAAAAAAAGCATCCATGTCTGATGTCCTAAAGAGCATTTACACAACATTCATCCTCTGTCCTGTCCTTCTTCTCATTCTCCAACCTGTCCTTCATCTCATCCTCCATCATGTCCTTCATCTCATCCTCCATCATGTCCTGCATCTCATCCTTCGTCCTGTCCTTCATAACATCCCCCCCAACCTGTCCTTTATCTCATCCTCCAACCTGTCCTTCATCTCATCCGCTAACCTGTCCCCCATCTCATTCTCCGTCCTGTCCTTCATCTTATCTTCCAACCTGTCCTTCATCTCATCCTCCATATGTCTTTCATCTCATACTCGGTCCTGTCCTTTATCTTATCCGCCGTCCTGTCCTTCAGCTCATCTTCCATCTTACTCTTCTCCTTTACCTAATTCTTCATTTTATTCTCGGTCCTATCCCTCATCTCATCCTCCATCTCACTCTTAACCTTTATCAAATTCTTCATCTCATCCTCCATCATGTCCTTCATCTCTTCCTCCAACCTGTCTTTCATCTCATCCTTCATCAGGTCGTTCTTCCCATTCTACTTCTTATTCTTATCCGTTATCTCATCCTCCAACCTGTCCTTCTGTCTGTTAGTTAGTTTGTCTTTCTATATTTCTTTCTTTTACTCTTTTTTTTCTTTCTTTTTATTTCCACACCTCTTTTTTATCGCTTTCTATGTTAGACACAGACAAATGTAAACTCAATGAAAACAGCCGCTGACCTTCTTAAAGAAAACGTCCTCTCTCTATCACACACACATACAGACACACACTCACGGTCACACACACGTTCACGGAGCGTGTCCCTGAGCTCAGGGTCACTTTAAAGCCGTGTGTGCAGTCAGATCATACAGAGTGATGGCATGTGTGTGTGTGTGTGTGTGTGGGGGGGGGTTTGGGGAGATAGGGGTCACGACCGCAATAGAGGCTTCAAGGCCAGAATGTTGTAAATGTTTCATATTTTAAGGCTGAGTAAAAAAAAGGAGAAGAAAAGAGAAAAGCGAGTGTCGCTCCGGTCTGCTCCTGAATCAGTGATGCTAAACACACTGCTAACACACCACACTGCTAACACACCAAACCGCTCCACTAACACACACCTCTAACACACAGCTATCACACCACACTGTACCTCTAATACACAGCTAACACACCCCAGCGCTAACATACTGCATTGCTAACACACCGCACCGCTAACCTGCACCTCCAACACATCACACCTCTAACACACACACACTGCAAACACACCGCGTAATGCTAGAAAAAAAGCCTTAATTTCCTATCATCATCATCATCATCATCATCATCACTATCATTATCATCATCTTCAATCTCCTACAGAACATTACCAACAATCCATTTTTATATCTGTTAGTTTGGGTTCAGTTGTGAACGGCAAATTCAATCCTAAATCGGGTTGCGAACAGCCCCAGAAAGACCCCTTGCACCTCTTACGGTTTCCTTACTCCGGATTATGTTGCGACACACGTTTTTGTTTGTTCCTGGCCAAATATTTTGTGCCAAAGTTAAATAATGGAAAAAAAGCCACTGCACCCACAGCCGACTGCACCCACAAATCAAATATCAGTGTTTCATCCAAGGTACAAAAAGAATAACTCATTATTGGTTGGAAATTAATGTGGCCCACATGTCTTTAAGTAGTAAGTACTCCATGAACTAGAGCCCAGGTGTAATGCTTCAAATGAGCCGAGATCTTCCTCTTATTTAGACCATTCTTCCTCAGATGGACACGTCAAAGGGATGAGAAAGTGTACTCGAGTGTACTCATCCCATTGATTAACCACATCTGAATTTCCTACAAAATCTCTCAGTGACTGCGGTATTGGATCTCTTTGTTTTTCCTCATCCATATTTAGGATCCATCCTCATCCATCTTTAGGATCTAAGATTGACTTGACTTTTTTCTGGGCAAACCACGCCTTTTAGGAAGTGGCCTAATTTTGTGTATCCTGACTGGCAGACTGGCAGACTTTAGCAGCCGTGTATTTAAAAAGCTATTATAAATGAGTGATTCCTCATGCCTGGTAGAACCCTGGAATCCATTAATGACGTCAGTAGCTTCCATGCTTGTAAAACTGAATCATAAAAAAAAAAAATTATATTTCTTTATATTTTAACAGGAAGAGTTGTCTGCTATAGCCCATCTTCTCCATTTACAGTTTTATGCCACCTTAGCCCGGTTTCATATAACATTTACACCATTTGGCAGACACCCTTATCCAGAGTGACCTACATGATTCTTAACTGAGCAATTGGGGCTTAAGGTTTTTGCTCTGTGGCAGCAACTTGGTGGTGCTGGGATTCAAACCCTGATCTTTCATGTAACAGTCCAACATCTAAACCACTGCACTACCACTTAGTCCTTTGTACCATTTTTTTAGTCTGAAAGCTGCTATAGGTGAAGATTAGATCGACTGTCCTTCTTCCTGTAGTGGAAGATAGAGGGCTGCAGCTCTGACCTTAGGTTACCCTGACTAGAAAAAAATTACAATTATCTTCTGTAAGCTTGTGTTTAGTGCATTTGGTGGATTTAACACTACAAACTTATGCCATAACATAGAAGCAACCAGATTATCAATTATTAAAACATTTCCTCTATATGACATTTGGGGCAACAACCATTTCGATTTGGGCTTTGCCCAAAACGGCAAAAACCTTGGCTCAAACCACCAGGTAAACTGGGTGCGTTTATCTCCTTCCACTGTTCTACTTGTAAACCTCACATTTATTCCAGTTTCCTTTTAAAGAAGGAGCCTTTTTGTAACATCCATCTATCTATCCATCATCTATACCCGCTCATTTCTTATCTGTCATTGGGTAAAATGCAGAGGACACCCTGGATAGGTCAACAGTCCATCACAGGGCCACATACAGACAAACAACCTCACACTCACTTCTATGGGCAACTTAGAACCATTAATCAATCTAACATACAGTACCCGTTTTTGGACTGTGGGAGGAAACCAGAGAACCTAGAGTAAACCCACACAAACACAATGGAGAACATGCAAACTCCACACAGAAAGACCACTGCAGGGCATACAAACCCGATTTGATGAATATATTGATATCATCTGCATATGCTGATACTATCAATGGCGAGTCAGTGATTAACTAAATCCAGTCATATTATTCCTTAAAGCACATGAAAATGGCTCCACTGCTAAGGAGTAAAGCTGTCCTGAAATTAGATATTCTTGTCTTATTCCCCCTGTACAGGAATAAGGCGACTGAAACCTCCGCAAATCTTAACTAAGCATGATGCTTTTTTACAATAGGGGTTGACCTAAGCTATGAAACCCTCTCCAAACCCAAAGGCTTTAAAAGCCAAAAAACAAAAACTGTCTGTCGAAGTCTGATCTTAAATACAGTAAGTCTGATCCTGATGTACTAATGAGGCGTCAGTCTGATGGATAGAGCAGGTCATCGGTTTTTAAGTAAGGTTAAAGTCTCCTTGTTTGGGAAGAAGTGTTAAAACTGCTTTTCTGCAAGAGGCTTGGAGAAGCTATTCATTAAAAGAGTTAAGTAAGTGGTAAGGTAGTAAGAAGCGGTAGCATAGTGGTTAAGAGGTTGGAATGCTAATTGGAAGATCAGGGTTTGATTCCCACCACTGCCACCACTCTGCCAAATTTTGAAAATGTAACTAAGACCTCATGCAGGTCAGGTCTAGTAATTGCTCAAAGGTGTTTTTAAAAGTCTGATGACAACCTCCATATCAGTTAAGCGTCCTGATGCTAGCTGGTCTATTGCTGCCATGAGCTCTTCTAAGCTTATCTGTCCATCCAGTTCAGCTTGTTCAGTTTGGCTTATGCTGGATAAACACCACAACAAGGCTGATTTGGGACTGATTTCTTCCCTTCTAATAATCCTACGTAATGTTGGTTCTAAAGATTATCTCATCAGATGTTCCTGCAGGTGTAAGATGTGAATCTACTGGGAAGAATGTCAGTGGCACCCCGATCGAGAATCTTGTTGGACATTTACGGAAATCCTGATATGTAGGGAAACCCGAGCACAAACGCGATCTGGTCTACAATCTGAAGATTATCACATGAAACGAAATAACATCCAATCAGAAAGCGAGCTGAGTGAAGACAGAGGTATAACAAGCACAGTCCCAAAGTTAAACAGACTTCACCCAAACCCTTTTCTTTTTTTCTGTCAAAAGCATTCCAAACACTATCATCACGATATCTTCCTGTCTGTCATCCGCCATGTTTAATCTCAAGCCTCAAAAGATTTGGAAAGATTTTCTGTGTTTACAGTCGGGCTGAAAATCTGTTTGTGTGTGATGTGCTGTCATTGTCACATCGCAGCACACGACACACTATAGAAGCAAAACGGTTAAATGTAGGAGTTTTTGACCCCTATTTATTGTGCTGTGCGTCGTTTTCCAAGACTATTTCCTGTACCTGTGCCCTGTTCTGTCCATCCCTTCCTCCATTAAGGTCTAAAGAGACCCTTAAACTGACTATGAAAAAACAGATAGAGACATCCTAACAAAAAAAGTTGAAAATCAGGATGTGGTGTAAATAACTGAAGGAAATTGTGTAATGTAAATTCTACAAAAATTCTTTAGGTTAAATTTCTTGGCAACTTTTTAATGCTGAATTTTTCAGCAATGTTTTTGTTAAATTTATGTCTTAAAAAAATAAATAAAACAAGCGCTTCACATGTGAAATCAGGGAGGTGTTGGCTCATTGTTAAGGTGTTGGACTACCAAACCAAACATTGTGGGTTCAATTCCCAGAGCCACAACTGCTGGGCCTCTGGGCAAGGCCCTTAACCCTCAATTGCTCGGTTGTATAAATGAGATGAATGTAAGTGGCTCTGGATAAGGACGTCAAATGTAGATCATATAGTGTGCTATACAGAGTATGTTCGAATCCTTATATAGTACGCAAAAAGTTCCCAGATGATCTATTACACTCTCTATTACACCATGATTCCGCAGGAGAGGCGATTTGGCATATGCGGAAGTTACAGAAAGCGGCAATGTGGCAATTTTTCAAGTAGCTTCAAAAACCCAACATTGTTATTTGTGGTTAAATTTCACTCATTTAACATTATTCAAGTTAAAGATTATTACACTTTATATTCATGCTGCTGTGACATCATCTCTATGGGGGGTGGCGCACTAGAGTTGTTTTTTTTTTTTTGGACGTGCATCTTTATTATTCCTTCCTACACCCGTATATTACGCAAAAATATTTTGGCAGTTAAATAAATTTTAGTATTTGTTTTCAGCTAAAATAATTCACATTTTAAATGCTGTTACTGTACATATTAGTTTACATTTTATGTTTAGGATGTGTGTGTGTGTGTGTGTGTGTGTGTGTAAGATGGGGGGGGGGGTATAATAGGGTAATGCAAATCTACAATCTCGCCTTGGTTGTCACCAGAGCCGACCCTGGTTGTGTGTCACGTATCAATATCAACATGGTGGATGTACATCCAAATTTTATTTTATTCATATTACACTAATAACTATAATAACTTTAATTTTTATAATAGTCGGAAAGTACATACTTAAATGTAGGACATACTTAAGTACTATGTGATTAGGCCGGAGCCCAGGTGCTAATGAGATATTTTTTTCCTTTACTGATAGGACAGACGGGTGAAACGGGGGAGGCAGAGGTGGGACCAAAAAAGACCCTGAGCCGGGAATCAAAACCGGGTCACTGAGGCAGCTTGTGCATGTGGGTAGCAGCGCCTTAACCCACCACACCACGACACCAGCCATATCACTATATTCTTAAGTCATTAGAGCCTTTTTCATTGCAGTGACCGTTTTTTTTCTTTGTAAAACTCCAACCAATCTATTTTAACCGACTGAAATATTTTATTAAGAATGTTTTTTATTTCATCCAATAAATACAGCTCTTTGACGCCAACCCCTTAGAATCTTCATCTGACTCATCCTGCTTCATCTCCTCAGTCTTACTTCTTGCTTGTCACCTGCTCAATGGGCAATGCTAGCTATCAACCAAACCTTCACCAGTGTGAGTGTTTCCATCTTTATTTGATATCACTGCCTCTTTGATGATAGAAGACGGCTGTACGGATCCTCTCATGGTTTAGCCTCTCTGTAACCTTTTTTCCACTATCATTACTCTGCGTTTGTTCACTGTGAGGAAAAGCTGTGCTAGTCGATGCTACAGCATCTTTATGGTCTTTGTTGTTTGATGATTGCAGAAGACTCCACAGCTCCATGTCTCTGTATAGATGAATCATGTTCCAGATTTTTCCTCCTAACTGTTTAAGAGTAAGTACACACGCCAATGTCAAACACTTCATTCTGGAAAATTCTTTTCCCAGCACTTTTCCAGACTCGGGCCTCGGAATGTCACGGCCTTCAGCGTAACCGAGGCTCTGAGCCACCTGCCGAGAGATTCCCAACTGTCTGAGCCATATGGAGGAGATTTCTGCCAAAAAACTCTCTCTCTCTCTCTCTCTCTCTCTCTCTCTCTCTCTCTTTCTCTTTTTTTTTCTCTCTCACACGCTGTCACTTTTTTCTTTATTTTTTATCTTTCTTGCTCAATTTATTTTCCTTTTTTTTTACATTTTCCTTTTTTTTTTTTTTTACATCCGTTTGATTTTTACCTCTCTACTCTTCCTTGTCTAAGCGTTGTGTTTCATGGTGTGTGTGTGTGTGTGTGTGTGTGTGTAACATGCTGGAAGATGTTTAAGAAACACTGAACCAGACAGATATTCCTGTAGAAGCCCAGAGCTTCCGATCACACTGGTCGATATTCCAATCCCGGAACGTCATTCCTGTTCGGAGACCTGACGATCATCTTGCACAGGAACTCTCTCACGTCTCAGTCTCTTACTGTCTCTCTTTCCCCTCTCTCTCGCTCTCTCATTCTCTGTCTCTCACTGTTACTATTTTTCTCTCTCTCTTTTCCTCTGTCTTTTTGTCTCTCTCTCTCTCTCTTTCTCTCTGTCTGCCTGTCTGTCTGTCTCTCTTTCTCTCTCTCTCGCTCTCACTGTCTCTCTGTATGTTTCCTTCCTCCTTTCTCTCTCTCTCTCTCTCTCTCTCTCTCTCTCTCAGCGAGCTGGGTGGTGTCTGATCGTACAGTGTTTTATCGTACATCAGTGACTCTATCTCAGCTTCAGCACCTGAAACTCGACACTACGCCATTGCTGATGTTTTTTTTTCTAAACACACCATCAGACATTTACTTCATAATATATTATTTTTCCTCTTTAATTATTGTCTGTTTATCATATCTTTTTTTTCTTTTTTTCTCTTTTTCATATTTTCTTCCTTTCTCCCTCTTTTTTCTGATTTCCTATTTTTCTGTCCCTTTAGGACCCCTAACCCCTAATTGCTCAGTTGTAAAAATTAAATAAATGTTAGTCACTCTGGATAAGGGATGAGGAACTTGTGTAATTCTTTGGCAATGTTTTTATGTAGATTTTCCAGCAATGTTTTTGTCACGTTTCTGCACTAAATTTTAGAAGAAAAAAAAAATTAGCAAAGAAAACGAGGGCTTTGTCTGAAATTGCATATAGTATAAAGTGGTAGCTCAGTGGGTAAGCTGTTGGACTGATACCTGATAAAATCAGTGTTTAATTCCCAGCACCACCAAGCTACCACTGTTGGGCCCCTGAGCAAGGCCCTTAACCCCTAATTGCTCAGATGTATATAAGAGATAAATGTAAGTCGCTCATGATGACGACCGCTACCAAAATGTACTAAATGTAAATGTCATTTTTATACTCAGTCGGACATCCGGAATCTTTTTGCGTACTGTCCATACTATTATTATGTACAATTTACAATCCCATGATCCCGCAGTACAGACGACTCCTCATGTGGCGGAAAGGAGTGCAGTTAAATATCGTTAAAATATAACACTCTGACGTCGTATGTCACGTGTCAATATCAAAATGGCGGATGTTATTCATTTTATGTGCAACCAGACTATAAAAGCATCCTTTTTTTAAGGTTGGGAAGTAGTTTGCGATTTCGGACGGAGCTCAGGTGCTAAACAGACATGCAAAAATTTGTATTCAGTTCAGATAATCGAGTCAGACGGCTGCGAATATCAGTGTGTTCTTAATGGGAAAAGTCATTAGCGCTCGGCTGCACCCACGGCAGGAGAAAGACCTGAAAATCTGTGAAATAGCGTCAGAGAGGATACGGAGTCCCGCCAGGAGCCCGGGGCAGTAAAAGAAAATAAAAAGGTGTGCAGTAATCACGGTGGTGCGATTGGCATGGGGCAGGATGATTGGTTCATACTGGTCTTAATCTGGAGGCCCAGCAGCAGGAGACCAGCGGCACACAAGCAACTGATCAAACCGCATGAAGTCAGTTCATCACCTTCAAACCCTGATTACTGAGGACCAGCGCCACATCCACCCTCAGGAGCATCAGGCTCAAATCAACACTCTGGCTCAACAGGCATGCTGGTAATCAGGTCTGTAATCCCACATTCAGGATTTTTTAAAATTCTGTCATTTATAAGTGGAAAAGACGATAAATCTATCTAAAAATCATAATTAATCACTGAAAATTACTTTTGTCGAAAGAAATTTTAAGAATTTTTTTTTTACTAAATGTTTTATTCCTTACTTAAATGAACATAATCAACTTTACAGATGACTGTTCAAATCTTACATATGAGGTTTAAAATAAAATATTCATGAAATGAATCTAAATAAAAGAAGTCAGTAAATAAATATTAATAGAAAGAGTCAGTAAGTAAACTGGAACTGAACAAAAATCACTAAAGGAATCTAAATTAAAAAAGGCTAAATAAAGGAATCGAAACTGAAAGTATCAATAAATGAATATAAAACACAAATATAAAATATATAAAGCTAAACTGAAAAATCAGTAAGTCTATCTGAACTGAAACAATAACAAATAAATGAGTCTTAACTGAAAGAATCAGAACTAAAAAACAGAAAATCAGTGAACGAATCTCAACTAAAGGCATAAATAAATGAATCTAAACTAAACGAATCAGTAAAATAATCTGAGCCTCCTAAATTTAAAGAATCATTGAAAAAATCTTCACACAAAGAAAATCAGTGAATGAATCTGAATTAAAAGTTTAAATATATTAATTTACACTGAAAGAATCAGTAAATAAATCTAAACTGACCAAATCCTTAAATGAATCTTAACTAAAAGAATCGGTGAATGACTCTGAACTGAATGACTCATGATGTCGGAAAAGACTCTAATGACCCTGAACGGAGTCCTGACAGGATATAGCGATTATTTCTGCCATTAAAAGAAGAAAAAAAACCCTGTGCTCATGTGCATGTTTGGTGTGAGGGCTCGACCTTCTCTAGTTAACCCTGGTTAACATTTCAGATGCGGTCCTTGCGGCCGTTAACCGGTCAGGCCACCAGCGGCCTTGTGTGAAAGAGGGAAGAAAGGACAGGCTCTATTTTTTGGGCTTTAAACAGAGACCTAGTTTACTTGGTAATGTTACAGCCTTAAAGGGAAGATTAATGACTGGTGTCCTCAACCCAATTGACCTGCACTTTTTGGTGCATGGGCGCAGAGGGCATCGTTTAATTATTCATATTTCATGCCGATCTGCAAGGCTGGCTGCGTTCCAAATGCTTCCGAGGGCATCTGTGAAAGATCGGTTTGTGAAAATATTGCTGCTTATTATGGCTAATACAGTTAATAAAAGCTTTGGCTGTAATATCAGAGTTTATAAATGTTATCATTCTTCTTGCTATATCGTTAACTTCTGGTAATCTGCTGCATAATCCGATAACGTCCAGTTCAGGGTGTAAATATTTACCGCTTGATCTACGTAACTGCAACTAAATAAAATAATTAGACTTGATAAATAGACGACTGTTTCACCGGTGCTTTATTACTTCCTATAATGTCAACAAGTATGCTAGGTGATTCATATATCCAACCAAAGACTGTTGAAGCCGCTAGCCAACTAGCTAACAATTTTTTAACATTAGCACACTCCTCTGCTTACAGAAAAAAACGAGCCATTAGTCGAGTTTACTAGATGATATTATTTTTTCTCTTATTAGCTAAGATAGCTAGGTAGTTAAGTTTGCTAGTTAAATTTCTCCCGCTGGCATCGCTAGCAGCATTATGCTAAAAGTTAATCAACACAATTTACACTTTTATACATCACAAACGAAAGAATGTCAGCAAATCGTGATAGTTTGTGCTTTATTAAAGAAAGTTAATTGAATAAACAGTTGACAATGACCAAGCTAATTTACGGCACAACAATCGGTGTATATCATCGAAAAGGAACGAGAAAATGTAGTCAGAAAGAAAAAAGTCAAATGAGTTGTATTATTAGCTGTGTATTATTAGGGCCTTGCTAACAGCGTTACGTTTTTCTGTAACAAGTAATTAAACTTATTATTGTTATTATTATTGATATTATTATTATCATTATAACGTTGTTATACTGTTACTGATTATTGAATGCAGCAATACTATGATACTATAATTACGCAGAGTATAGACTCTTCCAGCAATAGTATCGGCAACGTTGATGATGATGCGTGTGTGTGGGGTGAGGTGGAACGCATAACTGATGGTAATTGGTGTGTTTGTGTGTTGGGGTGGGAGACCACATAGCTGATGATGATCGGGCTTAGAAAGAGTAAATATACTATTGTTTGCCAATCAGAGTCAGAGATTAGTGCAGGTGTTCACACACAACGGCGCCGTCCAAGATCACACAGTACTTCTAGTAAAAATGTACTACATTCAAGTAAGTGTGTACTTCCAGACTGTTAAAATAGTATGTTCTATATAGTATAGTTACGGGTAGTATGAATGAAATTGGGATGTACTACAGAAGTCAGAGCGACAGCAAGTCAACCAATTTATACAGTATATATACAGCGTCCCAGTTCAAAACAAAACAAGAAAAGGTCCGAGGTGGAGGAAAAGGGGAAAGAATTTATATATATAACTGACAAAAACATTAACGTTTTGCAGTGGCCCAGCCAGAGTCCTGTCTTAAATCCAATTGAGAATCTGTGGAGGGAGCTAAAGATCAGAGTGATGGCAAGGAGACCCTCCAACCTGAAAGAGTTGGAGCTCATCGCTAAAGATGAATGGGCATAAATACCAGTGGAGACATGCAAAAAGCTAGTTAGCAATTATAGGAGGTGTTTGATTGCTGTAATAGCCAATAAAGGCTTTTCTATTGATTTTTGTGAATGGTATGAATAATTTTTGTTCAAATGTGAATAAAAGCTGAGAAATATTTTTTTTCCAGAATGCTGCCTCTTGTACATTGTCTTATTATCTTTTGGGAGAAGCCTGTGTCATTTCCAGTCAAAAAAAACTTGCTGGTTGAATAAAAGTAACTTTAAGTCAGAATTTGCCAGAGGGATGAATAATTTCGAGCTTGATTGTATATATATATTAAACCAAACACGTCGTATATATATATATAACTGGGAGAAAAGAGCCTCTAATCTAATAAATCCCCTCACATGGTCACATGACACCACAACATTAAAATACAGTAGATTAATGTACAATGTTTTATGTTATATAATAATAATCATTTATTCTATTTAGTGTCCATTTCATTTATTTATCATATGTAATATTGAAGGCATGCAAATTATTTGACGTATTTTAACAATTTCTAATAGTTATTTTCTCTGCTAATTATTTACTTTTATAATGATGGAAATACAAATACTATTTGTAAGACGTAACTAGTAACTATGAGTATTTTTTTAAGTAAAATTCCCAACAGTAATTATTAGTATTTTTTTTTAATTAGCACAATTAAAGGACACGACAGAAAATAAAATATGGTTAACTTTCCATTAAATATGAATGTATATATTGAGTCGATTTATATTTTATACTATCTTATATTGCATCTAACTGGAAAAGCTGAAACCACACTGGAATCTGTTGTGTGTTAAAAATCAATGCGGTCTCCAGGAAACCGTTCCAATGAGTGTGCGGTGTGCAGCCCATCGAGAACTTTGATATGCGTATTGATGTTATTCTAGAAGGACGAAATAAACGTGTAAACACGACAGACCAAAATGAACCGCAATAATTCAAGGTGAGAACATTACCGCATGTTACCACACATGCATTATCGCTGCAGAAATCAATGCCGTGTTCACACCGAGGAGTCATAAGCAGGCCTTTTATTTCCGAGTGTGTTTGTTCCGGAAAGCACACGATGTAATTGTATGCATTTGTTTTACATTTCCTGTCCTAATGGATGCACGTGGTTATGGTGAAGTACAAATAAATATGTGTACTGCATTTTAAACAGGAGGAAATTACAGCTTTCAACCTCACCATCACCGGTGTGTATAAAATCCATAAACTGTGTCGTAACTGTTCAGCAAATGTTTGAACTGCAGGAATCATTTAAAAGAACCTAAGCTGAAAGAGTCACTGAATGAGTCTGAAATGTAAAATACTATAAAAATCAGAAAATGAATCTGAACTGAAAGAATCAGTAAAAAAAATCTGAACTGAAAGAGTCGGCAAATGATTCTGAAACGTGAGAGACAATCAAGGAAATGAATCTGGAACAAATCAGTGAAGAATCTGAACTAATAATTAGTAAAGTAACCAAAAGAATCAAATAACTGAATGAATCAGTGTGTCAAAGTAAACTAAAAAAAATCAACAAATGTATCTGAACTTATCTGAATCTGTATATAAATCTGAGCTAAAGGGGTAAAAAAAATCAAATAAAAGAGACAATGAAAAAAAAAATCAACAAATAAATCTGAACTGAAAGAGTCAAAAAATGATTCTTAAATGTGAGAGACAATGAAGGAATCAGTAAATCAAACGAACTAGTGAACGAATCTGAGGAAAAATAATTTGTAAGCAAAAACATAACCAAATGAATCACATCAAATGAATAACTAGAAGAATCAGTGAGCCGATCTAAACTGAAAGGATCAACAACTTAATCTTTTGAAAAATCTGTATGGTAATCTGAGCTAAAAGAGCGACAATGAAAAAAAAATAATCTGAACTAAAAGAGTCAATAAATGATTTCTAATAGAATCAGTAAATGAATCTAAATAGAAAGAATCAGTAAACATGACCAAAGTGATCAAAAAACTGTGTTTATGAAAGCTCTACTTTGTAAAACATGCCCACATTTTAACACCAGATCCAAATTCTGGAATGCCACATTTTCCAAGCCTGATCCACATTTTTACACCGAAACAAAGAGCAGACTTTTACTCCAAACCCTTATACTTTCTGTAGTCGATTCCAGTCAAGAATAAAACAGCATTGCATCATATCATCATGCTGTGAGAGCAGAACCGTGTGATAGCCAGGCTAATTAAAGATAATTAAAATGATGTCCCGCCTGCGGCCCCTAACGAGAGGTTTAGCATCAGGAGGGCCGGTGGCCATGCTAACCTTCTGCAGGCCTGCGACATGGCCAAGTTGCTCACGTATCATACACCTGGACTGTAAGAGAAAAAAAAATGACCTTGGCTCTGTGTGTGTGTTGTGCGGAACACTAGAGAATGTGTGGTGGCTATGTTTAGCATTTGGCTTGCGTATTTGAGTATTCAGGAGATGTCGACTGACTTCGAATGTGTGACTACCAGAATAAACACAGCAAGGATGTTTACAAGGACGTTTGAAAGAAAAATAGACACCTCTTGCTTGTAAATTCCAATACAGTAAAAGATTTGAAAGATGATTTGATCAAAGAATGCATTGAATTTATCTCAAAACAGAAAAAAGCAAGGTTAGCACAGAGCTAGCTTCTGTTCAAATGGAAATTATCTTGATAACATAAGGTATAAGCGTTTAGAAGAGGTTTTTCTGTGGTTACCATATTAATTGACATTTCTGACGTCGCCCTTATCCAGAGTAATTCACATTTTTCTGCCAATATTTATCCTGGATTTAGAAATGACTTTACCAGGATCAAGGGTTTGTCTTACAGTAGTGGCCAAAAAATATTCTGGTATTTTGCAAATTCTTACTTCCACTTACATTTACAGCATTTGGTAGACATACAACTGGTTTATACAACTGAGCAATTAGGGGGTAAGGGTCTTGCTCAGGGGCCCAGTGGTGGCAACTTTGTGGTGCTGGGAATCAAACCCTGATCTTCCAATTAGCAGTCCAAATCCTTAACCACTGCACTACCACTTATGTATATGTGGAGATGTTTTAAAGTACCTACATGCTGACACTACTTTTACCTGGATTCATTACTCTTTTATTTTACACTTTCCAGGTCACGTAGGTAGAATGATCTCCTCCTGGAAACACCAGCTATAGCTGCTTATTTTGATGGATATTGCGTGCTAGCAGCTTGATGGTCCGGTTAGAAAATGCACAACGGTGTGTGTGGTCATGCATCTGTGACAGGGTTAGGAGACAGTGAGAGGCGAGAAAGATTTTTCTTTTTTAGCCAGTCTGGAAATGAGGTGCTGGATGCTTGATTGCCTTCCATTTCTGTCTCTCTAGCCATCAGGGGAATGAGTCTGTGGGTGACTGGTGCATCGATATGAAACCCTGAACCAGGCAAAAAAAAGCCCTGAGCCTTCACGTGGTGCTGCCTCTTATGCCGAAAGCAAACTCTCAATGATAAGGTGCAAAGGAGATATGAAGAAAAAGACGAAAAAAAGGAGCCACAAACTATGAAGAGGAAATATAAACCGAGTCACTCAAGGGACTTGTTTTTTTGCCCTAGCAGCCATTGTCAGAGGGAGGCATTAATTCTGCGAGAGTCTTCTTCCCTGTGATTCTGTTGGCAGGCAGTGAGATATTACAAGGTCAGCTCTTCCCCTTTTGGCCTGCTGAGCTATTCACAAGATCCACACAGTGACTAGCTGAAGAGAAAGCAGGCCAGGGAAGGCTCGCCTGATTAGCTCAGTATAAACAGAAAAACACAAACAAACACTGCGCTATCTGCAGCCAACTATCGCTTGCCGACAGATTCCCTTGGATCTCTTGGTGCTTCTGTTAAGCGAAATATTTCCAGTGTGGCTTCTGTGGAGTGGTTGTTTTTCATTGCAATCCAAGAAGGCATCAATGCTTTATTACAAGATAAACAATGTATTTTGAGGCAGTTTGTGGCAAATGGTATCTCTGTGGTTAAGGCGTTTGACAGATGATTTAAAGGTCATGAATTTAATTCCGAGGACCAATATAAATGTTAGTTGCTCTAGATATTGCCACATACTAGAAATATAAATGTTTTTAATTATCTGACAGCAGAATTAGTGCCTGTCGCAGAATTTTAACTGTGATCTTATAAGATCAGGATTGAAGAAGTGGTTGTGTTTGCTCAAGTTAGTCTCGGGAAGCGTGTAGGATTTGTCTGTGAGAGTGGTGGGATTGGTCAAGAGTGCCAACAGAAGCAAAAGGAATCTTAAAGGTTTGCAGGAGAAGGTAAAACATGTCAAGGGTACTTTTGGGAGTAGCCAAAGTTGGTCAACTGTCAATGTGAGCTTGTCTCATTGGTCAACCTTTTGGTTAATCAATTAATTATGGCATTTGGCAGATTCCCTTATATAAAGGGGCTTGCATCTATTTTATTTACTCAACTGAGCATTTGAGGGTAGAGCCCTGCTCTATGATATGTAGTTTAACATTCTAACCACTGAGCTACCACTGCCGCAGGGGCAAACAGAATTAAACACATTTTTGTTCAAAGTAAACAGTATTTGTCAATGCTTTGCAAGAGGGAAGGACGTCATATTTTTCTTAGGAGAAAGTATGATTTTTCAGCTGTGGCTATGGGAGCCAGGATGACATCATATTAAAGGATTGGTCAAGCATTTTTACACAAGTAGGAAGGATTGGTCAAACATTCTTTAGGGATGATATAAATGATGTGGAAAAATGAATCATTAAAACTGTTCTTTGGTTAAAGTTACAGGCCTATTCTCTTATTGTACATGGTATCTTGTACTTGTAAAACAAAGGTACACCTATTCAAATTCAAGCCTTGAGCAGATTCCCTTCAGTTTCCTCCAAAGCTTCCCTCAAGTCTTTGTCAATCCCTACCTGCTTTAAGAGTCTCAGTCTTGCAGAACAGGACCTGGTTTGGAATTGGAGGGCTTTGAGACATGTAAACTTTTTTCTTTACAAAAGTCTTAACTGGACTATTCTGTATACTTAAGTGATTTGATCTTACGTGTAAATAAATAATTGTGCCACCAAGAGTGGTAATGTAAAGAAGTCATTAAAGAATCCCCAAATGCCTTTATATGTTTATAAGATCTACACTCATGAAGACTCAGTGACACAGGGTTTTACTACTTTAGAGATCTAAGCAAAACCCAGGAAGCAACTTCAATAAATGAATAAATAATTCAAAAATAATAAATGATGATAAATCTTCTCATCAAATTCCCATGGCACAGCCTTTGTTAAGATCTCCTGCTTAGACCAGACTCATTAGATCCAACCATGATTCTTACAGAAACACATCCAGATAGCCAGGAATAACATCAATCATGTTCTAATCTTTACATTGACTTTATGAGGTCCTCTTACAAATGAGATCCCAAGGGAGCCATCTTGCAGCTATGGAGAACATACGGTATACCCAGTGCAGCAGCTTGCTGGAGAGGATGATGTAACTCTAGGATAAAGCTTGCTATCCTGTAAACATGCACCACAAATATACCGTTTGTCAAACCATTCTCAAGTCTATTAACCAATCTGATCTTGTTGGAAATATAAGAAGCTGTGAGCCAAAATTAGGTTTTGGACCAGAAATCTTGTTCAGGTTTTGGCAACCCTAAACAGCAAGTGGTAGTTGAAGATCATGGGTTTAAAAAGATAATGGGATATTATGATAAGGACAAATGATCATCACAAATTTTTCAATGTTGACTTAAATAATAAAGAAACTTATAGGCTTCTACTGGGAAACTCAATGGTTATGATGTTTGATTCCTGATCATGGGATCATGGAAAGATCATGGGTTCAATTTCCAGCACCGTCAAGCTGGTCTCCTGACCATGGTCCTTAACCATCGTCTGCATAGTTGTATAAAAATAAAAAATGAGATTAATGTAAGTCATTCTGAATCAGGCCATCTGCAAAATACCAGAAATGTTATTGTACAGTGCTCTACATAGAAATCATATGGGTTCCCCTAAGGTTCCCCTTTAAATAGTTAGTTAAAGAACTTTTAAATCTTTTTAATTAGATAATTAAAAGAGGGGATTTTTGTTTGTGGTGTTTAATTTCTGGACAGTGTTTTGTTATATTACAATTTTTAAACTTCATAAAATAAATCACACAGATCATTTTTAAGGTCCTATTTTGAAAAAAAGTGGTTCTTCAATGGCTGTTTGAAAAGTCAGAAATAAAATAAAAACGAAATCTCTGGTCTTAAGTTTCATCACTTTGGTCTTATTTTCTGGGTGAGAATGTTGATTCCCTAAACATCCAATCCAAAAAAATTTTAAGGTGCTAAAAAAAATAACTTGGCTTTCTTCAGCTCCACCAACACCCTGAGAGCAAAGGGCTCCCCAAGGGTTCTACAAATGGTCAAACCACATTTCATTCAAACTGCATTAAACCTGTTTGCACTTTTTCTGGCAGGGAAAATCTTGATTTTATACGCTAAGAATGAGAAAACAAACAACACGTTCATGCTTCTACACTAGACAGAACTTTGTGAACTTTTTCTTCAGGCTAAGTAATTTGGTTCACTGGGTTCAGGGCTGTAGTGTCTTCAGACTCAGCTTCTCAGAGTGGCGGTTGAAAAGACTGTGGAAAGAATATGGTAGAACGCTGTGGATATGTTTTAAGCTTGACAGGGTTAATTAGGGTGTGCTGACAGGTTGTTATTAAAATTCTGCAGAGTATGATGAGAACATTACTCATGAAGCTTGAGAAGCAGATATAGAAATGGAAAAACTTAAGGATAAACATAGCATATTTTACGCATTCTTGGGATGGTTAAGGATTGCTAACTTGAAAATCAGTTTGAAAGGCTGCTCTGACATATTTATTGTCCAGCACTAACAAGCTACCACTGCTGGACCTTTGAGCAAATCCTTTAAACCTCAACTACAGTTTGATCAATTAGATCAATGTAGTAAAATATTACATAACTTCGAGGTTAGCGACTATCTGCAATGTCCCCAAATATATTTGGCAGGTCTGCAAACATGGTTAGTTTGGTTAAGGTGTTAGCCTGCTGACAAGGAATATCATGGCTTCCCAGCAATACCAAACTGCCACTGGTGGCCCCAAGCATGGACCTCAACCTCAGTGACTCAATTGAATGAAAAAAATTAGATATATGTTAAAAAAAACCAAATACTAGAAATATAAATGTCTTAACCATTTTCAATTCAACAGACAGAAGAGCCAAAAATATTTTCTTAGAAATAATAATGGACGCCGTTCTCCTTCCCAGAGGTACAACTCAAGATTCCTCAAGGTCTTAAGGTTTGTTTTTGTACTCTAAGCTTTTAAAAATAAAGGCAACCAAATCAAAGAACCCATTAAAGATCAGTTCTTAAGCTGTTTAATACAAGAAAAAAGCTGTTGTGTATGAAAATAAAAAGAAATAGAAATAGGAAGAATAAATGCTTTTTTTGGGTGCGTTCGTTTAAAGCAGGCGTCTGAAAACGACGGCCATGACATTCTCTGTCAATCTGAACAGTGCAGGAGTCAGGGGCCCTCCAGGTTGGGATTCATGTGCAGCTTTATTCTTCACTAGCATACATGGAAAGGGCTTTATCTTTTAATCGAATACAACAGGGACAGGGTCAGTGTGGGCAGCTGGAATCAGGCAGGGTAAATAAACAGGCAAATGTCGGAACACAGAAATAGAAGAAGGAATTTAAGCACTCAGTAATGGTAAGCAAGGATAAACTCAAGCTTTGGGCAAAAACGCAAACATTCGAATTCCTGTAACTGTGTTAGCGGAGAGATGGGATATTTTGGAAATGTAATTTTAAATCTATGTTTTAACCTGTATTTGATTATAAAGGTTGGCTTTAAAACTAAAACCCCACAATTTTAGTTATATGGGTTAATTATATGTTCGATTCACCAGCAACAGAACACTACAATCAGCATAAGGTTCCATGATGAAGGGCAGGTGATACTGCATGTCAACCAGCAAGAAAATTCAGAGAAAAAAAAAATGTCAAACGGTCAGAAAAAGGAAAAGTTGATCCAGAATGCAGGAAATTTAACTAAAATTGGATGACTGACTATTTTTTTTTGTTTAGTGCCAAGAAATGGCTGTTTTCCTCATCTGTCATTTTTTATGTTTTATATATTTCTCGAAAAGTGATGCTGATTCGTCTGTACATTTAGATCAAAATAATCAACAAATCTAGCATTAGGAGGCAAAATAAATACTAATATACTAATACATACAGAATAATTTAATATTATAAAAAATCTAATGATGCAATTATACTGGAAGTCACTCTGGAACATGTGTTCTGTTACATTACATTTCTGCCATTTTTGTGTCCGTTTGGCATTTTGTGTGTGTTCTGGCATTCTGTATCCATTTTTACAACTGAGCGATTGGGGGTTAAAAGCTTTGCTCAGGGGCTCCAGCAGTGGCAACTCGGTGGTACTGCCAATCAAACCTACACTCTTCCAGTTAGCAGTCTAACAACACTGATATAAAATGACTGCCCCCATTTAAGGGAGGAAATAATTCTTCCCCCCTTACAGAAAACGGTTTGGGGGACTGCAGACCTAAAGAATAATTTGAGTCACATTTATTTCATTCTTCACTGATCACATTTGCTTAACAAGTTCTCGAGCGTTAATAGCGCATACCGGCTGCAGGTAAAGAATCAGATCCTCCTATAAGCGATTCTGTTAACGTTCTGAAGACATGCATGAAAGTTCCTTCGCCTCATTAAACCCACCATGCATATTTCCACTGCATCTAAAGGTAACAGGCTCATAAGCAGTGATCGATTATCTCACTGTTCCTTTAATCGTCTTCAAATTGCTGTCCCTGCCCAGGAGTCGGGAGTCGCTCGGCGTCTGGTTTTGTTTTAGAGAAGCCGTTACGGTGTTACTCCACATGTCATTTCAGTGAGGTAAAAAAAATACCCCAGTGACACTTTTCATTTCTTTCCCCCAGAGCCTTTATTAATAAAGCGCCTCGTTAATGAACCAATTCCCCACCTTGCAGCATTCCGTGGTGCTCTCTTGCAGTCTTAACTCCATGTGGTTCTTAGCAAAAAGCACAGCGAGGCTCTGAGTGCAAATATTTACACACCCTTATAAAAATGGGTAAAAATTGCATTGTTCAGAAGGTACATTTTATATAGCATGATTAAGAGTAGTGTATTCAGAAGTGTTAAATCCGCCATTTTGATATTATCTCGTGACATATAGGGAAGTGCTAGCAAGTAGTTTAATGTGTTTAATGTTGCCACTGTGGGGCCCCTGAGCAAGGCTTTTTACCCCACTAATTGCATAACAAAATGAAATGTAAGTCGCGGTGGATAAGAACGTCTGCCAAATGCTGTAAATGCAAATGTAAATGCAAATATGATGTCACAGCAGCGTGAATTTATAGTCAGATTATGACTTAATTTGAACGATGACAAATGTTCTATTTGATTTTAAACACAGAAAACAATGTTTTTTTAAGCTTTTGGAAAAAGTCGCATTGATGCTTTCCGCCACTAGTCGTCTCTCCTGCAGGCTAATGGGATAATAAAGTGTCCATCATATGCCTACTGCATAATCTGGGCTGAAGTACAGTAGATGTTCTTAGAACTTTTACACCCACTTACTATTAAAATACTTGCATAATGTTTTACACATACTATATAAAAGGGAAGTATGGGATTTCGGAATTTTATTATAGCACCACATCACCAAATGTTTTTTTCGTCTTTAAGGCAAAACATTTTCTATCCATTTATATTTACATTTAAACCCAACAACCAATTCGACCACTCGACAATCTCTATACCCTCCCCAAACCCGAACAATGAACTGTTTTCCGATGATGTAATGTGTAATGATGTCATTTTGATAAGTCTGATATTCAGTGCTTACACTTTCACTGACACTCAAACTCAATTTATTCCTCTAAATGTAATCGAATCTACAGGAAATCCTTTTTCCCCATCGGGAATAAAAGCCTGATTCAGGACCAGCAGGAATTATTCATTCAGGCCGAATCGGTACATATAGATGAATCCAATACAGCTTGCAAATCCGTTTAATGTCATTAAATTAGCGGCATGCAGAAGGACGACTTCTGACCCATCAGTTAACAGAAAACCACTTCTGTCTGATCAACTGTACGTCCTATCAAAGAGGCTGATTAACAGACGTATCAGCTTTCGGGTCTGTAGGGATCGTCACTCTCCCTCCTGCTCGATGGATTCATTAACGCCTGGCTGAAAAAAGCCAGAACCTTTGGCACTTGCTGATCAAAGTGTGAAGATCTCTAATCTCGCCTGCATCCCAGATAAGAAGCCTGGCAGTCAACGGCATCGAATTGATCAATCACATGCCTACGTGATGTTTTACGCTAGCTGCACAGCCGTTTTCTTTCCAGATAGCATACAGATTAGCAAGCATATCAATCTTTCACTAACATTTGAGAAAGGTTTCAAAGGGTATACTATTTTCACTTCATTTTTTGGCAAAAAATGGGCAAAAAATGATTAATTAATTTAGAAAATTCTGGAATTGTCAACGACGAATGTTTAGGATTGACTTTTTACGGTTGTAGATTAGAAACGGTCAAAAGTAATCAAACAATTTAACGTCCAGGTGCAAAAAAAAATATGCGGCAAACGTAATCATCTGATTACAAGTGTCAAAAAAGTGTAACGGCTTCTAACCTTAGTTTTTCTTCATGCTAGCATATAGATTAGCGGCTATGTAGGCACATTTTTGAGTTCCGTATTGTTTTTGAATATTGACATTAATTAATACTGAGTAACTAATAAAGTATATAAAAATAGTTATGCTTATAAAAAATTAATAAAAAAAATATGGTCTAAATTGAACTTTATATAACATTAACACATTAAAATTATTATATCAATATACTTTTGTTTGTTTTTTTTTTTTTTTATAATAATTTATTTTTTTTTTTTTTTTATTCTATAAATTGTTTTTTATTGTATTAATAATTTGTATTATTTTATTGTAATATTGAAGTTTTAAGTTTCATAAAATTAAACGATTTTTCACTAAAAAATTACAAAAATATAAATATTTTTTTTTATTAAAAATATCACAACAAACTGGCCAGGAAAATAACTTACAGCTACATTAAATAAATTTTTGTCCATTCAGTACTTAAACTAAGAAAAATTTTTTTTTTTTTTACAAATATCTGAAAAATCATCATTAAAAGCAAAATAGTTATTAGTAATTAAACAGTGCTTTTAAACACAAAAAGTTTTGATATGTTGCATAAACTTTTTAAATAAAAAAAAGTATTCTGCAAAACCGCAAAAGTAAACATACAAACCAGAACCAACCTTAAACCTTAAACCACAGCCTGAGCAACCAGTCGAGAATCAATTCTGCAAAGCTACACAAATACATGCTTTATTCCTGTAGTGCAGCTTTTAGAAACACAACGGTAATAGAACTGAACATGAGATTTTACAAGCTTCACCAATTTACCGTATTTATAAGAATAAACCAAATAAACTATAATTAAAAACAATTTTATTAAGGATATTTAAAATAATTTCCTTTAGTCACATCTGTCGAAATAAAGGTTAAAGCAAAAGTGGTAGTCAAGCGATAAGTGCGGGAAAGGGGTGAGGGGGCGGTTCTGGACTGGGTTAGGAGGTTCAAACAGCAGATATTATTAATATTTTTGTATACACACAAAACTAAATTAAAACATAGAACAGGACTGTTTTTATTTATAGCAAATCAACAATAAAAAGGTCCCTGACTAGTTAACTAGTCTTGTTAAGAATTCTGTTTTCCCTGTCTGATTTTTTTTTGTTTGGTGTTTACGCATCCACGAGTATAATATTTCCCTAACTCGACTCTTCGAGGTGTGAATTAAGTCTCACACTCTTATTATTTAGTACAAATGATTTAATTCAGTGTGTCTGACAGCCACAGTTCGTCCGACTCCAAATCAGCGCTCACACTTCCTGATCACGCTCATATTCTGGAACCGCGGAGGCCATGGCATTGCAAGAATTAGCGTAATTAACGAGCACATTAGGAGGATGGTGATGAAAAATGCATGACCAACAGATGGGTGCAAGTTTTCCCAGTTCTCCGTCTCCGTCTCTGTCCGTCTGTTTCTTGTTTTAAGGCCAGTGGTAGCTTAAATGCTTAAGGATTTGCCAAGTCGTCCCTGTTGGGCCCCTGAGCAAGGCTCTAAAGCCTTTCTATTCCAATGGCACTATATCATGACTGATCCTGCGCTCTGACTTCAACTTCGAGAGCTGGGATATATGAAGAAACGAGTAATGCATATTTGACAAATAAAGGTTTTTTTCTTCTTTTCTGTCTCTTCAGGAGACAAGAGCTCTTTAGAAGAGGACGCTGTCTGTAAGTGTCCAAATGGATAAAAATTTCAAAAACCTCTTGAAAAACGATTGTTAGTGAACGCTAGATATTTCAAGGACACATTTGGACAACGGGAGACGGCACGGGGTTGTGACTTTTAGCTGAAGGAGACATAAAGATCTTTTAATATCAATTCCAAAGAGCCGTCGCTGCTGTGAAGTGGGATAAAAGCCAGGACAGGCCAACCTAAGCGAGTTTATGAATTTTCTTTTTTAAAATAGTCGACTCATCCCACGATTTCCTTCGACATGCATTCGAAATAGAATCGTTTTTTTTTTTTTTGGTAACAGACTTTGGTGGCGTGACTTTATTTCATTCCTATTTGACTTTATTTAAACGTTTATACATCAAGAAATGTGATTGGAGTAATGGAAATTGGTAACAATAATATTAATAATAACATTTTTGGGGCGGATGGAACAGATTATCTGCATTTACATAATTTCTTATGGAAAAAAATTTGTACACATAACACAGTTTTCCCCTTGAGAACCTGGAGAACCAATTTAATTTTAAAGCCGAGTTTTCCTGTGTATTTATATAAACATTTACAGCATTTGGTAGACGCTTTTATCCAGAGCGACTTACATTTATCTCTTTATACAACTGAGCAATTGGGGGTTTAAGGGCCTTGCTCAGGGGCCCAGCAGTGGCAGTCTAACACCTTAACCACTAATCTAGTCACTTGTTCTTGATTTGCAGATGATCCAAAACGAACTCAGGATTCAGCAGCGCTGTGCTGTTCCTATAAACCCCAAAACTCTGACTGTGTACAACTGTAAATATGCAAGTTTGACAAATTTGCGTCAACTGCTAACTCTCATGCTGGTAGCCCTTTAGCGTGTGTGTGTGTGTGTGTATATGTGTGTGTGTGTGTGTGTCTTTTACTGATATACAATCTCAGCAGGCTTTCTCAGGCACAATCTTGGATCAGCTTCCTTTAACACACACATTTAAAACGCCCGGAGAGCCACAACACTTTACGTCTGTAAGCTGAACTGGTAGATAACGCTCTCATTCCTGTCTCTATTAGTTACTGGAGAGAGAAAGGGGGGGAGGGGGTCACACCGTCTCAGGTTTGAAGAGTAGAACTGCCCTAGATAAACAGTCTGAAGGAGATGAAGAGCTCCATCCAAACAAACAGCCTAAAGCCCTGCTCCTGTCAGCCCTCACACACACACACACACACACACACACACACAACCGAGAACAAGTTCAGGAATTCGCCCGCTCTCACTGCAGGTTCGAGCTGCAAAATCAGACCTCAACACTGCTTTACTGAGGAAACAGCTAACTATTAGCATCAATCATCAGTTTTAGCGACAAAGCTGGATTTATTTTTTTTAAAGTAAAAGAAAAACATTTATATTTCACATCGATCACTAGAACCGTAAACAGCAGCTGGAGCAACCAGTCGACAATAAAGTTTACACAAAAGCGACACACAAATACACGCTTTATTCCAGTAGTGCGACTTTTAGATACACTACGAGCTTCTACGAGCTCCAATAATTTACAGTATTCATTAAAACTAACTAAAAAGACTTTAATAAACGAAAATAATAAAATAAATATGAAATACATAAAAAATAATTTAAACTATAAACTATTTTGTTGAGGAGAATTTAAAATAATCTGTCAGCATAAAATCTGGAGAAAAGAGTGAAAGTCGAGCGATAAGGTCGGTTAACGGAGCTTTTTAAAGGGTCAAACGGCAGATATTTATGGTAGTTTATTTTTTTTTTTTTTCTTTGGCCATAAAAAAACCACAATGCCAGTTTTTATCTGCCAATTTTTGTTAACACACAAATAAAAATCAAGAAAAAAGCAGGATTTTGTTCCAAACTATTAACATAAAAACAGTTTTAGTTAATTAGCACAAACTCTGAGTTTTGTTTATAGCTCTTTCTCCAGACAAAAAGAATACACTTGATAAATAAATAAATAATATTAAACTAATAAATATTTACAGATTAAATATTAATAAATAAAATAAGACAGACAAAATATAACAAATCCTGTAGCCATAAAAAATTGTATATAAATAAATAGAATCAATTCTAATTAAAAAAAATTTTTTATTTTTTTATTTTATTTTTTTTTTAAATAAACAACAAACATTTAATTCATTTATGATTCATTTTAATTTAATTCAATTAATTACATAAACATAAATGACATTTTTTTATTTCTCGTCATTATAATTCTTAATTTTTGTATGAATGTCTTTTGTAAGACCCGACCAGTAAATTTTAGATTTCTGTCTAACTTTCAAACAAATGCATAAAATTAAAAATAAAAAAAAAGTAAACACTTTTTTTTTAGATTGATGTGTGTTACTTACTTCTCTAACATTATCATCTAATAATAACTCAATTATTATATCCTCCGGCCGTCGTTGCGCTCTGAATTATTTACCCAGGTGAAAGGACATTCAGCCGGATGTCTCGTCTCGTCTCGAGAGCTGCGTCTAACAGCAACATGAAGTGAGCTATATTTAACTAAGAGATCACACGAGAAATGTCAGATTCGTACCAAAAGTCCATCGAGGAAGTGCAAAAAACCCCTGCGGTTGGCATGAGCGTGCGAAAGGAGAGCATGTTTAGTGCAGGAGATGGCTGCCATGGGGGAAACTCAGGCGGGGGGGAGTTGGGCTGAGGCGAGATTCCAAGCTATGTGAGTATCAGGGCTATTTTTTTGATAATATTCGCCGCAAGCTTTCTATCTCTGTACATGGGGAGGAACACAGCGGCTTTAGCACATGCCGGTCTAAAGAGGAAGAAATGACACAAATTTAACGCGGCTACGTTCACATACAAGCTAATTGCGTATTGGCGACCCGGGTTCGATTCCGGTTCGGGTCTTTTCCAGTCCCATCTCTCTCTCTCTCTTTCTCCATTATTTCATCCCTCTGTCCTATCAATAAAGGCAAAACATGTCTTAAAAAATAAAAAACAAAAAAAACTAGCATGTCACAGCTAAAAATAACCTACAGTGCTAAAGGAGAAAATGTTTACCGTTCAAGCGAATTAAAAAAAAAAAAAAGATTGATTTAACTCAAAGATTTATTTAATCAGCTATGCTAAACATTTATCCAAAACAGTTTTAACACACAATAATAATTGTTCCCGTTGTAATGTTTTAGAGAGAAAGAGGATACACATTGAGAGTTTTCCCATCATGCATTCTGCTTTCTCACCAGGAGCAACAGCTCTAGAGTTCATTCGCAATCGAGCCGAGATTCGCATAGGTGACCAGCGAGTTTATATAAACCAATAAAAAAAAAGTTAAAATCTCACTCCAATCATGTGTGCAATGCAACAGGAAACTGGGACGCTCGTGGGAGAGACCACTCGTCGCATGGGACAGGGACGTCGCAAGACATAAAAAAAATTGTTTTTTATAGTTTAATTGTGCTCATTTAACATCGAGTTAAACATTATCCAAATTCACGCTGCTGTGACATCATATGTCACGTGACAATATCAACATGGCGAATGTAGTACATCGGAATTTCGTTCATACTAGCCGTAACCATACTACATAGAACATACATATGCACTTGCTTAAATAGGAAAGTGGTAGCGCAAAGGTTAAGTTGTTGGACTACCGACTTGACGACCCGGGTTCAATTTCCAGCCCCACCAAGCCACCACCGCTGGGCCCCTAAGCAAGGCCCTTAACCCTCAATTGTATAACAAGGAATATTGTAAGTCGCTCTGGATAAGGACGTCTGCCAAATGCTGAAAATATAAATATAGTATAAGATTAAGTGGTAGATGATTTAGGGCTGCATCGAGACATCAGCCGATAATGATTATTTTTTAGAACCGATGCCGATGTTCATGTGAGCGATAACCGATACGCGAAACTGGTTTAACCATTTATTGATTATTATTGATTGTTTTTTGTTTCTGTTTTTAACACAATAATCAACAGTACTGGACTGAACAACAGGGCAGTGGAGGCTCAGATAATTAAGGCGCTGAGTCGTTGATCTGAAGACCAGGAAGGTCTGGGTTCAAGCCCCACCACCGCCAGTCAGCCATTGGTAGGTCCAGGGGCGGTGCATCATTGCTGACCCTGCGCTCGGACCCCCAACTTACTAATATGGGATATGCAGAAAAAAACTTTACAGCACAGTAAAATTCTATGTGACAAAATTTACAATAACATTTTTTATTTCTAACACTGTCAATAGTGTAATTTTACTCCCTCACAATAAACAACTCAAATTTTTTTGTAAGCTTTATTTAGGTCATTAGTGCTAGTAAATCTAACTAATAAAGAAAATACAAATATTGCTAACAAATTAAAAAAACATATTTAAAACTATCCAGATTTTTAAAAATAGCTTTGCATCTTTAATCTGGTTTAATCTTACGGTTAAGTAGAACTCATATTGAATTATTTGATGATATTTTCAATAAAGCACATCAATTAAAGCAAACTCAGTTACTTTCACTACCGGTGGTGTTTTCCACTCGTATCGGTGGATTCGATATTACATTACCGATATTCTGTACAAAAAAAAGGCCTAAAGTCTTAAATATCAGGGAAAATACTACTAGTTAAATGGATCAATATTGGTAAAATGGTTAATTTTTTAATTATACCTTTAATTATATGTTGAAATGTCGATATCAGAAATAAATCACAAATACGTTACTAACAGAGAGCTGATTTTTCTGCTGTTTTTAAATTAAAAGAAGGTTAAAACAACGCTTTAGTTTACAGAAATAAAAATTCCATCTCCTGTGCATGATATGCGGTGTGTGTCAGAGATAACTAGCAAGCAGAGCAGTGGATTTTAGCTAAGCGTCAGCGGAGAGTTATTCCTAATCTGCACCGTACACGCCGGGGTCACAAACACCAGCTTTTTATTGGCTGCAGCTTGCAGCGAGACAGCTTGAGTTATTGCCCCGCACCTGATACTGTCTGAGTTTTATTGACCCACTGCAATATTTACAAACACCGAAGGTGTGTGTGTGTGCAGAAACGCTTCCAAACTCCTGAAATACACTTGCTCGAATGGTATGGAAATGATTATCGCAGGTTCGGGTGGGAAAAAAAAAACGATGTGAAAAAGATGGAAAGTGTAATAACCTGAACGAACAAAATAACATAGGTTGCTTAGAAATACAGCCCAAAATAAAAAATAAAAACTGTCAGAAACAATATTTATTTAATATTTTCCTTATATAATGCTTATTTATGTGCCGTACGTTAGAAAAGAAAGATAAATAAGTTGACTTCTCAAATCAATTATTTTTCTTCCTTGTCTTATTTTTTTATACATGTTAATGTTGTTATTCTTCTGGATTTGTTTATTTAATTGTTTATTTATTTCTTTGTTTTTATCTATATACTTATTTTATTTTCTGTAAGGATACATTCTTTAGTAGTAAAATTATTTAGCTATAAGCAAGCCCACCCCAGCCTGCTGTTTCTCAAGGTGGGCAACTTCAGAGTAGAAGAGGGGTTCAACCTGTCTCAAGCAGTTGGTTTCCGGCTCTCTGTGGATTCGAGCGCCACTATCTTTAGCTGGTACCTCTCAACATCCTTCACCAGCTCAGGCTTCTTCACCCACAGTGAGGTGACATTTCATGTCCCACTATCCAGATTCTTAAACCAGGGTTTGGGTCACAGAGGCCCCACCTATAACTGCTACCTAACCATTATACCAACCCTTATGCCCCTTCGTGTGGGTGGTCTGGTCTCAGAGGAACACCAGGTACTCGCCAGCATGGCCAAAATTCAGGCCTGGCTCAAGTGCGGGGCCCTGATAATACCAATTGGGGTGATGCAATTCTTCTGATTTCTTTTTATTCATAAGGGCTGTTTGCCCTAGGAAACCCCATCAAGGGCACTAGCCTCCCGAAAACATGGCTCCTAGGGTCATTGGGGTTATGTTATCTGACCTTCGGCCGTACGTCTTGGACACTCACCTGAAGAGAGTGGCTGAGCTGGTGGTCACAGCCTGGTGGTGAGTTGTATGTGCCTGTGGAGGATGTGTTTCAAATATATTAGGGGTTCGCATTCCTCAGGCTTCCAGTAAAAGTCTATCCCAGGGTACTGGAGAGGAAAGTCTGACTGGTACTTCAACCATAGATTCAAAAGGAACAATGAGGTTTTTCTTCCTAATCGTGGAACACTAGACCAGCGCTGTACCCTCCACAGGTGCTTGAGGGTTCATGGGAGTTCTCAAAAAAATTCTAAAGATTAAAAAAATATAGAAAAATGGCCTGGTCGGGTTTTTTTGTTGTGTTTCTGCCACCTGTATTTATAGTAAACTTAATGCCATATTTGTCGTTGGTGTGATAGGAGCTTTTCTGAACGCACCAAGGTTCTAAATTCCCTCAAGTTAACGAGCAGCTCTTTACTTTTAATGCTGTAAAACACTCCTTTTCTCATGTCCGTTTGTCAGAAACAAAAGTTCAGAGTCGCGATGTGGACATCGCTGTGCCTTAATTGCATTTTAGTCAGTGTGACCTAACGAGAAGTTTATGTTACTTGGTAAATTCTGGACTCTCTGTTCAACTTCCTGTAAATTTCCATTACTCAATCTCTTTAGTCATCTCTGTCTCCGTCACTCCACCCAGCCGGCTCAGTCACTCGCAAATGCAACCTGGTGTGATTTATTTCTCTGGCACTAACTCTCCCTGGAGTGAGCCATTATTCGCTTCCACGTCATCAGTAAATGCAATCTCACCACTGGCTAGCCTCGGCCATTTGTCATTATTTAAGCTCCCGAACGCTTCCCGAGTGGCTGCTACGTGGGTCGTTCTCCAGGTCCCTTGACTAAAGTGGCCTTTGGGTGCTCAGAGAACTCATTAGTCATGTTATAGCCGGACGTCAGGTGGGTTACAGTGGAAAAAATAATAAAGGAGAATAGACTGAATAAAAGGTGGTGGTTTAAAGGAACCATGATACATTTTGTGTATGGTAAAAGTAGCTTAGCATGGCCAGCACGGTGGTATAGTGGGTTATGATATCGGCACATACATGGCACTGTTGCGCTTCAGCTCCCTTAAATATCCTTTTTCTTGAATAATTTCTTAAATAAAGGCAAAATGCCTCAAAAGTGTAAAAAGTTCCTGGATGATCTACTACTTCAGATTGAACACTTCAGATGGACACTTTATTATATCATGATCCAGTCTGCGGGGGGAGACGACTTGAAATATGCAGAAATGGCGAAAAGCGCTGATGCGGCACTTTGCAGGATCTTAAAGTATCTTTTAAAACTTTAGAAAAAAAGTTCCTTGTGTTAAAATTGCACTCATTCATTATCATCCAAGTTAAACATTATCATGCTTTAAATTTATGCTGTTGTTATGTCGTAATTATCACGTGACAATATCAACATGGCGGATGTGGTAAATTCAAATTTAATTCATGCTAACTGCAACCATACTGTATAGAACATACTGTAGACTTTATTAATGATTGAAAAAGTACAAACTAACTTAAATGTAAATACAGCGTTGACTTTCGAGTTTCATTCGTTCCACGTCGGAGTTCGTTACTCAAATTACTCAAATGTGAAATACATTTTCCCACTGAAATGAATTAAAATTCCATTAATCTGTTTAGGGTCCCCAAAAAACACCTTAATATTTTTGTTACATGTTTGTAAACAAGAAAAATAAACTTATAAATAATGAATAATGAGTATAATGTACAGCATTTACCTTGGAGATCAGACGACTCCACTTGCTAACGCGCATGTCTGACTAGCTATTGAGTGAGATACGGGATGCTGGGCGGATGTTACCCCGTTTACTGTTGTGTTCGCTACACTAATTAGCAGTTGGGTGTCTAAAGCTGTCTTCTAACCCCAATTTTAGCTTGCAACTCAAAGCAAAAAATCAGCTGAGAGACGACTCGTATCTAAGTCAGGGTTTCAATGTATCTTAAATGCAACTCTATTCCTAGGTTGTAGAAATGTTGTAAAAATATTGTTTGAGTAACATTTTGAAGCAAACCTTTAATACAGCTTATGACAGTGCTGGTGATTATACAGTAACACAGTGATGGAATTGCAGGATTTTTTACCTGTAACCTGCACCTAGAGCAATAATCATACCTAATAGAACATTTCACTTTTTTAACAGTCAGGATTACGTTCTGATTTAGGTACCTACTCAAGCATAGTACACAAACACACACACAAACAAGTAAGTGAAGAGCTAGCGTAGCTGATTTACCTGTAGAAATCTGAATATAAGACATTTATGTTCTCAGGGTTTTTTTAATGTACTGTATTGGTTTTGGCGTGTATGATGTGTGCTACCTTGGTAGAATATAATTTTGTGTTTATTTCATGGTGAGGATGTTGCAAAAACGTTTTCTCAAATCATTTTGAGACATCCGTCCAATACGAATAACGCTATAAGAACATTCCAAGAACATTGTGATGTTCAACATTACAAAAACAAATATTAATAACGTCCTGAGAACATTCCATGAACATTATTTTTTTCCCCACACAGCTAAAAGTTGTGGGAATGTTCTCTGGTTAGCTTGATCACTGTATATAAACCACTACTGTCTGGAATCCATTAAAATGAAGGTTTCATGATAAATCCGGTCACATGGTCAAGCCGCAAACCAAAATACCCTTAAAACACAGCTGGAGCCTGAAGGACATCGAGGCTGTCAAGACCTTCACAGCTACAACTGGAACCATGAGCTTTCATTCATAACCCATAACCTGGTCACGACGGGGAGCACAACGACATGCAATCATACGCTCGGCGATAATTACTATCATCGCCTAGCAACAAGCATCACTTCGGATCGCCGGGGTTAAGAACAGAAGACTGCTTTGAATATCAAACCTAGCATTGAAAAGCTGACAATTTAGCAATCCAGTCAGAAGCAGAAGGGCTCAATGAAACACTGTGATACAGATCAACATTTATATGATCATCTGGAAAGTCACGATGCCATCAATCACCTACATTAAGGTTTAGCTGACCTCTGATTGGTGGTTGGACACCTTTTACTTTTCACCTGACCAGGATTGATTTTAAACCCTTGAAGATTTAGTAAGGAGCTAAAACTTTTGCTCAAGACCGAATTCCTTACAGCATTTATACAGCATTTAAACGTTAAAAAGCAGGGAGTTTTTTTGGTAGCTGTTTAAGTAGCTAAAATGACCAACTGTCGTTAAAATTTTATTGTACGTCATCTTTTAATTATTTATTTATTTACTTATTTAATAGTGTTTAGCGCTCTGCTTATTTAAGGCTAATAAATATCAACATATTAAAATAAATTTTAAATAAAAAATGAAGGACACGTGATCATGTGATCAGAGGATGTTATTCCGAGGGTGCTTTTCATTACCGTTATTGATAAGGTCTCAATGAGGATCGTTCTGTCTTTCCAGTTCACTTCACTTTAAGTGCTGTCGTTCCTTCTGTTTATATGTTTTACGTCTTCGGATGATTAATTAGCGTGTGAAGCGGCCGCTGTAATAAACTGATTTAACAAATTCTAGCATGAGCATGTTCTCGAGCGTGTTTGGAAATAATTGCAGACCCGCTTCTGTTCTCCTGCCAGTCAGAATAAGCTTCACACCGGCCTCTTTTTACACAACGGCTGTCTCTTGGCTCGGTAATTATGATGCCGTCGTTGTTCGGCGTGACAGCTGAGTCCCACCCAGCACGTTCTGTCTCCGGTGTCTCCTTTCCTTCTCCTCCATAAACTCCCTTGTCGTTCTCCTCCACCCCTGACGATGAGGGGTGTGTCCGTGTTGTCCCAGGTTGATGTCCCCAGTCTCTTCGTGATAATTACTGCCACGTGTTCACACCGCCTGGGACGCGGCTCGGCTAATTACGCCGAAATAATCGCTTGTTTGTCAAGACCTCACTAATCTACCAAATTAAACCAGAGGGCTTTAGCTGCTCCGCCGTCATTAGAAACAACCCCAACGTTTTGCTTGCTGGCGAACGCTTCATTCTTTTAACTTTCCTTCACAACCTTTCAATAAAGTGAAGATGAGGATTGATTAGAGAAGCTTACTCAGTTACTACACACCGAAACCCTTTTCTTGCTATGAAGGTTGTGAAAATAATTTCCAGTCAAGGAAAGCTATTTGTCAAATTAAAAAGAAAAAAAAAGGCCACACCCACACCCACAACTGCACCCACAACTGCATTACTATTCATTATTTATTACATAGTTTATTAATATGTAATAAATAATGTAGTTCCTTTATTCTTTTTATAACAATAAACTCATCTAAAGCTTATTTTATGTATAAAATTGCATTCGTTTAAAACAATAGTTTTAAAAAATTATAACATTATATAACGTCAATAAGTTATAGTTAGACTACAAATATATTTTAAAAAATACCCCATTACTGCATTATTATTATTATTAATATTATTGATATTATTTCATTCATTTATTTATCTTCTATACCCGCTTATTCCCTAACTCGGGGTCACGGGATCTGCTGGAGTCTATCCCAGCTGTCTCTGAAAGGGTGAAAGGCAGGAGGGGTAAACCCTGGACACCAGTCCTGGGTGTCACCAGTCCAAGGCCAAACACACACACACAATTTAGAATCACCAATTAACCTAACATACATGTTTTTGTAAAGAAACCGGAGAACCCGGAGTAAACCTAGTAAGCACGGGGAGAACATGCAAACTCCACACAGAAAGGCTTCTGCGCGGGAGTCGAACGCAGGAGTTTTTGCTGTGAGGCAACAGTTATAAGCCACCACGTGCCCCTATTGATATTATAAAAGTAGTATTTATTAATAGTGTAGAGGAAAACGTGTCCACATAATGTATATGGTGCTATTGTGCTCCAGGCGTCCTGGACAAACAAACCCCCAGGTACCCCTCCCCTCCTGTCTGATCCAAAATGCCAAAGAGAGATCTTTAAAACTATAGCATTTATTATATCACATTATAAAACCTTTTTACCAGCACAAAAGCGTTCTAAAACAGACGCTTGCCATCAGCGTAAACCGATAAAATGATTTTCTGTACGCGAGTCTGATCCAAAACGAGTCAGGAGTTTAGTGTGAGATTTTTGGGGTTGAAGATCAAATCTGAGCTGTTAATTTAAGCAGAAACGAGTTGAATATCATAGATACAAACAACGACATGGAAAAAATGAACTGATTTTGTTTCTTCTGAAGTTTTCTATGAATATATTAACCCTTAGTGTCCTTAGTGTCTAATGTCGTCCTTTGTTTCATATTTAAAAAAAGTGATTTAATAAAGAAACTTAGAATTAGAATATGAGCAGTGTGAATAAAAACATTCGAAACAACAGAATTTATTAAAGCTAACGTAGAAGAACGCGGTGTCATGACGCGAGAGAAGCTGAGCGTTACACCTGATAAACCGAGTTCTGTTTGTTTTATTCGGTATAAAATTAAAAAAAACAAAAACAAATCACAGAAGTTAAAGATTTGTTTCTGGAGAAATACATTGAAGAACATAAAAACAACAGTAAAAAAGCGGTGGTCCTTATTAATGATCACATGATCATTGCTGTGAGTTATGTTCAAATGCTTGTGTTGATTTGTATTTGAATAAGTGGTCCTTAGAAGTTCGTATTTACAAATTAGTAAGTCGTAAATACGAGATCAGGTGTGTGTAAGTAACTTTATGTTCAAGCCGAAAACCAAATCAAAAGGAAACAAAAGTCAAGATTACAAATCAATAATATTTTTGTCATTTTTCCAGACGTACTTATCCAGGTAATTTTTATACACCTAAGCAGTTGAGGGTTAAGAGCCTTGCATAGGGGCCCAGAGGGAAGTTTGTTGGTGCTGGGAATTGAACTCACTTCCACTTAATAGAAGACAAAAAAAAACAGCAGCAAATGTTCAACTCTATTTCTATAAAAAGCGAAGAAATAAAGAATGTGCATGAGGTGTTTAATTTTAAATAAATTGATAAAGCAAATATAAATTTGTTTTACTAAATTCAAAACTCAGACAGAAGTAAACATTTCATTTCCTGCTTGTAATTACGACTTTGTTGTGGTGCCTGTGTGCGATCTTGAACACACCATAACTCTTTTTTTTTTTTTTCAAATAATCCCTCTACTGATGATCACATGACCTTCACTTAAATATTCGATATTAGCCAATCAGCAATAAGCACCTGCTATCTAAGAAGGGCCTGAGTATGTTTTCTGTCTTGTTTCTGGATCTATAAGTCGTTAATACATCACATCACACACTCCAGCTAACGTCCCATGATGATAATGTTTCCCAGGAGATCTATTCCTCCGCCGTATCTCCGGACGTACACGTGTCCAACCTAGTTTTTTAGGGCGTCGTTATTTTTGCACGGCAGTAAAAGCTGCAGTAATGAATTAACACCACGAGCGTTACAAAGCTTAATTAAACACTGCTGGTTTTACGACAGGATTTGGATTTCCATTAACGAGTGCGGATGTATATTGTAAATCTTTCTGACCGTGATTCCTTTAGCTGTTCTTTTCACACTGCCTCCATTCAATCTGTTTTACACAGTAACCTTACCACCATGGGGTCCCGGTGCTCCTGATCTGCTGAGGGGTTTTTAACCGTGCGTTTGATGGAGCTGATCTTCTGCTATCTGTTATTATTTATCATCCATTCCTTTATAAAAACAGTCATATTTACATTAATATTTACAGCATTTGCCAGACGTCCTTATCCAGAGCGCCTTACATTTATCACCTTATACAACAGAGCAATTGGGGGTTAAGGGCCTTTCTCAGGGGCCCAACAGTGGCAGCTTGTTGGAGCTGGGAATCGAACCCACAATCTTCTGGTTGGTAGCCCAACACCTTAACTATGAGCCACCACTTCCACTAGTCATATGACTAATATACTTTTATTACCTTTGTTTAGTTAAAAGCAGCTAACGTTCAGCTAACATTAGAAAAACATGCCTCTTTTTATCATTTAGCTCTGAAATCTAACATATTTACTGTAAATGAGAGATGTTTCTATAGCAACAACAATAATAATAGAGAAAAGCTGTCATTTAAGAAATACTGTCAGAAAACTAATCAATCAATCAAAATAAAGACTAGCCAATAAAACCCTTGACGCCCTCATCCGGGCCACTTACATCGAGCAGTTGAGGATTAAGAGCCTCAAACCTACAATCTTCTGTTCAGCAGTCCAACACCTTAACCAGTAAGCATTTGCCAGACTTTCTTATCCATAGTCACTTATTTTTATCTTATTTAGATAATTAAGCAGTGAAGGACCCAGTAGTGAAAGCACAGGGGGGTTGAGACTTAAGCCAACATCGCATCACTCCGCTAGCAAATTCACATTGTGGATACCGCACCAGCAAAGGCAGCCTGGTAGTGCCAGGAATTGAACTCACGATATTCCAATCAGCAGTTTAACAGTAGTTGGTATTAACCACAGAACAATACTAATATCTCCGACTATTTGAGACAGTCTTAGGGTGTTTGGCATAAAATCCACAAGGTAACCTTCAACATTGGCTTTAGGACAAAGCGTAAGTGAACATGGAAAATAATCGAAAGCAGCTTTGTAGCATTTAAAGCGATGATCCAGCTCCTTCTGTCCCATCGATGCCGTGTTGACGGTAATTGGTTGTTTTAGGAGAAGCTGTATTCCCTAATCGCCACAAGGTATACATCAACGGAACAAGCTGAACGACAAACAAGGACGTTTTTTTTTAAATCTTTTGATCCACATTCACAATCACATACACAAACACACACACACACACACAGCTTGAAAGCCTTGCTGTTGGCTGTGAACTACGACTAAGTACGGACAAGGCTTTAATAGCGTTCCATAAGCGTTGTAATGACTTTCCAATGTGATTATTGTGCACTTCACACATACACACACTTAATCCAGAATCTAGAAAGAGAAAGGTCGAAACAGGAAACATGAGACCACTTCAGATGAGGCGGACAGCTGGAGCAGCTGCATGCACACACATACACACACACACACACACACACACACATTCTCATCAGGAAATCTCCACACGCAGCATGTTTAGCTGGTGCTAACTGCATTAGACTGACATTCTGGTAGAGAACCCAAACCGTTTATCTCACTGGAGCCGCTTCGCCAGCAATAGAGTGCTATTACACAGGAACCTGACAAGGAACTGACCACGTCTACAACCGCTAACCTCATTCTTTTAATCCCTTCGACTCGAATATCCACTCCCTTCAGAGCGATCTTTACTTTAATAAACATAATGGCCGGGCTAGAAAGATTAGGGCAGGTAACGTGAAGGATTCCTCCTTTTATTCCACTGAAAGTTCTAAGGAGATTTTCACAGCAGATGGTTTCTCATTTGGGCAAGGTTAAAAATATAATAAAGTGGGGTATTTTTTAAGATGACATTATAAATCTGGTGGTCATCATATCACACTTCTGGCATTTCAATCATCATCATTTATCCAACTAATATAACTAAGCCTGGTAGGGCTGGGAATTGAACCTACAATCTTCTGATCAGCAATCCAACAAATTAATCACTAAGCATTTTGCAGGTGACCCAGTAGTGGAAGCTGGAGGGGGGGCTGGGGGTTGGGACCTGAACCAACATTGCATCACTCAGCTAGCAAATTCACATTGTGGATTTTTTCTAATATATCATTTATCAAACTGAGCAGTTGAGGCTTAAGGGCCTTGCTTAAGAACAAGTGGAAGCTTATGACCGTACAACTGTCCAATCAGCAGTCCAACACCACTGAGCCACCACTTTCACATTTCTGGTATTTGACAGATGGCATAAAACAGGGCAGCATTTTTATTCCAACTGAGCAGTTGAGAGTTAACGGACTTGCTCAGGGGCTCAGAGTTGCCAGCTTGTTGGTGCTAGGAATTGATCCCATGATCTACCGATCAGCAGTCCAACACCTCAATGACTACTTTACCATTTTCCATTAACAAAGATGCCTGTGATGTATAGGGGCGGAATTTGGTCTTGAAAGACGAGCAATTGACAGGCAATTTGTGATATTTTGATTGACACTTTTCCAGAATGTTTTTTTGGGTTTGCGTCCATAACCTAAGCTAATGAGCAAAATCAAATCTCTGAAACCACGTCCGGAATGCTGACAAGTATTTAAAGAAGTTCTTTCTTCTAGGCTTTTAATCTTCCAATGTTACTGCAATGCCACGGATATTTTGTAAAAACACAATAAAAATAAAGAAATCAGCAAACAGCGATTATCTTAAAATTGTTTGCATTATTTGGGGGAAAATGGTGGCTCAGTGGTTAAGGTGTTGGCCTGCTACCAGAAAGATTGGGGTTTGATTTTCAGCACCACCAAGCCACCACTGTTGGACCCCTAAGCAAGGCCCTTAACCCCTAATTGCTCAATTGTATAAAAGAGATAAATATAGTCACTCTGGATAAGAGCGTCTGCCAAATGCCATAAATGTAAATTTTACTTAAAATAGCTTAAAACCTGCTAATGTTCCACTGTTTTTCTGACAAACACTGCGTTCCATGAGTGGAAACTTTGTCTTACAGTACTCACTAAGAAAAAAGCTGAACCTGTTACTGTTAAAAAACCCCTTACCTATAAAGTTATTTATTTATAAAATTCAGACAAAAACATGTGGTCACTTGGTAAAGGATCCAAACAATCACATGATCCATTTATATCTAGATAAACATCCACAAATGTCGCAGAAGCTGAGCTTAGTCTGAATCATGAGCGAATCTTGACAACTGTGCTAACATGATGCAAACAAAATGGCGGCTGCACTTGACTCATGTGTCACATGCCCTTTTATACATAGTGTTTGGACGCTGTATTCAAACCAAATCATTACACCAAACGGTCAGCTTTTAGCGCAGGTGGTAATATGTTGTTGTGTTTATTTAATAAGTTGTCTTAATTTTTTAAAGCCATATGTTTTTGTTAATAAACTGTACTTTAATAAACCCTCTATTTTTTGTGGCTTCAGTCATTGTTGAGAGTTTCTTTAAAAGCCGGCAGCAGTAACAATTTATATAAATTGAAATATGTATCGTTATCTATCAATATGGGAAAAAAATTATCAAGACTATATTTTTGACATATCGTCCCAGCCCTAAACGAGTGGTATTTACACAGACATTCCTGCGGTAACCAGCCTCCCACGGTGCTTCTCCTGACCTTCCTCTCTATCCAGCAGGGATCAGTTTATTCATAAACCTCAACAGTGCGACTACAGATCATGGGCTCTTCCCCTGGAGCGAGCATCTCACAACGAAACAGATGACATTCCTGAGGAATCCGACAGAAACATTTCTGAAAAGAATTTGATGCTAAACATATAAAAAAAACATTAAATGTTAAAGGACAGCTCCAGATTTTAGATTGTCTCCAATTGTCAAAATATGAAAGATTTATTTTTTTTTTTCTGTATTCGGATTTTGGTGGAACAGAATGTGAATGAATTTTTCTCTTGAAGGACATTTTCCAAAGAAACGTCATGACATTTTTTCCAGTAAAAGTGTTTCATTGCATTGTTACTTACAATATCAAAGCTATGATCATGGCCAAAATATCAACCTTGACATTTTTTAATAAAAAAAATGTGGATTGGATGTTTTTGGGTTCCGGTTGCTCTGGAAGATACTGGTAATAGTGGAAAAAGACGTATCTCAGCAGTTACGGTGTTCGACTGCGCTCTTGTAATATTTTACAGCTTTAAACCAATAAGACTTGTTTATTGTTAAGAACAAAACCAGTGGCACGTTCACAGGCATAATAGATGTTGTTTATTCCTTTTTGTAACTCCCCAGAGAAAGGAAAAGAGATAAAAGAACCCCGACTCCTTCATCTTAATAGGTAACAGCTGTGCCGGTACAATTACAGAGAATATCAGAAGGTTTTTCAAGCTTCAGTAACGAGACAGTGTCTTGATTTCCAGAGCTTCAATCTATGAGATGATGCGTCTGCACCCAAATATAATACTGCTCCAAATACTAAAATACAGATGTCCAAAATCATATACTAATTGAGTAGGTACTACACTACAGTTGGTGCGCACTTCCTAATCATTACGGGGAGTATAAAGGAAATTCGGGTGTTCTACATCCACCATGTTGATATTGTCACGTGATCTATGATGTTACAACAACTGTTTAACTTTAACATCCAGTTTAACTTGAATGATGATAAACTAGTGATATTAAACTAAAAGGAACAATGTTTGTTGTCTCTGCTTTCCGCCATTTTGGAATATGACGAGTCGTCTCTCCTGCAGGATTATGGGACAATATTTTTTACATTTACATTTACAGAATTTGGCAGACGCCCTTAACCAGAGTGACTTACTCAGCAACTTGGTGATGCTGGAAATCAAACCCTGATATTCCTGTTAGCAGTCCAACGCCTTAACCACTGATCTACCACTTCCAACATAATGTGTCCAACGTATGTTTACTTCAGAATTCAGCCGGGAGTAGTAGGTCCTCCAGCAACGTTTCACACGCTGTATATTAGTTTTTACACATACTAAGTATTCCAACATACTACTCGCCTCACATACTCATTGTGGGGATGTTTTAGATGCAGCGAGTCTGTATCGGGACATGGTTTTTAGTGTGTTCTGTGGATTAAACTTGGCAAGTCTTGCTCCTTGATAACGAGTGAGCATCAGAAAAATAAATAAATAAATAAGAAGATCAAATTAAATCAATTAGGATAATAAGCTCGAACAGACGCGGTCAGATTCCAGATGCCGCTCGCCGGATCGGGATTTGAATCCGAAAACAAATCAATTAATGGCTTTTTCCGAGGGCATTTCCTGGACGTGGGCAGACGCTAATTGGAAACGAATACACGTCGCCGCCATTGTTCCTGCTTACACGGCATGTAAGCTCCGGCTCGCACGTAAGTAAGTAAGCAGGGAGTATATTTAATCCGCAGCCGTACAGCACCGCACGTGTCCTTGCTCCTGTTTCATACGCCGTAAAGACATCAACCAGGCTCCAGCCGTGGCTACGATAATTTACTGATGCTCTGTTTTTATTACCTTCATATCCCAAAAAAAAGAAAAGAAAAACCCTGACAGTGGATTGCGCCTTTATATTTTATATTTTAGCCTTGAATACAGTCCAGACGCATGAGTGCTTTAGCTTAATCCTTCTTCAAGCCTTACATAAGACCAAAAACAAATGAGGCGAAAGACGCCACGTCGACGCTTAGCATATTATTAATTATAAAGATGCTGGAGCCAAGCCAGCAGGACCGCCGCTTTATTATTTCTGTCTTTAATAAATACGCTAGCTCGCTCGCTTGTGATTATGCCAACTATGTGGTCAGAGATATAAGCTGGGGAAAGAGGGGTTGGGGGGGTTTGGGGTATTTGTTGTGGATGGAAAATTAGGACAGCAGCCTACATCACACAGCAGTGCTCGTCATTAATGATTAAAACTGGGACGAGCGGAAATATTAAAATATTCATCACAAAGTAGCCGTTTGTCTTAGAAGCTGCTTAAAGAAGAAAAATTGAGTTGGAAAGCCAACATATTTTTGTAGATCTAGCACAAATGAGAAGTCTAATAATATTAACACATATTAACAAATATACTTTTTAGATATTCATGTGTAATTTTCGCATTCTGCCGTTCAGTGTTTCCACACACACAACCGTCATCACAACATCATCACCTTTTTGTTATAAACCTACCATGTCTCCACCTCCATCGTCTTATTGGCTGGTGTACTTCCTGATTGTCATTTATACTTTTGTGTCTTATCATCTCATCTCCATCACCCACATTTTTCAAATCTCCTTTAAACTTAAAAAATACTTTCAGGCACAAATTTAGGTCTTTACAGCTAAGAAATAACTCACTACTAGTATAATTATGCATTTTAATATGGAACTTGCTAAAGATGTTAGCATGCTAATTTCACAGCTATTTAAAAAAACCATTTACTTTTAGTTTATCAGACTTGAAAAGTGCTTAAAAGTGACTCAATAACAATCTTTTAGTTCAGAAAGTTCAGATGATAAATTTTAGTCAAACCCCCAGAGGTTCTGTGTGGGAAGCTTTGGGCTTTTATGTACGGTCGACTCGTGGGTTAAATTAAATCTTACTCAGCCCCAGTATTTTTTTGCTAAACTTAATTAGAGATCGGCCGATAATCGGTTTTCACAATATTTTTTACCTGAAATGTCATTATCGGAAATCGGTTTTGTAGTATCGGATTCACTGATATATAAATTAAAAATTGTGGCCATGAATAACAACATTAAAAGGGCTATAATAAAAATGTTCTGGTTCTGTACTGTTGTTATCACTGAGCCAAAAACAAAAGTAAAATAACCAATAAATATCAGCTAATCGCTCCCATCAACATGCAAAAAAATAAAATCGTTTGATCTGTAAACTCAATGCATTTTAATGTGCTCGTTTTCCTGTTCTTGGATTCCCATTTCCTTTTTCTAAACCTTACAACATCAGAGACCTCTGACCTTTGACCTTGCTAAAGGCACACCGAGTAAAACCGCACATTATGTTGCATTTATAAAAATAACAGCACATATAATTAATTAATAAAACAATAAAATACTCAACTGTTTTTTTTAGAATAAAGTGATTTGTCAATTTTATAAATTTGCCATCAAGCCACCACTGCTAGGCCCTTGACCAAGGCCCTTAACCTTCAATTGCTCACTTAGAAAGATTACGAGCGGCAAAGTCAGGTGCAATGACATTCCTACTAAACCTAATTTTTCTTAGAATGACAGAACCGTGTATCTTTTCCCCTCTTATAGAACACAAGGTTCATATTTCTGCTTATTAAATATTTACGCATCACGACACTATATCGACACGATTATGTACTTTTCCTTTCCCCGTAAGTAACATGAGGGTCATATTTCTGCTTATTATATATTTATGGATGTCTATGACGATAGCGTGACAGGAATGACAGGGTTCTAGATCATTTCTCCAGCGTTTTAGTAATGCGAGTTTTAACAGGTCTCGGATTTTCACTTAATTATTCAGTTCTGAAAGCCATGTGACATGCTATAAAAGTGTAACGAAAGTTTATCTCTTAAATGATCGCCTTTAAGTGGCATGGTGAAGTTTTTCTTTTTCATATTTATCAATAGTTACGATGATGCTATGATAACATAACGACAGAATAATATACAGTGTATAATCTCCAGCCCTAAGTATTGCTTATAATATCGTTATGAATGCCTATTGAAGTACTATGACACCATAATGGCACTTGTGTAAATTCCGCTCTAGCCTTTAAGGATCATCACTGTCATTTTTTTTTTTTAATGTTCCTAGCGACAATACACTGTTAATGCAATGACACCTTTATGAAGGCCTATGACGCTGCCATAATGTTGTAACAACTGTAACATAAGGTGTAGTTTATGGGTTAAAGTTCGAAACTGCTAATCAAAAGATTGTCAATTTCCAGCACCACCAAGCTGCCACTGGTGTACCACAGAGCGAAGGCCCCTAAATAGCGGAATCATAATAGTCTTTGTGTATTATTTTCTGGACCGAATCTGTGCTGCATCTTACAATTTACAATGATACAGTTATACAACAGCTCTATAATAAGACTGTTATGTCACGGGTTACATTACATTTACACTGGCAGAAACTAGTCTAGGTATCTAAATTCTCCTAGAATGTTCCTATAAAGATGTTCTACAAAGGTGTTCGTTTGAGGGATATAAAAACCCTTATAAAGCCTTAATCCACAAGCTACAAGCATCTATAAACCTTCTCACTTTCTTATGTCTCCATATAAGAATCTAAGTACAGAGGTAACTTGACTTACGAGTGTCCCAACTAAAAAGTTTTTCAAGATACGAGTCGTCTTTCTGCCGTCTTTCTTTTTTTGCCTTAAGTTGCTGAATTTCGGGTTACGAGCCAGTTTCAGACACTTAACCTCTAGTTGACATAGCGAAAACCACAGTAAACACCGTAACATCCGCCCAGCATCCCGTGTGTCACTCAATAGCTAGTCAGACATGTGCGTTAGCAAGTGGAGTCGTCTGATCTCCAAGGTAAATGCTGCACATTATACTTAATAAAACCAGTTTATTCCAGTACATCCTACTGTAGCGTTTTTATACAATGTTCATTATATATAAGTTTATTTTTCTTATTTAAAAACATTGAAAAAATAAAAAATTGCAGTGTTTTTTGTATTGCGAATTAATGGCATTTCATTTCATTTCAATGGGAAAAATGATTTAACATACGAGTAATTCGAGGTGCGAATTAAACTCGTAGGTCAAGACACCGCTGTATTGTATAACAGTAAGTCTGCATTTCAAGAGCAACTTCATTTAGGCCACGCCCACATGATCTTTTGTATTGCTTTATTTCCACTCATCTTCAGGTCCGACTTTATTACCACCACACAGGATCATCATTTCGTGCTTTTTTGACCATAAAAAATTCCAGAATCTAAAGTAGGCTCGAGCAAAGTGCTACAAAAATGGCCTCTCTTCCACCCCAGCGTCCATTCCAGCCGAAGCTGGAGGAGTGAATGATTCTCATCGATAGCATCGACTCTCACACGCAGTGATTCAAGACGGAGCGAATGAAAAGCGTTATTAATTCCAGCGTTCTAGCAGGACTGCTAGCAGATACTGAAAGGAAAAGTATGGTGATGGTGAGGGGGGGGGTGGTGTAAGAGAGAGTGGTGGATAGGGTAGATTATTTATAAAACAGTGATGAAGGCTGCCACAGATTGCAGAAGGTCAATAACTGAACCAGGCTTTACTGTGAGTGACGCACCATCGCATCGATCTGATGTACGATATCGTTATTGTTATTGATGCTGAAGAAATGGCTGAGGTTGAAGTTTTAAAAGCTACAGTCCTCTTCCATAGAAATAAATAAATACGCCGGGGACACATCGATAGAATGTATTTCATTTTATCATTTTTCATTTCATTGTTTGTTTTTTTTTAACGCTTAGAAGCAGATTATAATATATAGCTAAAAAATTTCAAGTATCCTTATTTATTGTAAAAAGGATGAGGTGATGGTGTGTCAATAATAGAACTGATAATAATAATAATTATAAAAAAAGAAGAAGACTCGAGATGCTAACAGCGACCAGTGACCAAGTAACACAGAGGTACACTGGCATTGCGGTATATACAGTATATATATATATTATATATATATTATATATATTTGTTTACTAAGTTAGTATCATTTAATATGCTTTTAGCAATTAAAAAAATGTCCAAATATCTAATAGAATGTTTCGATAGGCCGTATGCACGCTCTCTCCGCATTCAGTCAGCTCAGTCTCTGCGCTAAATGATAAAATATTTAAAATTAGTTTAATACTAATAAATAAAAACAGCTTAAATGTTTTTTTTATTTTATTATTAATTAATTATTATTGTCGTACACAGCGGTTAAATATTAAATATTAAGGATTTAATTGTTTTAGAATATTTCTGACTTCTTTTCTTATTCTTTTCTGATTTCTGTCCCGTTCATATAGTTTGACTTATTTAACTTATATTTTAAATGTATTTTATTTGTAAATTATAAAAATATACAATAGAAATTGTACAGATAATAATAGTTAAATAACATTTACATAAGGTTTAGAAAGTATTTATAAGGTGTTTATAAGGTGTTAATAAGGTAGTTATTGATTTATTTTAATTCTACAGAGCCTAAACCCCATAATAGATTCAATTAATTCTACACATTAAGTATAAATGTATTAACAAAGTTATGCTGGACCTTACATTTCCTTTTAAATCTTCATATTCCAGCTTTTTCTTCTTTTCTTTCATCCTTCCTTCCTTCTTTTCTTTCTTTCTTTTGTTTTTTTTTTTTTTTTTCTTTCTTTTTTTCCCTTTTTTTCTTTCCTTTTTCTGTTCTATTTCTCTCAATGTATCTTTCTTTCTATTTTATATTGTTTTTCATTCTTTCTTTTTCATATTGTTTTTAATTATTTCTTTTGTCTTTCTTTTTTCTTTATTAATCCCTTTGTTCTTTCTTTTCTTCTTTCTTTCTTTCTTTCTTTTTTTCTGTCTTTCTTTCTCTTTTTTCGTTCTTGTTTTCTTTCCTACTTTATTTATTCCTGCGTTCTTTTTTTTCTTTCTTCTTTCCTTTTTTCTTTCCTTTTTCTTCTTTTCCTTTATTCCTTTCTTTTTTTTTCTTTCTTTCTTTCTTTTTTCTTTCTTTATTTCTTTCTTTTTTTTTTTTTTTCATTCTCTTACTCTCACTATATCTTTCTTACTTTCTTTCTATTTTTTTTTTTTTATAATGTTTTCTTTCTTTCTTTCTTTTTTTTTTTCTTTATATCTTTCTTTCATTTTTTGTCTTCTTTCTTTATTTCTTCCTTCCTTCTTTCTTTCCTTTTTCCTCTTTCCTTCCTTTCTTCCTTCCTTTTTTCTGTCTTTAGTTTTAAGTACAGCTCGAATTCGAGTCGTGAGATTCTGGCTGTTGAAGAATGAATATGAATCACTGTGAGTCAGAAGGAGTGATAGAAATCATGCAGCTGATGAGAAACAAACCCCCCCCCACCCCACACACACACCCCCCCCCACAACAAACACAACATACACACACACCACACACACACACACACACACACACACATATACACACTAGACTACATATGCGATGATAAACGTCTCTGGTGTGAAACGCAGACAGATTTGAGCCGCTGATAAAACTCAGCATGTCAGAAACGCCTACAATTAACCCTCGTCATTAATTCCCACTAATTATCCCAAAAGCCTTTATTCTTAATGAGAACCGAGCGAGGGTTCCATCAGCGCGGTTCTATCAGTCCCATCGACCTGCTGGAGCTCCTCTCCTTCCTCTTCAGCTAACACAGGAGCCTGTTACATATCGATCCTTTACACTCTCGCTCGCTCTCTGTCTCTCTCTCGCTTTTAAATTATTTTACTCTTCACACCTCCTTCTTCTTTCAGTCTCTCTCTCTCTCTCTCTTTCTCTCTCTCTCTTTTTCTCTCTCTCACGCTGAGGATTTATATGCAGCTCGTTTCTTGCTGTAAATATGTTTTATTGGAGGCTATTGAAAAAACAGCAATTGTGTGTGTGTGTGTGTGTGTGTGTTTATAGCGGTGGTGTTGAGTGATTATCATGGGCAACAGACAATCAGGCTTCTAATGCTAAGAAATTGCAAACTTGAATGAAAAGATTTACAATATTTTAAATATTTTTTACATTTTTTTTACAAAAAATTATTCTATAAAAATTACTTTTTATTATATTTTACTGGATATTTTACTGATTAATAATGAATGATTATATTTTTAAAAATAAATAATAAAAAAATTATTAAACATTTTACAGCTCAAATCATCTTTTTCTTCTGTATTATTTTTCCTACTTGGTTTATTTAATGTCATTATTTATTCTTCTTTTCTTTTTTTCTTTCCTTTTCTTTCTGACTTTCTTATTTTCTTCTTTTCATTGCATTCTTTCTTTCTTTTATATTGTTCTTCTTCCTCATTCCCTACTTTGTTACAATTTTCGGTGGTATTTTACAAACTATTTTAAAAGAATATTTTTACATTTTACAGTTCGAATCATGAAAGAAAATAAATCATTAAAAATATCAACTTCAGAAAGAGAGAGAGATCAAGAAAAAGGAAGAGAGGAGAGAGAGAGATAGAGAGAGAGAGCAAACGAGATTAATAGAGAAAGAGAGAAAGCAAGAGAGAGAGATAGAGAGCGACAAGAGAGAAATGGAGAGAGATAGAGAGAGAGACAGCGAGAGAGAAAGACAGAGAGAGAAGAAGAGAGAGAGAGAGAAGAAGAGCCGAGACAGCGAGAGAGAGAGATGAAGAGAGAGAGAGACAGAAAGAGAGAGAGGGAAAGAAAGACAGCGAGAGATGAGAGAGAGAGATAGAGAGAGAGAATCAGAAGCGCAGTGACCTGACTGATCTTTAGCTAGCGTCTCGACAGTATTCTCTGAGCGAGAGTCCAGCTGGATTTGCGCTTGTCTTCATTTGACCGCGGTCGCTGTGGCCTCGGATAACATCGCCTCGCCTCGCCTCGCCTCGCCTCACCTCGCTCGAGACTTAAACAATAACCAAACTTTCAGCGCTCGCGGGTTCTTTAAATCAACACTAGCAGGAAAAAAACAACAGAACACACAATTTTTTCCCAGAAAATAAAAAACTGGAAAAAACATTTTCTTTTTCTACTTCAAGCGTTTCTTTCAGTTGCCTCACCTGGACAATAATCAGATGAGAATTTGCTAATTAGATAACTGCAAAATTATCATCAGCGAATTTACTAGTTAGCTAAATTCCTCCTGTTTAAATCGTAAGCAGTTTTGTTAATCTATCTTGTTGGAATCGTGAACAGGTTTGCTAGTTAGCTAAATTTATCCCAAATGATCAGAAACTCTACTAGCTAGCTTCTTAGCATCATTAGCTCACTTGCTTTTAGCTCAATGTTTTCTTTGAGGTGCATATCCCCCGCTAGATTATCAACTTAAACTACGTTTATTTAGTCTAAATCGCCAGTGTTAGCTAATGAGCTACATTTATCCTTTCCTCTAATTAGCTAAATTGGTTCAGTCTGACTCACCAGATTAATTAGCTAATTCATGTTATCTACACCACTAAAAATGTTCGCTAGTTAGCTGCATGTTTCTGTCTACATCATCGACTTGTTCATTTGTTAGCTAAACTCATCCTATGAATGTCAACCATAGTTATGAAAATAAGCTAAATGTTTCCTGTCTGAATCATCAGATTTTTTTTTTGCTAATTAGTTTAAATTGCCCTGTCTATTTGCTCAGCTTGCATGCTAGTTGGCTATTTTTTTTGCTAGCTTGCTACATCATACTAATGTTTGCTAGTTAGGTAAATTAGCTAATGGTAACTAATTTGCAAAATAGGCCCTGTTTAATCATCAGCGACTTTGCTGGTTAGCTAACTTAATTCTAAATGATCAGAGGCTCCACTAGCTAGCTTCCCAGCATTGTTAGCTTACTTGCTTTTAGCTCGATGTTGCTTTTGAGGTTGATATCCCCTAAAAATTAGCATAAAGTAGCTGTAAAAATATGATACACAGAGGCAACTATCAATTTACGTTATTAATTATATTTAAAATTTCTAATATGTTTTGATTTTTATAACCTCGCTGATTTTCTCGACTGAACTGGTGCCAAAGATGAAAAACCTCATCAGTGCCTCATCAGCAAAAATTATATTTAGCAGCTGTATCTTAGCAGCTTTGCTAAGTTGCTAATGATAACCCAGAGTCAGAAGGTGAGCACTGTGTGGTCCTCAGCGCCGAGTCAGAAGAAACTTAAACTCCTCCTTTTTCTTCTCATGTTCACCTCCTGTTCTCCATCTGGTTCTCCTTCTGATTCTCCTTCTGCTCCACCAACGAAACACAGGAGAGGCAGCGAGAAGCTAGTTCAGCTCCACCGAGGCGAATAATACAGATGGCAAAACCTCACATCTCCCTCTCTCTTTTTATTTCTCTTTTTTATTCTCTCTCTCTCTTCCTCTCTCATACGTTTTTACTCTCTCTCTCTCTCTTTCTCTCTCTCTCATTGTTACTCTTTCCCTAGGCCTCTCTCTTTTTATCTCTCTTCTTTATTCTCTCTCTCTCTTCCTCTCTCATACGTTTTTACTCTCATTCTCTCTCTCTCTTTCTCTCTCTCTCATTGTTACTCTTTCGCTAGGCCTCTCTCTTTTCTTTCTGTCTCTGTCTTTCTCTATTACTCTCTCTTACTTTTACTCTTTTAGATTTCTTTATTTCTATCCGTTTTTCTCAAGTTCTATTTTACTCTCTCTTTCTCTCTCTCTCCTACTTTATTACTCTCTCACTTTCTAACTTTCGCTCTGTCTTTCTCTCTCTCTCTATTGCACTCTCTCACTCCCTTTAATTCTTTCGCTTTCTCTTTTTCTCTCTATTACACTCTCTTACTCCCTTTTACTCTTTCTCTTTTTCTTTCTCTCTCTATCTCTATTTTTCTCTCTGTTACAGTCTCTTGCTCCCGTTTACTCTTTCTCTCTTTTTCTCTGTCTCTCTCTCACTCACTGTTTCTTTCTTTTCCTTTCTTTCTCTTTCACCCTTTTACTGTCTTTTTCCATTTCTCTGTCCTTATTACATTTTTTTCTCTTTTTGCGACTGTTTTCACTTTATAAAATCTCCTAATTGAATGATGTTTTTGTCTTATTCTGATACTATATTCCATCTCTTTACAAAAGCATGAAGAAAAAAACGGGACATTTTTATGAGCTGCACAAATAAATACATTTTTTTTCTCTCTCCAGGAAATCCAGAGTATGTAACAAGCTCGACTGAGGGAGAGACAGAAAAAAAAAATAAAAGAATAAAAACAAAAAAAATTAAATTAAACATCTTTCTCATCTTTGGAATTTGCATTCGGCTCCAAGAACAATCACTTAGCGAATCATGTCCTGAGGCTAAACCATCAGATACACTCAGATTTACTAAAGCGGCTCGCGTGCGACAGCTACTACAACAACCACAGCAAACAGAGCTGCTGCTTCATATCGTCTACACCCCCATAGATAGTTTGCTAGCCGGCTACATTATGCTCATTTTTTTTGCTTTTTAGCTCAATTTCTGCTTTTCTATATCAACAGTAATTTCACAGATTAGCCACATATGTCTTGTCTAAATTGTTTTGTTGGCTAGTTAGCTAATATCATGTTTATCTCCACAACTTGTTTGACCAACACATTTAAGCTTTGTTTTTTTTACATTTTTACACATTTTTTTACACACAAGATTTTTTTTATTTTAGTAAAAAAATGTAAAAAAAAAAAAAAAAAAGAATTGCATGCCATTATAGCTAAGATTTGAAAACTACTATGCTAAATAAATTCTTAATATGCTCAGAATGAGTAAATGCTACGCTAAACCGCTGTGGTGCCCTCATAAATCACTTCACACCAAGTTTGCTAGTTAGGTAACTCTAACTGACTCTACTAGCTATCTTCTCAGCATCATTAGCTTACTTGCTTTTAGCTCGATGTCACCTTTGAGGTTTATGTGCCCTGCTAGTCAGCATAAACTAGCGATAACTACTAACACATTTTTGTTATTACCTTTTTATGTTATTATCTAAACTAAACCTTCTGATATGTGTTTTAATTTTTAGAACCTTGATGCTTTGCTCTTTGCTCTTTGCTCTTGACTGAATTGATGTCTAAGATAAAGAAAGATGAAGTGGCTCATTAGCAAAGATGATCATTTGTGGCTGTACAAGCTATGCTATGCTCGGGTGACTAATGATATAACCCAGAATCAGAAGGTGAGCACTGTTTGGGAGAGTCAGCAGAGAGACTGAAACTCCTCCTGTTCTCCTCCTGTTCTCCTTCTGTTCTCCTTCTGCTTCTTTACAGACAAACTTTAGAAAGAAAAAATTTGAGGGAAAAAAACTTTTGCTTGGCATCATACCTTTGATGCTAATATTTGAAAACTATAATCTACATTCTTAATATGCTCAGAATGAGTAAATGCTACGCTAAACCGCTGTGGTGCCCTCATAAATCACTTTAAACGAGGTTTTAGGAAGAATATGTAACAGTCTGTATCTGAAAGGCCTTGGTATACTTCATATCAGAACCGTTCTAATGTCCTACCACACAAGCAGTCCTTCAGCTAGGTTGTAGTGTAGCTAAATAAATGGAAATTGTAACTACAGATTGAAATTATACTAGAATTTACGTTCCAGGGCAGAATTTTCAAACAAAACTAACTGACGCAACTCTATTGTTTTCTCAGCCACTGAATATTTTCAATTGGGCAAATTGCCAGCTTCAATTAAATCACTATAAAGCTGTTCATTTTTTCTTTAGGGAGCGCACTTGTTTATACACTTACCTTTGGTGAAGAAAACACACATTTTTAGAAAAAAAGTACTCATTTTCCATGCTGAGATTGGCTCTCTGAGAACCCGTCCCTATGATCGAGTAAGTAGTTACCAGTCCGAGCCCCGGCGGGATACATGGCCGCCCGAAAGGCAATAAGCTTTATGAATATTGCTAGGCAAGGCGCCATAAACTCCCAGAGGCGGACCAAAGATTTGTCAAGAGCACCTACCTTCATTTTCCTATGCTTGGAAAGTTTAGCTCAACATAACTACGGATATTTTAGCACTTCATCTCAAATACACAAGGTCACAAACAAAGCAACGGGAATGGCAAAAAGAATGAAGTCTGGTACCTTTGGTTTTACCTATAAAATTTGATGACATGGTTCCGCAGAGGTAGCAGAGCCCGGAGAATGGAAAAGCAAAAGGAAAGAGGGAGATAAGACACATAAGTCATGGTTGTATAATGAGGTCAGATTGGTGGAGATGAAAGTAAAACGCACTCAGGATGTAGTGGATGGAAAGCTAAAGCGAGGAGGACGTATTCATTCCGCTGCCACATGCAATAAAACAAGCTGTAATTACCCAAACTCTTAAACCAAAGGCTTCCTCCAGGGTTTCTTACTTCCTACTAGACGCTTTCTCCTGGCCTTAGTTAAAGCCGACCGGTGGAGCAACTTCTCCATGGAGAATTACATCACTGCATTTGTCAATTCTTGCTGAATGCTTACCTAAAAACTTCATACCATTGAGAATTTTCTAACTAGGATTGAGTAATGCTCGGTTGGTCTACCATTTTAATTATTAAGAACATTCTGGAGCAAGTGCTGCTCCACTTTTGCAGGAAAATAGGTCAACTCTAGAAAGGTTCCTGTGCTTGTTTTTAGGAAAGAAACCTACAACGATTATTTTTATAGCAGGAAGAAAAACACCAAACTATTGACTATTCAAGAACCTCCAGGGGAACCTTAAGTAAAAGTTTTTAGAAGCCAACTGAATTAAACATATCGATAACATCAAAACTAGTAAATCAGTTTGGTTCCTCAGACGGTTCCTAACCCTGAAGCTCAATGGGTTTCACATTGTGGATATCCATAGGGGCTTTAAATATTTAAGAAACATGTAAAGATCCCTTTTGATCTTACAGGTTGGAAAAAAGCTAGAAAAAAAAATCAAGTTAAGCTTGTCTTTGCTGAGGGATAGAAAAAGTTCAGATTGATGTTAGATCTTTAAAGAACTGATGAGATGTATTGGTCCTAGTGCAGTTCAAGGAACCTTTTAAAAAATCTTTAAAGAACCCTGAGGTACTGTTAAGCTCACCTTAGCTTGGAGAAAGAGCATTAATTTATTTGCTCACTTCTCTATTTTAATGACCTTCGAGAAGCCTGAATTTGATTGGTCAAAGAAAAACTTCTATACTCAAGAAAATGAAAAGGTTCACTAAAGTGAAGCCATTCCTAAAGCAAAAAAACCTCTTACAACATAAGGAACCCTTGAGCAACCCTTTACCTTCTAAGAGTGTATTAGGACAAAATTACGTCAATACAAATTCAATCCTAACTCTATTTTCTCTAAGGAGAAACATTAACCACAGCTCCCACTTTTCTGGTTCTGATCTCTATCAGAGGAGAAAATGGAGACCAAAAGCAAAGTAGGAGCCTGTTAGGAGCCTGATCTATTTGACCCCCTAAAAGCCAAGCAGAAGCAACAAGGCAGATGAGAAGGAAGAGCGAGACAAGAATGAAAGAGAGAGAAAGAAGTAACAGAGAACGCAGAACATACCTTGGTCTCCCATCATCAGGTGTGCCAGACCTTAAAGGAAAACAAGAGCACAGTCAGCAAAGAACCCAAGAGCACAACATGGACATTCGTCTGGTGAAGCAGTCTGATGCTACACGCTTGCTTACGTTTACTTGTTATAACACTATCTAGCTATCTTGCTAGTATAGCTTTTGATAGTTTGATAGTGTTAGCAACCGTGCTAGCTAATTTATAGTTTATCTAAGGTTAGCGAGCTCGCTTCTACAATATGCAACGTTATATTGACCTTGCTAGCAATCTTAAATAATTTTGACTTAGCCTAATGATCGCATTTGTCTTGCTAACAGTCCTTTTTTAAGAAAAAAGGTTTTTGGTATCAATGTAAATGTAGTAGGCTTTCGTTTGCTACATGGACTGGCTAATTTTAGCGGCTAGAAATGCAAACATTTCTAAGCTAAACGTTAGCTATGAGATTAAAATAGCTAAGCTAACAACTGACCTAACTAAATTCAAACAGAGCTGGATGTTTAAAATTCCTATTTTTGGTCAAAACCATTTCTTTATAAATCTCTGGCCTCGAATATATAAAGTGATCATTTTTATTATTGTTTATAAAAAAGAAATATAAAGAAATACTTATTTTTGTGTGTATTAAATTGAAGCTGCTTTCATTTCCTTTCCTTTCCTCTGAATTTGCTTTCTCCCCATTGGCCTTTCTCGCTCAACAATATTTGGAATGAAAAGCTTTTTATAAGTTAAATTGAGCTAAAAATTTGAAAGATGACCCTTGTAATACTCGCTGGACGGATCAGCCTACGCTAACACAACAATCTGATAAAAGAAAAACCCCTTTTTTTCTCTTAACAGAAAGAGTTTTTTTCTTTTTCTGTCTCTGTTCAGTAATTTTTTTTTCTATTAGTAAATATGGATCTCATGCTGATGAATGATTTACCTTTCAATCTCGAAGGAGCGTTCCACGTGCCGCTACGGATACTGAAACTCGACTCGGCTCTAAAGAACGCATATATTTCTTTTTACAGACAATATAAAGCGTTAAAGTGTCCTGAGACCTGAGACTCAGCTTCAATTATTTTAAATAAAATACTAAAAAAAAAAATGCTGTTGTTTCTTTTCATTATTCCTACAAACGTTTACGCTTTATGCAACTATTTCAAATTACACACTGCAAAAAGAATATTTTAAGATTTTTTTTAAAAAAATGTTTTAATATATTTAAACTTTAATTTTTTTTTTTTTTTAACGAATAATTTTATCGCTTTGGATAAAATCAAAAGTAATTAAGGGTTAAAATTAAATCAAATTAAATTAAATAAAGAAACGGCCATTTTTATTAGTAGATACAGTAAATCTTCTATATTTATTTTAAAGTTTAAATCTTACATTTAGTTTTTAACAAAAAACAAAAAGGCTAAAAGTTTACAATTTTACAATGTCTATAAATGTTAAGACTTTTATTTGATTTTATTAATCTATTTATTTTTCCCTGCAAATGAGTACAATTAATTTTAATACTTATAATTAAAGAATCTTGCAATTCTCTCTAATAATCTCTAATAATCTTGCAATTGTATGTCATAACCCGAAAAGTAAAAATATACAAAATTAACACGTTAAAAAATAACTAGAATTTAATTTTGCAGTGTTTATTCTTTTGTCCATTGCATCTACATTAAAATACCCCAAATTCAGTGACTAAACATTCTTTATACAACAAAAAAATCCACAATGCAAATATCATACCTACCGTCCATGCTGTGCTCATGTAACATTGCTAAAGCAGATAGAAGGTGAAAGTTGAGATAAAGAGGAAATGAATAAGAATAAAAAGTACCCACCTTCAGCACGGATGTCTTCTGTAAGCACAGACAGGGCGGGGCAGGGGGAGAGAAAGGAAGACATTCATTAAAGCAGCATGCAGACCAATACCTGCCTTTGCATGTTAGCATGCAAGGCACCAAACATCACATGCAAGTGCTCTGATCACCTGATCACCTCTTCACCTGATCACATGATCAACTGATCACCTGTTCTCCGCTCCTGCATGAGAAAATGGCCAAGGTGCTGCATCGACAACATTGTGTCACAAATTAGCACTTGAAGTAACATTAGCAGTAACATTAGAGTTTCATTAGCAGTAAATGTTCATACGTTGCTAAATTCTGAGCTGTGATTGGTCAGAAGGTGTTTCTTAATAAAAGCTCACAGGTTTATGTCAAATATTAGACTCTTTAAATAAACTAATCAAAATAAACATTTGAAATCACTAATATTCTAGGAGTATTGCTAAATTTGACTAATCTTTTATAGACATTTCCATTTGAATTAAGATAAGGCATGATTCTCTAATGTTGTTAATTTTCTCCAATGTTTTTGTATAAGTAAAAGTCTTTCTAATTATTTTTATATGCTAGGAAACTTTCCATTCTGGCTATATTTGTGGTAAGTCAGATTTAAAATAAAAGATTATGCAAAGTTAACATAAACATATTTTTTAAAACCTTTCTAAAAAATTGGTGATTAAAGAAAAAGGAAATCAAGAGAACTTCCTTATACATATGGCATACCTCAAGGTTCCACTTAAGGCCCGATCTGAATTTACTAATTCTTCTTTTATTACTGCCAATTTTTAGCCTTTTACCATCTATATGTGTTTAATGTCACTTGATTTACTTGATGTTACCTTAAGTATTTAGAGGGCCCAAATCTTTTACAAGCATGGCAAATGTTTCCAAGGGGGTTTCAAAAATTAGTAATAATAATAAAAAAACATTGCTTAGATGCCACATCATTTTCTGTTTGCCGACTCACATGTCATTAAATGTGTGCATTATGAACAAATTGATTAAGTTGGGCTGGTTTGTGATCAGTGGTCTATATGTATGTAAAAATATTAATAGTTTAAAATGACATAAAATATCAATTGGGTTAAAGGAATGTAAGCCAAAAATTCAGCTGCTGAATGTAAAAATTACTGAGAGCCTGACTGTGACTGCCTGACTATGTTGCTTGGCCCCATAATACTAATGCTCCTGAATGACAATCACAGTTTTCTGGCTCTCAGTTCTCCTGCACCGATGTGATGAATAAGGAAAGGTTTTTATCTAAATAAAATTATAAAGCACTTTTGAATGAAGGTGTCTACAAACTGCTGAATGCTGGGAAAGAAAACGTGGATCTAATTTGAGAATTCCCCTCTGCTGCGCCCGTCTGCTGCGCCCGTCGCAAGCCGATCCAGCAGTCTGTAATTTATCAGTAATGCAGTGACGCGAGTCAGCTGATCTTTGACACATGATGTTTTTAGATCGATGCTTGGAAGACTTTGTGGTTAAAAGCGTCCCAAAGCTCAGCTTCCTCTTTATTCCTTTTACAATGCAGTTACGGAGGGGACACAATGACTAAGTGTCCCGACACTCTGCTGGAAATCAATGGGAAGCCGCAGTCACAGGCAGCATCCGGGGCTGCATTATGGGTGTGTGTGTGTGTGTGTGAGTGTATGTATGTTTCTCATCACTACACAATGTTTGCATACATTTTCTGACATTTTCACAGAAAGATTTAAAGCACGGGATTGTTTTTTTTAACCCGCCCACCCACTTCCACTGAATTTCTGACCAGGTCCGCCTGTTCCCGCAACCTGCGTTTTCCACTCCCGCCTGTGCCCATAATGTTTGTGTCCACTCTGCCCCGCATTTTTATTCTTAACAATAAGAATAACAAGCTTTAAACATGATTGTGTTTAATTAACTAAGATGAAGTAATGCTAAACCACAGCACAACACATGACAAAACATTGGGTATTTTTTTATTAGCATTATAAAACATTGTTAAAACAAAATCATAACTAGATGCACATCTGTTTTTAAACGTACTGCGTGATACACACGCACCGAACAATTAACTAAACAGATGTCTTCCTTGCTTGTTTTGCTTTTGTCAAGTAAACATCCGCTTTAATTTGTTCTCAACTTCATGTGACTCCAATTTTTTTAGACACCAATTCCCATCATTCTATGCGGGTCTCCTGCTAAATTTTCTGCCCATCCACAACAATGTTAAAACTGCCCACTCCCGCGAGATTTGTGTTGGGTCCTGCAGGTCCCAAACCAAATACAGCCCTCTACTGTCCACTGCGGAATGCTCTTTTCAAACTGTCTAATCATGATATTAAAAACTGATGGCTAAAATCACACACTTATTCACAAACCAGAAATTAAACCACATGCTCAAAATCATATATAGGAGATCTGACCGGAAAACAAGACAGTTGACAAGAATGGTTTGTGCAACATCGTTGTAACTTGGCAATCAAGAAGAGCAGACTAGAATATGAATGCATGAACAGTGATGGCTTTACTGTATTTGCCAGAGGGGCTTCTAGACACCGTTAAGTGAGAACGTGTAGATGTGGCCATCGCATACAAAATGACTGCACAAGTAGAGCAACAAAAAAATGTAAGGAATTTTGCGTTCCTTTTAAAGGTGCTGTTCAGATCAAGGCTTTTGGAGAGTATGGAATGAGTGCAACACAACTAAAACGAAGCGCTTGTGTGTCACAAGCGCTTCGAGGATGGTTGGGAATTTGTGTGATCCACTTTCTGAAAGGTTTGCATAGAGCAGAACATCTGAGAATGTAGAACGTGTAAAGGCTGCGAATAACAAATATAGTGCGAGAAATAGAAGTTGATCTGCACATTTCAAAAACTACTGTGCTTTTCACGCAGGATATTGGCATGAAATGTGTTATGGCAACATTTGTTTCACAGATTTTTTCTATAGAGGAGTGAGTGTTTGATAATGACCTGCTTCAAACTGCTAGAAGTGAACCAGATTTAATCAAGCAGGTAATTACCAGAGATAAACCATGGATTTGTGGCTATTATCCCAAAAGGAAAGCCCAGATGTTGCAATTAAAGTTGCCTATATCTACATCCCTAGAGACAGAGTTGCAAAGTCGCAGCAAGGTATAAAAACATGTATCTGTATTTAACATTGAAAAGCACTATCTTACTATTCTTTGTTTGGAGAGAACTGTGTAAAGTCCTCAGGTGTCTACTTCAAATGGAACTATTCCTTTCACATATGGCGTACCTCAAGGATTTGCCTGAGGCCCAATTTTAATTTTATAATTTGACTTTCTGTACAGACATTTAATTTTTTTAACATCCGTATAATTGTCTTTTATGTGTTTGTTGTATTGCTCTGTTACTTTTACAACTTTTAGCAATTAGAGGGTTAAACATTTGGAACAAATTTTATGTTATTATACTTTAGAATAGGTTTTTGGATGTCTTGTCATTTTTGAAATCTTAAATTCAAAGATTATGATAAAATTGTTTAATAGATGTAGCATGTAAATGATTAATTTATGTTTATTATCAACATAAACTAGTTATACTGGGGGCAGCATGGTGGAATAGTGGTTAGCACTGTTGCCTCACAGTAAGAAGGCCCCAGGTTTGTATCCCCTCCAGGGGTCTTTCTGTGTGGAGTTTGCCTGTTCTCTCCGTGTTTGCATTGGTTTGCTCTGGGTTCTTCGATTTTCCTCCAACAGTTCAAAGACATGTATGTTAGGTTTTACCCAAACTCTAGCAGATCAACATGACCTTGATTAGGAATAAATGGATAGAGGATGGATAGTTACACTGTGAAATATTAAAAGAATATATTTTAGAGATAAAAGCACATAATATAACATGTTTGGTGAGAAATTCTCGGGTTATGGGTTCAGTTTTTAGCTCAGCTGTATAAATTTTTGAATTTAGGTTTCGGAAAATCTCATTCAAATTATTTTAAATATAAAAAAATGTATTAAGTTCACATTTCTCTGTTTAATCGCATAGAACTTACACATTCCCGATTAAAAACAAACGTTTTCAATTAACCAAAAATCAAACCTGCTGTTCATCATCCGTTCTTTTATTCACTAATTAATGCACACTCGTACTTCGACATGGTCGTATGTCTTTCCTCATATTTACGCTTCTGTTTCTTTTTACTTTATCCTGATCCTCTGGATAATTATCAAGTAGTTTATCGAACTAATAATCTCAATCCCAGAGGTGGCGTTATACATGCTGCTTCTAAGGCAATGGCGCTGAGGACTTGACTAGTCTCACCTTCCGAACAGGATCATTAGGGAAAGACGGTGTTTATTTGTTTTTAATTACATCTTTTACAGTTTATTTGTTTATTTTGCCAGGTATCATTACTCAAAACTGGAAAGTTGGATTTGTTTTCTTGGTTTTTTTGTTTTTTTTTTGAAAAGCCGAACAAGTCATTTTTTATTATAAAATTTCCCTGCATTTCTTTACGTGTTATTCATATTTGCACTATTTGATTTGAAAAGGATATTTTTATTAATTGTGACTCTATTAATCCATCGGAGAATTCAGCAGTTTTTAAATGTATGATTTAGGGATGGACCGATATTGGTACCGGTATCGGGTCTGATACCCGTACTTGTTCTCTTACTTGTAAAAACACTCCAGTACCATAGACAGATACCACGATGACAACAATATGACAACTCTACGCATAACAGACTGTTAAATTTGTTCCACAAAAATATCAAGAGGTACAAAAATGAGTATTTTTAATATGTGTAATTTGATAAAACATCTGAAATTAAAACACAGAATTTGCCACTAGCAGTTACGTTAACACTTAACCAACCCAGCCAGAGAAAACCAGAGAGCCAAACAAATAAACTCACATCCCAAAAAGGACAGGAATCAGTACCTGTACCCCAGAGGCAGATTTCCAGTGATGACCTTGTCCTCTAGACGGCCACAGAAACTTTACTGCAGTATGAAATAACCTGCTGGTTTATCTGGCCAGAGGAAAACTGACCCCCCCGACTGAGCCTGGTTTCCCCTGAGGTTTTTTCTCCATTTTGTCACCGTTGGAGTTTTGGTTCTTTGCCACTGTTGCCTCTGACTTGCTTAGTTGGGGACACCAAATTTCCACTGTTGGGCCCCTGAGCAAGGCTTTAACCCCCAATTGATCAGTTGTATAAAAGAGATAAATGTACGTTCTCTGCCAAATGCTGTAAATCCCTAGGGTTATTAATGTTTAATTAAGAAGAGATAAAATTAACTAAAAACTAACAAATGATTTACAGTATTTTATCAGTTGTTCCTGTACTTTATCAGCTTTAAAAGAAATTTGTCAGAATTACAAATGTATTCATTTATCTTTATCCCAGGTACACCCTGGACAGGTCGCCAGTCTATCACAGGGCCACACACACACTCACACTCTTATGGGCAATTTAGAATCACATACATATTTTTGGACTGTGGGAGGAAACCGGAGAGCCCGGAGTGAACACACACAAGCACAGGGAGAACATGCAAACTCCACACAGAAAGATCCCTGCAGGGGAATCGAACCCGGAACCTTCTTACTGTAAGACAACAGTGCTAAACACTGCTTAAACCCAGAATTACAAATTAAATAAAAAATTATTGTCTTTAACCCTTTGTATTGTTTTCTTATTAACTTTTATTCATCTGATTTAACTGTTTCTAAAGCATAAAAAATATATAATAACAATTGAAAAAGGGTCAAATTTGACTCAAGGACAACAGAATGGACGTTACACAGAGAAAATCTTGTTAAAAATTCTGTTTTGTGGGCGTACAGTTTGGTCCGAATCTTCAGTTAACACTTTCTATGATGACTAATTATCACCTTCACTTAAAACCACCGTTTATTTTCAAAAACCCATAAAAAACCTGATTGCCAAGTTCTCACTCGTATAAATTCATAAAAACTGAACGTGACACACACACAGACAAACACATACACACACACACACACACACTACCTCCAGGTTAGAAACAAAAAACGGTGTAAATATTATCCGCTGTGAATATTGGGTTTCATTTCCTTCATTGGACGTCATCGCAGAGGGAAAATAAACGCAAAAAAAAGGAGAAAAAGAAAAAAAAGTAGGTGGTGTTACATGTGGGGCAACATGTGAAACCATCTTCAGGTTTGGAGGCGTTCCAGCTTATCAAGCATTGATCAGCTGATTTTGTGGGTTTGATGTCGAACACGGTGGAAACGTTACCAGGTTTCGGGCTCTTCATGGTTTTAGTCGATAAATGTCATTTAACGATTATTATATCATTACCTACATGATAAACTTTGCCGGACACGATAACTGATAAAACGAAATGAAATTCTAACATCAAAATAAATGAACACTAACTTTTTTATTTAATAAGCAAAAAACATTAACAATAAATTTAACCTACTCAAAAATTACTAACAAGGAAAGCATGTACTGTATAAATTATTAACACATGTAAAGAAATGCAATGCAAAAGTACCCAAACTTTACGATATAAGTAAAAAAAAAACTAAAATAAAAAATCTAAATATTCTAGAATTTATTTTAACAAGAAAATTCCTGTGAAAATAACAAACCAACAGTAACGTTCTGTGTTACCTTTTTTATTAATTCATTCATTTATTTATCTTCTATACCTGCTTATTCCCTAATTCGGGGTCACAGGGATCTGCTGGAGTCTATCCCAGCCGTCTCTGAAAGGGCAAAAGGGCAGGAGGGGGACACCCTGGACAGGTCACCAGTCCATTACAGGGCCACACACACACATGGGCAATTGAAAATCACCAACCAATCTAACATACATGTTTTTGGACTGTGGGAGGAAACCGGAGAACCCGGAGTAAACACACACACACACAGGGAGAACATACAAACTCCACACAGAAAGACCCCTGCAGAGGAATTGAACCCGGGACCTTCTTGTTGTGGGGCAACAGTACTAAGCCACTGTGCTGCCTGGTGTTATGTTTTAAAATACTAAAACTATAATTAATGACAAAACAATAAGAAAATGTAAAAGTTCTAATAGAAAAACGTAATTTAACAATTATTATTTTGTGTCCTCGCTGCCAGTAGGAAAGTTTTCCGAGATTTTCTTTAAGAATAACTATTTTTTTAGTTTTATTTTAAACTTATATTTTTCTAAAACAAATTTCAAATGTAAAACAAAATAAATTGGGGCGATAAATAATGGCAGTGGTGGCTCAAATAGCAAAAGGTGTTGTTGATTGGATGACCAGGAAGACCTGGGTTCAAGCCCCACCGCCGCCAGTCTATAGAGTTTAAGGGAAAAATAAAGATATTTATTGTGAATTAGGGAGTAAAAAAATCTCCCTTTTACAAAACCAACATTTCTTCTTGTTGTTTTAATATAAATGTGTTCTTTGTTTTTTTTCGAAACAAACACAAAAAAACATAGTGTTCTAACTGATGTGTCTCTAGTGGACAACCTTTAACTTTAACTTGAAACTTTAGCCGCAATCAAAATGAGAAGGTTCTCGTGAACTCATATCTTTCATTCACGTCATCGTTTGATCGTTGGTCTTCTGTCAGGACACAGCAGTCGATTTAATGTCGGCTCTGACGGCTCCGTTTAATCTCCAAGAACAAAAGGGGCTATCGTTAAAGAAAATCTGTCTCACCTTCAAAATCATATCTACAAGCTTTCTGTCTGTCTATCTGTCTGTCTGCATGTCTGTCTGTGTGTCTCTAGATATCAGGTGAACTTTCGATCTAACTGAGCGAGAAATCACTCGGAGCAGGAATTGCCTCATTGCTGCTTCCTTCTCATCTGGCGGCGTTAAAGAGCAGCGTGTCGTCATGCTGCCGTGTCTTCAGACAGACAAAACATTTAACACAATCTCCCTAAAGCACAGGCGGCTGTCAGACACGGCCTCAGGCACCGATCCTGCTTTGGAATTCACCTGCTTTTAAAGCGATGGCGTATTCGGATGCACTACTGTGTAAGTACATCCCGCCGCTCTGGACGGAAATGATTACCCTGGAGTTTAGCGGCGATTAATTCACTGTTTCTTCATTTAAAGGACTCTGGAAAGATACACTTACAGCAATGCAGCAACAATGGGCGTGGCTTAAATCTTTATTTAGTACTAAACAGGAATCTGGAAGGCACTAGAGAAGTGGATGAGGCCATGTGGAGTTTTGGGAACAGATAAAATTTTGGGTGAATCAGGTGACCTCTGTGGTGACATTCTGTGGGGACAGGCAAAACTGTGTCAAATGGTTAGGTCAGATGACATTTTACATTAATATTTACAGCATTTTTGGCAGACGTCCTTATCCACAGCTACTTACATTTATCTCTTTTATACAACTGAGCAATTAAGGGTTAAGGGCCTCGCTTAGGGGCCCATCGGTGGCAACTTAGCGGTGCTGAGAATTCAACCCTGATCAACCAATTAGCAGTCCAACATCTTAACCACTGCACTACCATTTCCCCCATATTGGGTGACATATTGGGTGGGGCCAAGTGACATTTTGGATGGGGACAGATAAAAAATGGGATGTTACACTTTGTGTTGAGATCTAGTGTACCAGTATTGAGCTGCCCAACGATGAGTCTTAAAGCGCATGTTCTGGATGGAGGAAGTTTTGGGCAGGGTCAGATGAACGGGGTTAAGTCAGGTGATATTTAGGCAAGAACAGGGTAAATATTGAGTAAGTTGTGCAACATTTTGTGTGGGGACAGGTGAGGATCTGGACAGGGCCAGATAAAATTTGGGGCAGGGACATATGACATTGTAGGTGGGGAAAGATAAAAGTTTGGTCACGGCAGGTGCTTGATATTTGGGCGGGGCCAAGTGACATTTAGGCCAGGGAAAAGTAATGCTGCTTTTGGCAGAAGAATTGGAGCTTTTGGGTGACGGCAGGTTGGGGTTCTGAGCAGGCCAGGCAATGTTTTGGAGCAGCGCCAACTGACATTTCCTTAGAGAACAGAGTGGAGTCGGGTTACATTTTGATGCGGTGACAAGTGACATTAGGGGCAGAAACGAAGCAATAGGGGGGTTAAGGGCCTTGCTCAGCGGTCTACAGTGGGGGCTTGGCGCGTGCGTGGAATCAGTCCAACACCTTAACCACTAAGCCAGAACTTCCCTATTTATCATTAAATAATGCCGGCTTCTAAAACTAACCTTAAAATGATTGTTTCTTTAAAAAACAAAGCTAGTTATCTATGCTTCATTAGCATGTAGATCTGATTAACTAGTTTATAGAGCTACAATGCAAAAGCAGAGTAGCCATTTAGCTTATGTTAGCGTAAAAAACCATTTAGCTACGTTATTTTTGATTTTTTAGTTAGCTTTGAAGAACCAGTCTAGGTTTTTTTTTCCATTTTAACATATAATTAGCTAACTCATTTAATTTTAACACACAGAAACCTAATTTTTGAGAGAGTTCAAGAGAGAGAGCGAGCGAGTGAGTGAGTGAGTGAGTGAGATCGAGAAAGAGCGTGTGAGTGACTGAGTGTGTGAGTGATTAGGTGAGATCGAGAAGAAGTGAGAAAGTGAATGAGTAAGTGAGTGCGTGAGAGAAATTGAGAGAGAGTGAATGAGTGAGTGAGAGTGAGTGAGTGAGACATATAGAGAGTGAGTGAGTGACTGAGTGAGTGAGTGAGCGAGGAAGTGAGATCGGGAAAGAGAGAGGGAAAGTGAGTGAGTAAGTGAGTAAATTGAGAGATATAGAGAGTCAGTGAGTGAGTATGTGAGTGAGTGAGTAAGTGAATGAGTGAGAGATATAGAGATCAAGAAAGAAAGTGTGACTAAGTGAGTGTGTGAGTGAGATCGAGTAAAAGTGGAAAAGTAAATGAGTGAGTGAGTGAATGAGAGGAATCGGGAAAGATATAGAGAGTGAGTGAGTGAGTAAGTGAGTGATATAGAGAGTAAGTATGTGAGTGTGTGAGTGAGTAAATGAGATCGAGAAAGAGTGAGAAAGTAAATGAGTGAGTGAGTGAATGAGAGAGATTGAAAGTAAGTGAGTGAGTGAGTGAGTGAGAGATATAGAGAGTGAGTAAGTGAGTGAGTGAGTGAGTGAGTGAGTGAGTGAGAGAGAGAGATATAGAGAGTGAGTGAGTGAGATCAGGAAAGAGAGTGGGAAAGTGAGTGAGAGATCAAATGAGTGAGTGAGTGAGTAAGTGAGTGAGAGATATAGAGAGTGAGTGAGAGAGAGAGAGAGTGAGTGAGAGAGATCAAGTGAGTGAGTGAGTGAGTGAGTGAGAGAGAGAGTGATTGAGAGAGAGATTGAGTGAGAGAGATCAAGTGAGTGAGTGAGTGAGTAAGTGAGTGAGAGATATAGAGAGTGAGTGAGAGAGAGAGATTGAGTGAGTGAGTGAGTGAAAGAGAGAGATTGAGTGAGAGAGAGCGAGTGAGTGAGTGAGTGAGTGAGAGAGAGAGATTGAGTGAGAGAGAGAGAGAGTGGGTAAGTAAGTTAGTGAGTGAGTGAGTGAGTGAGTGAGTGAGTGAGTCATGCTGCACATCCCCCTGATTTCTGTTAGAAGAGGTTCAGAGTGAAGGCCAACACAAACATAAGCAGTGCATCAAGCGGATTGTTTTTTGCGGAACAGAGGATTCGCTGTGAGCGGCAGCGTGAAAACTACAAAGACTTTAATCCCTCCGTCTGATCAGAGAGACGAATAAACATTAAATGATTTACTGAATGGCTCTAAATCCAAAAATAGATAAATAATCAATGTAAATCTGAGTCTAATCACTCTTTACCTCGATGACTAAACAAACCCCGCCCCCATAACAGGAAATGACATCATGGGTTGTGTGAAATTCAACATGGCCGACAGGAAAGATGTAATTAGCCGCTAAGTGTCGCTATAGTAAATGGATCTATAATATAGCTAGCTAATTTAACCAGTGTGTTAAAAGTGATAGCTAGCTACTCTAGATAATCTCATTACAGTCTGATAAATTTGCACACTTTGACTTCTGGTAAAAAATTTGCTTTTTTCCCACCTAGTTAGTAGCTAGCTAGCTAGTTATGTAAATATAATTTAGTTATATACTAAATATAACAAATTTAAGTTAGTTGACTAGGTATTAATTAGAAAACATTAACGAATTTTTAGCCACTGCTAAAGTTTACGCTGTCTTTGGTGAAGGTTTTAGTTTGTTAGCGTTTCTATAGCGACAACTCTTTACGGTAAACAAGCTACTTAAACGACGAGCTGCAAATGAATAAATTTATAAAATATTACTTCGCAAAGACAAAAGACAGTTATAGAAGAAGTCTCTTTGTCCAGATAAACATTTCTGACATCACAACGAAAGAGGTGGACGCTGGTGAGAAAAGCGATTATAAAGCTGCTATAGTGATAACAGGAACTCAGCTCTACAAGATAAACGGAACAAAATAAAAGAGCATCGATGTAAGAACTCGAATGGACTCTGCAGGATGAGGTGTTGGAACAGGAACGCAAGCAGCTCGACTGCCGCGGCGTGTACCGTAGAGAACAGAGAACGCGCAAACAGTGAAAGCTAACGAGCTCTTCTAGGAACTGACGAAAAGGTCATGATGTAACGTTTTAAAGGTCACGAGCATGAGAAGGGATTACTGAACCGGATTACAAGACGCTTAGTGACCACATTACAACAACAAGATCAACAACCACAAAAATCACAGTTTTACACGCACTACAAAATCTCGTTTATTCTGTACTTAACAAATTTATTTTCTGTTGGTTTTATTTTATTATTTTCTTTTATATTTTATTTTCCTGTTTATTTTATTGTATTTTTATATTTATTACTGTATTTTATATTTTATTGTTTATTTATTTTATATAGTATTTACTTTTTTATTTCATTGTTTATCGTATATTTTATTGTTTATTTTCTATTTATTTTAATGAAATAATTATTTATAAACGTTTTTTTTTTTTTACCAAACTTAATATAGTTTAGAGTTAATATAGTTTTAGGGTGACTTGATATATTGTATATAAAGTAATGAATCACAATAGAATTACATAAATACATTCGTAATGTTTTTAAATAAATATACAAATAGTAGTTTTTATATTTAATTAATGAATAATTTTCTATTTTGACAATAAATGAATGTTTAGACTGTTAATTTATATATATATTTAATAAATAAAGCTTTTATATATTAAAAACAATGAATTCTATACAGTAGCACGTTTAATAAAATATTATTAAAAAGCTAACATAAAGTTTGTGTCAGTCAGATTTATTTGTGTAATAAGAAAATACAAAACCTGAATAAAAACTGAAGCTAGCTAAAGCAGGTTTTGTTAGCGAATAGCTATTTTAAAACAATTTTATTATTGTGTCTTCTTTTTGTAAGTTAATGTATGTCAGCTATCTATGTTACATTAGCATAGAAACCTGGATAGCTATTTATCTAGGGTACAATTATCGCTAGACATTTAACTTATGTTAGCATGAAAACCTATTTATTTTCTAGGCTAATTTAGACTAGCTAGTTAGCTCAAATTTATATAAGAAACCCGATTAGTTAATAATAAATCACTATTTTCTCGAAGTGAAGACTTAGCTTAGGTTCTTTTGCTGGAAGTAAAACAAAAAGGTGTAAATACTCACAAATATACGAGAGGTATGTACCAATAAAATATATCTTTAAATTAAACTATTTATCAAATTTTGCTGCAGTGTCTAACGATCTTACAAAAAAAAACAAAACCCAGGGCTAGCCTAGCTAACCTGTTAAAAAAACTTGGCTAGAATAAAATTAAATGGCTACTGATGAACTAGCATGAGCTTAGCTACACCAGTTTTTACTAGTGCTAAGGTTGCTGTTTTAGCGCAGGGGTTGTTGTTCTATATCAATGACATCTCATGCATTTGTTTAAATATGCTACCTGAAAGTATTTATCAAGAAGGACCAAATTACTGTTCAAAACTTGCGTTAATTAAATTAGCATTATTAGCATAAGCCAAAGGAGATCCTGATCTCTTACCTTCGGTGCAGTCCTTCCCCTGAAATCCCGTCTCGGAGCAGTCGCATGTGGGTTGGTTGTCGATGACGCTGCAAATTCCTCCATTGAAGCAAACGTTTTCATCATCACAAGCGTCACTGTCAACTCCTGCACTGTTCAGAATGACAGGCGCCGAGTCGTTGACTTTTAAGTCCGTTATCCAGCCTTCAAATGGAACCTGGTCCTTCACAGCATTCGAGGTCAGGCGTAGCGCCACCGAACGCAGCTCTGGCGGTATCCCTCCTAAGAACAGGTGACTGAACACGGTCATGTCTCGTCTCTTGGATTTCACCTCTACCCACTTGACATCATTGTCCACGATGAGTGTGGTGTTCTGGAAGTTCCTCCGGACTGTGACAGAATGCCACTGACTGTCGTTGACCTGCAGGTCCGACTGCACGGCTACCGGCTCTGCGCAGAAGATGGAGAAGCGGAGGCTGAGCTTGCCATGGTTCATCAGCAGCTCCAGAAAGTCGCAAAACCCCTCATCATCAAAGTACACCAGGAGCCCGTGGGAGCTCTTGGTTTTCATGTTGAAGCTCATCTCACTCTCGCAGCAGGCATTCCACATGGGAAACGCCATCCACTGACCCTCAGCACCTGAGAACTTCAGGCTGGCACTGGTGTCTATCAGGGTGCAAACAAAGAGTCCGACCCAGAGCAGACAAGTGCCGGGACACGATCGCAGCACCATGATGAAGCAGATAGTTCTTCTAAAACAAACAGTTCCTTTAATATAAGTTCTCAGTGAATGTGAATCCAAGGACTCAGTGAAGACGGGCTACCAGGAAAACACCAACAACCTCGGATCTGCTGAAGGGCAGAAGTAACTTCATCACCATGAATCCTACACTGCAGGAGGGATTAGAACCTCCTAAAGAGAACATTCTTCACTCAGCGTTGGATGAGACACCAAGGTTAGTCCTGTAATGTATCAGTGGTGCTCAGAATCCTCTTCCCTCAGTGCTCGTCTCTCAGTGCTCGTCTCTCAGTGTTCGTCTCTCACTGCTCCTCTCTCAGTGCTCTTCTCCCAGTGCTCGTCTCTCCCCGTCTTTATGATCTACGATCCTCATAGTCAGTGACGAACCTACACACCACCACGCAACATGCTAAACGCTGCGCTCGGGCTTATCAGGTCAGATTAAACACACTCAGAGACGCGCAAGACGATCAGAGTCAAACAGTACAACAGCCATCGTTCCCCACAACAGCATTCCACTGTGTACTGAACCTGAAGGGGAGGGATAGAAAAGAAAAGAATAAAGGAATGAATGAAGAAAGGATAAAATAAAGTAAAGAGAAGGAAGAAGAGAGAGAGAGAGGGATAGAAAGATTAGGAAAAAATGGGAGGAAGGCATAAAGGAAGGAAGAAACAAAATAATGAATGGATAGATGGATTAAAGGAAAAAGGATAAAATAAGGAAAACAAGCAGAGAAAGAAGGATGAAGAAAAAGAAGGGAATGATTAAAGGTAAGAAAAGGTAAAAAGGAACAAACGGGAGAGGGGCATGGAGGAAGGAAGAAGTATAATATGGATAAATGGATGGAAAGAAGTTATAAGCAAAGAAAGGAAGAAAGGAAAAAAAGGAAGAAATAAGGAAAAAGGCAAGAAAGATTAAAGTATAGAAAAAGGACAAAAAGAATAAAAAATATTAAAGGAAAGAAATAGGGAACATATGATAAATGGATGTATAAATGGATGGAGGTATGTATGGATGGATGGATGGATGGATGGATGGAAAGAAGTAATACAGAGAGAAGGGATTTTGGAAAGAAAAGGCGAATGATTAAATGAAGGGAAGTAAATCAGAAAATAGAGAAATAAAGATAGAGAAGGAAGAAAGGAAAGAAGGAGGGAAAAAAGGAAGGAAGGAGGGAAAAAAGGAAGGAAGGAAGGAAGGAAAAGAAAAATAGATTAGATTGATTTGTTTATTGAACAGCGTTGAAAATCATCAAAGGTTCTACATAGAAAACTACCAACAGAGATTTTTCATTAAAATAAAAACATCCACCAAAAACATTTTTAGGGATTGAAAAAATGTCTTATTGTTATCTAAAGAACCCTAAAAGAACCTTTAAAGAACACTTTGTGCAAACGTTATTGTCCCACTAATACAATGAAGAAAAATATTGTTTTTCAAGGAACTATTTAGCGAATGGGTCTTTTGGTCAGTCTACAGAAATTTATCCTAAGAACCTTTTGGGCAAAAAATGTTTCGCAGATCTTAAAAGTTCTTTATGAAACTATGCACCCTTTAAGGGAAGTAGTGCGCACTACCAAGTACAGAATAGGCTGTTTAAAGAATTGTTACAGGCTGCTCCGCAAAAGGTTAACACAGAGCTAACATAGAGAACATTTTTCAGTAGACCCGCCACCTCCCCTCCCAAAAAAGGATAGAGAAATGTGGAAGAGTCTGAGTTCTCTTTCCAGAAGAGTTCCTTTATTATCAGTCAACAGAGCCGGCAGAGGCTACGTCGCAATTCTCCCCGTATCAATGTTTCAACAATCTTTTTATCCACGTTCCAAACCCCTCCTATAGAACTGCTTTAACCCCCTCAGACAGAGTGCTTTTCTATACATTCCACATGAAGCCACCTCATCTGGTGTCTATTTTGGCGGCTTAACCTGACTAGTTTATGTTACGTATAGTGGGTATTCTCTAGACACACATCTTACAAACACAAGTTTACAGGATACCATATAAGGGCATTGCTACGCACCCAAGCTGCACACGCACACACACACACACACACACGCATGTTTACCATATCGGGGCATTTCTATGCACCCCCAGTACTTACATACACACAGTACACAGTCACTATCATCCATAGTGCGTATACTTAATTAATTATGGTCTGATTCGTGAAAATATTCGACAGAACCAGGAAGCTTCTTCATTCATTTTTAAAAGCAAAAAACTTTTTTTTTTAAACATTATTTATTTTAGAAATTTGGACATTTTTTTTAGGATTTTACATCAGGACAAACCGTTTATTATTTCTGCCAGGACGAGTCGATACATCATCAACATATCAGGCACATCACATTAGATCTAAGATGAGAGCTTACACACACACTCTCTCTCTCCCCCTCACACACACACACACACACACACACTGCATTGTTTGATCTACAGGCACGCACATGGACGCTACCTGTGTGCTCTTTTGCACCCTCCCCCCGAAAGAAACTACAGTAGTCACGGTTCTCTGTGTATGTGAGAAGAAGAACAGAAGGTTCTGTGCAGAACCAACACCCTGTTGCAGAACCCGTGCGGGAAAAACCTGACAGTCAGACCTCCAGGACCGTTTTTTCAGCATGTCATCCTTGAGTTGTGATATTTTACACCAACTTATGCATCAATAGCATCCAACACTCCTCTCTCTCCCTCTTGCTCTCTTTTTGCATATTAATCAAACCCTTTTCACCATGCAACACACACACACACACACACACACCCTGATCACTCTTCGTCCCAGATTAAACAGGAAATGTGAGGAAGGATGGCAGTAAGTCGGTCATTACGCAGTTACGCTGTTTATATATCAGTTCTGTATCGACACATCCTGACTCAAATAAAAAAAACAATAAAAAGAGAAAGAGAAAAAAAAACTCAGCAATAATTAACACCAACAACAGAATCATGCGGTTAGGGAATGAACATGTTTACCTCTGATGCTCTGCAAGTTGTGACGGAGAGAATCTGCTGTGCTTTGTGAGGAGAGAGAGAGAGAGAGAGAGATGGAGAGGTGGATAGAGAGACAGAGAGAGAAAGAGAGAGAGAGGAGGAGGAGGAGGATGAGATGCGCTGCTCTGCTCTCACTGCCAGCCTGAGACTGAGAGAAGGTCACGTGATGTGGCTCCGGAGAGGGCGGGGCTTTAGAGGCGCTGCAGCACCTTGGGCAGCTCCGAATTTAAGCACACACACAAAGACACACACACACACACACACACAATGGATAAATTAGATCCTACACACTTCTGCTTTTTAATGTGCTTAAATTTCTGGTGATTTATTAGTTAAAATAATGATTGTTAAAAGGTGTGTGTGTTTTGGGGGGGTGGGGGGTTGAATTATTTGCCCTGCACATCTGGGGCTAGGGGATTAGTTGATCCCTGTTTTCTGGGTTCCTCCAGGCTCTCGAGTTTCCCCCTCTAAAGATGTGTGTCATAGCTTGACTGGTGTTTATAGTGTGTGAGTGTGTGTGATTGTATCCTTTGATAGGTTGGTATCTTTCCAGGGTGTGAATGGATTGATGGATAGATAGATGGACGGATGGATGGACGGACAGATGGATGGATGGATGGATGGATGGATGGATGGATGGATGGATGGACAGACAGATGGATGGATAGACAGATGGACGGATGGATGGATGGACGGACGGACGGACGGACGGACGGACGGACGGACGGACGGACGGATGGATGGATAGATGGATGGATGGATGGACGGATGGACGGATGGATGGACGGACGGATGGATGGATGGATGGATGGATGGATGGATGGATGGATGGACGGACAGATGGATGGATAGACAGATGGATGGACGGACGGACGGACGGACGGATGGATGGATAGATGGATGCTACTGCAGAATTGGATACGTTTTACTGGTTAATGAGATTTCTGTAAGGAGTAATCCCGCTGAAGGTAAAGGAGCTCCCTGAAGCTCTCAAGGACGATGAGAGTAAGCTTCAGACCTGCAGCAATGTCATTAAGTAAAAATGGGTTCCGTAATAAGCAGGGGGTGGAACTGAAACCGGGGCAGACGTGGGATACAGGACGCAGACTGACGAGAAGGAAGAGATGAGCGAGAAGTCACTCGAGATGAGTTGGATGAGCTGAAAGCAGCGGAGAACGATAAAAAAAGATTTAAAAAATAATGAATAAAGGAATAAATTAAAGTAAATAAATAATACAACACTGCATGAATATACAAATAAATAAATAAATAAAAACAAAAAACACAGATTTCATAAATAAATGAATGAATGAATAATACATCATGTTAATAAGTAAATAAATAATTAAACACAGCATAAATAAATAAATAAGTTATTAAATAAATGAGAACAAAATGCATGTATATTTTGTTAATTAATTAATACGAAAAACTCAAATAAATGAATAAATAAATGAAAAATGAGAAAATAAATGCATATGCCGTGTAAATAAATAAATAAATAAATAAATAATCCACGAATGAATAAATTGACATACAGTAAATGTCAAACTTTATTTGTTTATTCATTTATTCATTCATTTATGCATTTTTTAAATACTAAAAATGTATTTCACAGTGTGTATCATAGACTATAGAAAAACACCCGACACGTTTACACTCAGTCCGAACTGCAGTCTGGAATGCTGGGAAAATTTCCAGAAGAAAGATTGAAAGATTGATTCATCCATCCATCCGTCAGCAGTTTATCTTTATCTAAAGTCAGCGCTTCTCCTGGGAAAGCTGGAGAGCAGATAGGAATACACACTGGATGAGATGCTGGTTCCTCTGCACTGCACACACACACACACACACACACATCTAATATGTTCTGTTTTGTTTCCTGCAGTTGGATATCTAAAGAATAAAGAACCCGTAAGATTTGGAATAAATATGTTGTATCAGTAATTTACCACTGTTTTGGGTTCCTTCTCAGAAACCAACTACAGAAGAGCCAGGATTTCTAACTGGAACCCTTTCTGCCATGAAGACACAACTAGATGACTGTAGAAAGAACTTTATACTGAAGGTTCTAACAACACAACAAAACAACCAAATATTCTGATGATACAAGTTTAGGGTTAAGTTCAGATGTAGCATGGAATGCCGTCCTAAAGGCTGTTGGGCTGTGATAGGGGAACCAACAGCTCTTCTGTTCTACATACACCCTTACTGTCAGGGTGTATGTGTGTGTGTGTGAGGGGGGCTTTTAAATTTTAGTTCATTTCCATTTCCTTTGATCTGATATTAATCACATTAATAAAGCAGGAGGGTTGTGTAGTGGATTGTGAGGTACTGGATTGTGAGTCAATAAAAGGCTTCAAGAGACCTGCGAGATGAACAGATCGTTTCTGGACACTTAAATTTACTCTGCTCAAATGAAGGAAATGAAAGAAAACACACACTCGCACTCTCTCTCTCTCTCTTACACACACACACACACACACACAGTGTTCACTTCACTTCAGCGCACCATAGATCGAATCATCACAAGGTAACGAACTGTAATTGACACTAAAATCAGTGGCGGGCGGTGCATTTGGTAGCTGGTCATTCAGTGTGGATTTACCCTACTGACCCACCCCTTAATACCCCCACTAACACATCACAATTATAGAAACACAACAATACTAAACAAATAGCATAGAATAGTATAGTAGAGTGTAGTGTAGTATAGTATAATAGTATATGTTATAATATAGTGACGTATAGTATAGTATAGTATGGTGTGGTATGGTATGGTATAGTATAGTATATTATATTTTAGTATAGTGTAAAATAATGTGGTATAGTATGGTATATTATAGTGTAGTATAATGTATTATAGTATTTTATAGTATAGTGTAGTTTAATGTGGTATAGTATGATATAATATAGTACAGTATAGTATAGTATAGCATAGCATAGTATAGTAGAGTAACCTTTCATTACCATTACATAAACTTATATTATAGTATAATATAGTAAAGTATAGTATAGTATAATGTAGTATAGTATAGTATAGTAGTAGGTATGGTGTGGTAGTATGGTATGGTATAGTGTAGTATATTATATTTTAGTATAGTGTAAAATAATGTGGTATAGTATGGTATATTATAGTGTAGTATAATCTATTATAGTATTTTATAGTATAGTGTAAAATAATGTGGTATAGTATGATATAATATAGTACAGTATAGTATAGCATAGCATAGTATAGTAACCTTTCATTACCATTACATAAACTTATATTATAGTATAATATAGTAAAGTATAGTATAGTATAATGTAGTATAGTATAGTATAGTATGGTGTGGTATGGTATAGTATAGTATAGTATAGTATAGTAACCTTTCATTACCATTACATAAACTGTAAAACTATATGTAATGACAGTAAAAAAAAATATACAGAAACTGGTGTAAATTTATATTCCTGACATTTGAGAACCAGAATTCTTTTTTTCCAGAATGGATTTTAAAAATTCCTAATGAATCAATTTGTACCAAATGATTCAAATCACCTTAAAGGAATCATTCATACATTCTTGGAATTTTGTGTCATTTTGCTCCCTGAGTTTATTATAATAAATATAAGGTTTAACTTAGTTTAATTCCAATTTCTTTATTTATCTGCAGATTGTGGTGTTTAGTCAGATTTCTGTTTCTCTGGGAATTCTCACCGTGCTGTATAATAAAAAAATCGGAATTAAACTAAACGAATCACTTAGTCATTGTCTGTGCTCTGACTCCATCTGCTGCTGGACTGCACTACTGCACTACTGCACGGCCAGAGGACCAGCGAAACACACCCCTGCTATCACCTCCGGTTTAATATATTTTTTCCAATCAATCACAGATAGAAAGTATAAACACCTTCGTTCGTTTGTTGGTGATAAACTAATTAAAATGATGTGATTATACAGGGGGTCGGGGAAGCCTTTGATTATTACCGCTGATATTTATTGTATTATAACTATTTCCCCCGGTGACATGGATGAAAACAATTCATCAGAGTGCTGTAATTGCAATATTTCTTAATCTCATTATCGCCTCACTACTGCTCTCTCACACACACACACACACACACACACACACATCAACAAAATGTTGGCTTGCAGATAATCAGCTATTAAAGTTACTTTAAGGAAAGTTTAAAGAGACCATTGGCATCATGGTCTTATGCTGTGTTGTAGCGAGAGCTACGAGTGGAAAACAGTCATTAAACATCGAGTTTATACGCAAATACTGGAGGAGATAAATGTGATTCATAGAACAAAAAGAGCAAATAATGTAATGAAGGAAAGGTTTTAGCTGTAGATCGTAAAAGGTCATGACCTCAAATCCCAGAACCACCGAGCTGCCAGTCGGGTCCCCGAGCAAGACCCCTTAACCCTCAAATGCTCATTTGTGTAAATAAAAAATTATAACAGTCACTTTGGACAATATTGCGTCTGCATGAATGTTATAAATTGCAAATGATGCAGCTAAACATTAGGGGGTTTTATACACAATGCAATGCAGTTCCCTGAGTTTCCGCTAGATGTCGTAGTTACACTGTGGTTTTGTCCGGATGGCCGTTAAGAAGACAAGACAAACTGCCTTATTGTCTCCAAGTGATGGTTGCGACGGTGAGCTCGGAATAACGAAGAACAGACGTTTGTTAGTGTTAAATGCAAAGATTTTAAAATCTGTTGGATATTTAATAGGGAGCCAGTGCAGTGTTTGTGTGTGTGTGTGTGTGTGTCTGTGTGTGTGTGAGTCCAGAAGAGTCCCGGTTTAAGGTGTTCTCCTGGTTAAGAACCCGAATGGCCTGCAGGAAGAAGCTCCTCTTCCTCATTCTCTCTGTGGTTTTGCTTTTCCATCCATTGCTTGCGTCCATTATTAGGATGGCTGATGTCCTTAACTATCTTCTTGCCTTGGTCCAGCACTGCTGGCTGTAGCACTGCTTGAGCACTGCTGTAGCACTGCGCCACCCTCAGTAGAGCACGTCTGTCCTGTTTGGTACTGGTTCCTGTCAGGATGCTCTCAATGGTGCAGGTGTAGAAAGTCCTTAGCACCTGAGAAGGTGGCAATTTAAAGTCCTTTAAAGTGTCTAAGGTTAAATGGACGCTGATGGACCTTCTTCAGCAGGGTGTTGATCTGACAGGACCATGATAGATCCTTGCGTGATGTGACCACCTAGCAATGTGCGTCAGTCAGGAAAATAATAGAAAATAAACTAAGTATAATTTAATCAGCGGAATTGTGAAGTAAAATTGCATGAATGTTATCAGGGCAGCATGGTGGTTTAGTGTTTAGATTAGATTAGATTAGATTAGATTAGATTAGATTAGATAGATTAAATTAGATTCAACTTTATTGTCATTGTGCAAGGTATGTGTACAGAGCCAATGAAATGCAGTGAGCATCTAACCAGAAGTGCATAAGTGGCTTATTTACAATATCAGTGTAATAAATAGGGTATGGGGTTGATAGTTACAGAGGTGGGGGTAAATAATGTACAGAGGCATATGGATAGAGTATAGAGGTGTAAAAGTTGTTGCCCCACAGTAAAAAGGTTCTGGGTTCGATTCCCCTGCAGGGGTTTTTTTCTATGTGAAGTTTGTATGTTCTCCCTCTGTTTGCATTGGTTTACTCCGGGTTCTCCGGTTTCCTCCCACAGTCCAAAAAACATGTATGTTAGATTGATTGGTGATTATAAATTACCCATAGGCGTGAGTGTGTGTGTGTGTGTGTGTGTGTGGGTGTGTGTGTCCCTGTGATGGACTGGTGACCTGTCCAGGGTGTTCCTCTCCTGTCTTTCACCCTTTCAGAGATGGCTGGGATAGACTCCAGCAGGTGTGACCCCGAATTAGGGAATAAGCAGATATAGAAGATAAATATAAAAAGAATAAATATTATTAAAAGGTTTTTTTAAATGTCAAATTTTAAAGGTGTGTAATAATAATATTCAATTCATTGTGCAAGGTACATGTACAGAGCCAATGAAATGCTTTTTTTTGCATATCCCATCTTGGTGGGTTGGGGTCAGGGTCAGGGTGCAGGGTTGGCTTGCCAGTGGTGGGGCTTGAGCCCAGGTGTTTCTGGTCTTCGGATCAGCAACTTAGCCATTTGAGCCACCACTGCCCCACAGTGTATAGTGGTATTAAAATCATGGCTCAAAAATCAGGTAAAAAAGACATTTATTTACAAACTTTTGGCCATACAGTGCGTTTGTTTGTTCGTTTATATATTATTATTATTATTTTATTCAAAAGAACTGGATCCATGTCGCCCTTTCCAATATGGCAGATATGCATTCATGTCGCCCTTTCCAATATGGCAGATGAGCTAACGTTAGCAGTGCGGTGTATTCTAGCCGTGACCCAGCAGTGTCATTTGGAGAGCGCCGCCCTTTTATGTCATCAGAATGCGACGAGTGCTCAATGTCCCAGGAAGCTTAAAGCAGCTCGGATTTGGTGACATAAATGAGAAAGTTTTAAATCTGCATGTTAAAAGATAAAATTAAGAAAAAGACGAATAAAAAAACTGCTGAATAATCAGGAACGAGGTGACCATCAAAACGACACGTCATCCCCGGGATTAATAGAGATACCAGAATCAGGTGGGACAGTGAAGCCGATAATATCGCTGCGTTTAGGTAACAATATTCCGTTGATTTTTTTTTTATCTAGTAGCGTTTTAACCTCCAACAGAAAAATCCGCGGGGATTAGAAAATAAAAATAATAAAAAATGTAACATAAAATAGAATTTAAATGTGTTCATTCATTCAGTATTTCCGACACTTCCGGGTTCAATTAGCCTGCTGCATAAAAGAGCTAAATAATAATTATCAACATCATCATCATTATTATTATTATTATTTTTTTATTATTATTATTTTTATTATCAGTAACAGAGAGAATATTCCTAGTAATAACAGTTATTTCAACTTTTAAGTAACCAATTATAATTAGCTGTATAGTTTCAGCTGAACTGAAACTGTTTTTCATCTTTAATTCTGTTAAAATGCTTTAAACTGAACTAAACGTGGGGTCCAGAGTGCAGATCTGGGGTAAATATCAGGGTAAAATTGTTGCATGATTCCAAATAAACAGATCCACAAACATAAATTTTAAAAACATCGCGAGAAAAAAACGTCACCTTTAAGCCAATCAAATCAATTGTTTATTCGATTTTGCGCTTTTAACAGTGGACATTGTCTCACGGCGGCTTTACACAGTAAAAGTGTAAGTTTGTCCCTGATGATCAAACCGGAGGCGACTGTGGCGAGGAAAAGCTTCCTGAAATGAAGTAGGAAGAAACCTTGAGAGGAACCGGACTTAATGTTGAACCCATCTTCATCTGAGTGACAGCAGAGTGTGTGATTTGTAAATAAAGTCCAGTGTGTGTGAATATATATCTCCAGAATTGTGTCCAGAACCTTTAAACAACTGGTAAATCAGCCAGAAGTACAGCATTAATACAGATCATGAAGGTCCTAAGAAGCAGCTTGAGAACATGTATAGCTTACCAGAGAGACAGAGAGCGAGACAGAGAGCGCGAGACAGAGACAGGACAGCAAGGGAAGTTTACATCGCTTTAAACTATATTATACATTATATGTAATTTTCCAGTTTACACCTCCAGTGAAAAAAAAAAGTCAGTTTTCATTACAGCCCTAGTCACCAATTAACTAGGTGTGATCTGAGCAGTGTGAGAGTGTATTAAACACTGCCCTGCCCTAACCGGTCAGCCCTGCCCTTAAAAACCCACATTATATTATAGGTAATATATATTATATTGTAATGGTTCACGGGGCTCTAGTGATTATATCCTTACAGAAATACATTAACATAAACTGTGATTTCAGACCGAACTGCATAAAGTCTCCCATTTTCCCAACAAGAAAACTAAAAGATAAATAAAAGGATTAAGTGATGTAAGAAAGTGGCGGTTGTTTAATGTAAGAACATTTAATCCCACTAGAAAATCAAGTTCCTTCATAATTTACACGCGTCCAATTTCGATGAAATCACATGACCTAGCCGTCTCGGTATAAATGAGCACTATATCTCTATCTCAGCTAGGTTAACCATGGGGAAGCCGAGGAAGAGGAACTTGGCCGCTGATGGAGAGTCTCACTCTCAGAAAGAAAAGAAACCTCCAATTCTGGTCCAGAAGGAAAAAAAGAAAGGGAAGACTGACATCAGCAAGATCTTAATCAACATCTCTATTGGGATGTGCATTTTCAGCCTGGTCTGGTTCTTCTACGCTTTGTACATGCGCTCGGCCTTAGCCAGAAGAGCTGTGACGCTTCATCCATCACCTCGGGTCTTAGATGCCAACAGCACCACCGCCGCAGTGTCTCCTGAGAGGTTCTGGGGCTCGTATCGACCACAGGTTTATTTTGGCATGAAAACGAGAAGTCCAAGGTCTGTCGTGACAGGTACGTCTGAATTTACAGGCCATCCCTGAGGTTTAAACTCATTGTTTTTGGTTAGTCTGATAAAAGCTTAAAAATGCACACAAAACAGACCATACGTCACACTTCGAGTTCCACCTTCAAGCTAACATCAGTCCATGTGTATAGGTTTGATGTGGATGAGCCAGTTCTCTCCCAGTGGCATCAACGTGAGGCACACGTGCGAGCAGGGGGACAGACTGCGTTCTTATGGCTGGCTGATGCACGATGGCATCAACTTCGGTATGCAGCAGATCCAAGACACTGATTTTACTCTCACCACGACCTTCGTGAAAAGAGTGGGAGGAGACCACGGTGGCGACTGGACGTGGAGAATCGTCGGCAAACAGCACGTAAGTAGCTGTTTTAGTCAGGATTAGGAAGACGATCCTAAAGGAAGTTCTGGAAAAGCAACAGTGTGTCTTCTTTTAATTGACTCTTAATATTATTGAGTAACATTCGGTCCTTTTCCATATGCTGTCTCCAGAGCCTGGCTTCCCATGCTCCGGTAGTCTCACTGATGTTCTACGTGGCTGCAGACACCCAGGGTTCCCTGCACGCTCACATTGAGGATAGGACACGCCTGAGCCATGTCACAGGAAATTCCAAGGAACTGGGGGATTTTAAAATTACTTTTGGCAAGCCTATCAGTGGCGAGGCATCGGCCAATAAATACGCCAGGTATTTCAAATAATAGATCATATTTACACACAAATCTTTCACCGTTTTATACAATATGTTTACAAAAGAATGTAAATAACTAATAGTTTGTTATAATACTAAGTCAGATGACGTGGCATTTATTAACAGTAAGTCCGATCCATAGACAATAAAAACCAGTAAAAAGAATTGCTAGCATAAGTCATCACGTTATGTCTCTTCTCCACAGTTATAATTACTTAAAGACATTAAGCCCGAGTCTGGACCAATTAACAAACATAGTGAAGAACAGCCTGAGTCACAGATTCGTTTTCAGTTCATCGACTTCTGAGAGGAGGCCTTACTTTGCTGTAGATACCTACACACCTCCTCCACAGAAAGATAACCAGATCCAGAGTGACTTTGTGGTGCACCAGGTTACCATCCAGGTCCCCTTTCAAATTGAGGTTCTGTTTGAGTCTGGAAGTTTCCATGACCGGCCCAACCAGCTGAAGGGCTCGGTACTTACCGAGGAGCTCACACGGCTGATGGTGTCTTACAACGAGAGGTTTGAAAAGAAATTTCGACTAGAGGCCAAAGGCTTTACTCCAGCTCAGGTGGGGTTTGGCAAAGCTGCCCTAAGCAACATGCTTGGTGGTATGGGTTACTTCTTTGGGCAGTCCGTAGTGCAGTCAAATTTTCACGAGCATCCCATTTTTTACCCAGAGGCTACCTTGTTCACTGCAGTACCCTCTCGCTCCTTCTTCCCAAGGGGCTTTCTGTGGGACGAAGGCTTCCACCAGCTCCTCATCAGCAAGTGGGACCTCCATGTGACGCATGAGGCTGTTGCTCACTGGTTGGATTTAATGAATGTGGAAGGCTGGATCCCACGTGAGCAGATTCTGGGCGATGAGGCACTCAGCAAAGTCCCTTCAGAGTTTGTTGTGCAGCACACTGAAAATGCAAACCCACCCACATTCTTTCTAGTCCTGGAGGAGCTTCTGGAGCAGTTTGATGCACATCCGGATGCGCCACAATTGCGGGATATTTTACCTTTCCTGCGAAGGTTGTACCCCAGACTGCAGACATGGTTTGAGTGGTATAACACCACTCAAGCTGGGCCCTTGCCCAACTCGTACCGTTGGCGTGGCAGAGACAAGGACACCAACCGCTTTCTCAACCCTAAGACCTTGACTTCCGGGCTAGATGACTACCCACGGGCATCGCATCCTTCTGTAGATGAAAGGCATGTGGATTTACACTGTTGGATGGTGCTTGTGTCACGGACCATGACACACCTGGCACGACTGCTTGGGGAACAACATGAGGAGTATGGGAGAACCTACAAAGCCCTCAGCAGCAACAGCCTTCTAAGTGAGTTGCACTGGTCTGAGCAGCTTTCTGCCTTCTGCGACTATGGTAACCACACTCCGGCAGTGTCGTTGCAGCCAGAAAAGGTTTTTGTGCCTCCCGAACAGAGGCAGTACCAATTACCAGTAAAACGCCTGGTAAGGGTTGTACGCAAAGCTCCCAAGCTCCAGTACGTAAACGCACTTGGCTACGTTAGCCTGTTCCCATTCTTGCTTCACATCCTGACACCAGACTCTCAAAAATTGGAGCACGTTTTAAAAGACGTACGGGATCCTGCTCGTTTGTGGACCCCCTACGGCTTGCGCTCACTTTCCCGTTCCGATCCAATGTATATGAAACGCAACACTGAGCACGATGCCCCCTACTGGCGGGGTTCTATATGGATCAACATCAACTACCTGGCGCTAAGAGCACTGCATCATTACAGCAGTATAGAAGGACCATACCAGCTTAAGGCTGCTGAGCTTTATCAGGAGCTCAGAGCTAATGTCATCAACAACATTTACAAGCAGTACGACGAAAGTGGATATATCTGGGAACAGTACAGTGACAGCACAGGTCGGGGGCAGGGTAGCCACCCTTTCACAGGCTGGTCGGCCCTGATCGTCCTCATCATGGCGGAAGAGTATTAAGACCTCTACAGCTTCTGACTATTTAAATATCTCAGCAATTGTTTTGTTTTTTTAACAAAAAAATGTTTACCTACTTGTCATAAAAAAAAAAAAAAGTATGCGATGTAAAAAAAGTGCGATTGTGCATAAATGAACAATCGCAAAAAACAAAGGACTGTTTTTATAAGTCACACTTTTTACAAAACGAGTTACTTTAAAGATCATTTTTTTATGGAATCTAGTTCATGGAAAGCACTTGTGTAAAGTGGCAGTTGGATTTGTGAGTGATTAGAAAAGTTATTAAAATGAACAATAGACATTTTGTTCTGGTATTTAGGTGTGTTTAAATGAATAAAACAATTCCTCCCTGCAAGTTTTGCAGTAAATGTCCAACAAAAATAATTCTACACAAACTAAAAAATTCCAGTGATTTTAAACGTAAATGAATGGAATAAAAACAGAATAATATTGTGTTGAGATTTTGAGATATATGACTGTATGTACTGTAAGAACTACCACCAGGGCTTCAACCAGGTGGAAATATCACGCCCAAGCAGTACCTGTATTTCTACTAGGGTTACATGTTCTTTTGATATTCAGGCTTGTGTGATTTTGGCCTCAGAACATAACAGCTCTTCAACAAAATAGGGTGTAATGTGTTAGAACTATGCATTCTAATGCATGGACATACTGGGAAACCGTTCAGTTCTTCTTCTTATTATTATTATATTTTTGCAACATTTGACTGATGTTTATTCAGAGCGACTTGTATTGATCTAAAAACCACACCTGATCAGGTAAGGGCTTTGCTCAAAACCCCAGAAATGGCAGCTTTGTATCTTAAGGAACTTGAGGCCATCTTATCATCCATTTAAGGACAAATCCAGCACCTAAGCCACTCAGCTACCACTCACCCCGACTGAAGAGTACGGACAACCGTGCAAATTCCTTATTCTTTAATGTGAAAAGGTGCTTTTAGATTTATATTTAACTTGTTTGTAAGAAAGAAATTATGATGGAGAACTAAATCCAACACAGGTATTTTCAAAACCTCAGCTTTTTTATGCGGTTTGGCTGTTTTGTCCACCAGCAAAGGCAATAAAAAGGTCACTGAACCCAAACCTTTTCGAAAACTCCTGCTAGTGTAAAGATTTGCAGAAACTGTGGTTCAGTGTTGTCCGTGTCGTCATGTTCTTTGTTTGACATCAGATTTTGTGCCGTAATCTCCTTTGTTTACATGACGGGCGTCTGTGAAATGGCGGACGTAGCCAAAATGCTACTAACAACTGTCATAACAGGGCTTTATAACATGTAAACTAATTCATACACGTTGATCTCATTTTAATTTTGGAGAGAGAGGATGCAGTACTACACAGATCACTGCCTATGACAACATTCCCATTTTTTCAGTCTTCTGATTGGTCAACACAACTTTACATTTAGGATTATATCACCACCTGTTGGCTTGACAGCGTCTCATCGGGTGTTGTTGCATTTTCGAAGGGACGGAGACCTTTTTTTAAACTGCTTGTGTTAATAATGATTTTTTTAAACCAAGGAGAAACTGCACCTGTGGACATGCCCTAAAAATTGAGATTCCTCATTGTAGTATATATATGTAGTATAGTAGTATACATACTACAATGAAGAATATATATATAAAAACCCTTAAAAAACCTTTTTTGTATGTTTTGTGTTTGTGTAAAACACAGAACACAGTGAGATATAAGAAGAGAAGGCAGGAGAATGTAATGTAATCAAACCAGATAGATTTTTCTAAAGATATTTTTGGGGCATTTTACCTTAAATTATAGGACAAATAAAAATTAAATAGCAAAGGTAGAGAGGGCGGGGTTGGGGTTGTCAACCGTGAAGGACCCTAGCCGTAATCGAACACTGGTCTGCGGAGGGCAACTACACCACAGTGCCGGCTCAAACCGGATAGATTTTTTTTTCTACATTTCGTGTGGGTCCAAAATACAATAATATCATTACACACTTGCAATAATTACTTCTTTTTTTTTACAATAAAACTATAAAGCGCAAAAATAAGTACATGTCTGGCAACCCAATTCTGACCCATAGTGGGCAGTGAAGTCAAATATTCTTCTAAAGATCTAAAGCTAATGCACAAAATTCCACTAACATCAGGATTTTGCCCAAGTTGGTAACATTGTCATTTCACACAGGACGAAGGCCACAGACTGGCGTCAGCTGTCTAAGTTTTTACCGCACGTTGTTGCATGGAGAGTCATTGTGGTGGATGCAGTTCATATTAGGATTTTAATATAATGCTGTTGGGGGGGGGGAGAAGCTTCATCCATCTTTTTTTGCAACGAAATAACTCTGTTGCTAAACTTTGTCGATCTCAGTTTTCGGTCTTTTCTTTCATACGACCGTGATATTCACATGCCTGCACCACATAGGGGTCAAGGCACCATTTCTTTCATGCCTCTAGTTTGAATAGATGCAGAGGCAGAGCTTTGCTGCAGGAGGGTTACAGGACTATAAATAGGCGTCCTCTCTGGCAGCTCGGCTGCAGATTTTAAACGGCTAAAATAACTGGAATGCTCGGTTTCCTTTCTGCTTCAAATTTTTATCTTCATCTTTTTCGTATTTGACAAAAGACGCTACGTTTTGTGCGTCGTGACAATTAGACAAACACATTTTTTTTTTTTTTTATCCGTAACACTCTGACTCCCAAATGACTAAAACAGCTTAACATTTTCAAGAAATTAAACTCTGTTACATGCATCTGTAAAATATCACGAGTGCAGTGAGCTGTGAGTACCAGTAGCGTTCGCTTCATGTCCCTCGTTTGCGCAGAAATCATACCACCAGCATGTTTAGTAGCGTACACCTGATTGGTGTGACTAAAGCCGACATTGCGCAATTGCTGTCCACTTTCAAAGACTGGTTCTCAGTGAGCAGTGGGATAATATCCAAAACAGCATTAGTGGGATCGAACATGCAGGCGTAAATACGTGAGTCAGAGGAGCCTCGTTTGCGCATCAATGAGATCCTAAACTTACCTCTTTTTCCATCAGTTCAGTTGAGGGTAAAATTGTGGAAAGAGGGAAGAGTGAATAACGACCCAGCTTGGTGTTACTGGGAATTGAACCCATCAACCACTGCCTGTAAGTATAAGGGCTGCATCTGAGCTCACACTTTCTGACTGTCTGTATAATATGATTTCCAGTAGTATGAATAATGATACTGTCATAGAATATAACCATGTCACCAGAGGCGCCGCTAACAATTTCAGGCCCAGTGAAAGAATATAAGGTTGGGCCCCCTACCACACCCATTCTGCACCAAAAATACTATATCATTACTGCTAGAACAGATACTACTAATAAAATAAATCTCTGGGAACCCCAAAGTGTGTGGGCCCTTTAATCAGCCTAACCGATCTCCCACTCCACGTCCCCGCTTTCCGTCATTTCAGAATGAGGAGTCGTCTCTCCATGGTATGTTTTCTGCAGAAGTGGCATGGCTAAGACCCTTTAGTCTCGTCCAGGAATGTCATGTCCACCTACACTGGCTAGATGGCGCTGTTTCTTCATGTTTAGAGGAAAATCAGCATTTGATCCAGTTCAACAACTGAAATTACTCCATATTCCTCCTTTTTTATGGTTAATAATGTATAACAATTACTTTGTCTTTAGCCTCAACGACTCTCAGCAGCATGATATCAACGTTGACGTGTTTGCCAGCTAACTCTTAGGCCTTCAGCGGTACTCCCACATCCCGAGTTGACGGCTGTCAGTGTGTAAAGTGGAAAGCGTGGCTCGTGGCTAAAGCCTGCCTGTTTGTTTTTTGCCCTGCAAATGTTTTTCTCCCGCTTGTGAACACTTCTTACCTCAACGAGCGTAGGGATGATGTAATAGGTTGGTGTGGTGACGCGAGTCAGCCTCTGTCTCCTGCTGCCTCGGGATGATAGCAGATGTCCCATGGGAGCTTCCAATCGACACGCTCATATTTGCCACCAGCTAGAAATCAGTCACATTCACCTCACTATTAGTGTTTCCTTTTTCCACCAGGGAATCTTAAAGGTTCTAGTGGTCTTTAGAACCACCAAACGATGTTTACTTTTTTGCAAAAACTTCCAAAAAGAGATTTATCGAGAAGCTAGGCGGCGCTAAAAGGGGGAAAGTTAGGTTTATTCTAAGAGCTCATGCAAGTGATTTATTTTAATTTATTTCGAAAACTAAAACCCATAACCATCCAAAAAAAACCCTCCACACCGAAGGGACTCCCAGTTTCATGGTCGAAATTCGATGATGATTTTAAATGTCTTTATTTTACATCCTAATGCTAGATGACATTATACAGGCAATAAAGCATTACTGTTTTAGAGACATATTAAATATTATAAGATGGCAGATGAGGCAAACAGTTGTTTCCTGGCACTGAAGTGAAAAATAATCACTCATCATTTTCTACATTCTGAATCAACGGTTCTCTTTTCCATCCCTTTGGTCGTTTTGGTGTCTCTTTAAAGTTTCTTTCTGGTTGGCCTGCAGTAGCAGCTGCTCATCACCATGAAACAAGAGATTGAATTACACTATTAATTAAACTACCTTACAAAAAAAGGGGGATTTTAGTTTGAAAGGCAACCTTAATTGTCAACTACTGATATGATATGAGGAAAACATAGTTTTAAAATTACTCTTAAATGCAGGGACGGAACTGTAGTTTGGGGTCCCGGGGATCAGATACCTTCTAAAAATAAAATAAACCAAAACATTCACAGCTTTTGGCAAAAGTAATTATACAGAATGACTTTTATGCAACTGGGAGGGTTAAGGGCCTTTCTCAGGGGCCCAGCAGTGGTAACTTAGTGGTGATGGAAATCAAACCCACATTCTTCCGGTAAACACTGAGCTACCACTGAGCTACCACTGCCAAATCTTTCAGGACCAACATTTATTTCGAACATTTCTATTAGAGTTGTGAAGAACCTTTTTTTTTAACATTGATTACTTCTGCAGAAAACATGGATGAATCTTCGACCCCTGGTTGTTTTGTCTGTTTAGGAAACCTTTTATAAAACCTTGAAATAAAAGAACGTCCTTATAAAAAGAAGATCTGTTTATCGAACCATTGTTTCCACTCCTGCAGCAGAAAAAGGGGTTCGGGGAAACCTATAGAGAACACATAGAACCTTTCAACAAAACTGTTTCTTTTCCATTCCTTTAAAAATATTGATTCTTTAAAAAAAAATCCATTGAACCTTCGAGGAACCCGTTTTTTTTTTTTTTATCAGTGTATCTCGGTGCACTTGCATGATCTCTATCTCACAGAGCATGACTTTCAAAATCGGTTCTCCGTCCATCAGCTTGCACCCACTGACCTTGCTTTGCTTATCTTTTAAAGAGTCATTGCCCTCGTGCCACCATCGCTATCACAGAGCCTCACCCTGCCTTCACAGGTCCAGGTGGATATTATGTAAAACCAGGGCTAAAAATAGTTTCGCCCAGGATCTTTTGTCTTTACCTGCTCACTCTTAGCCCAACAGTTTTATTTCTGGAGAGCATGTGGAAAGCAGTGCCTTGCAGAGGGCCTGTTACCATAGTTACTCCTGCTAGCAAAGCGAGAGGCGCTACATTCTTAGTCGGTCTCCTCAGAAAAGCGGCGATCTGCGCGTCTGAATAGACTCATCTCTTTTCACACTGCGGGTATTGAATTCACTGAAAGCTTTGCGTTGAATTACCTTTCCGAGTGCCAACAATCATAAAGTCTGCTTTTCGTGGAATTGTGTATCATGCAGAATGTTTGTTGTAACATTAGGAGCCTCAGCAAGGTTACTCCAAAAGATCTTTCATGGATTTATTAATCAAACTGTAGTAGAGTTTATTCAAAATATGCAAGTTTGCATAACGCATCCAATAATGCGTCTGTTATAGAATCATACATCATGCATACAATACGGAATGTGTAAGTGTTGGCCATCTGGACGTTCGTCTGTTCGGCTCGGCTTCTCTCAGTGAACCGATGTATATCGTAATAAAATCCTTTTACTGAATCCTTAAAGTGCCTGACGCAACCTTTTATTAGCGTATAATTTGCTGTATGAATTAAAGTCACGCAAAGATCAAGTGGTGGTTAGATAACACCAGGTGGCACCGAGCACCAGGATGGGTTAAGATTCAAGGGTTGCCTTCAAGCTTTCTTCTTTATTTATTCTGTTTAACTGAGATCAGGTTTGTTAATTCTCTATTTTTTTTTATTGTTTTCATGTTGATTAAATTTGGGCACCGGTTTGAATTTTGGTTCGATTCAATTTCCATTTTATTTGTAAAGCACAATCAAGAAATAGACATTTATCTTGCAGCAAAGAAATATTTAAAAAAAAGTTTAAAATTAATATTACATTTAAAATCTGGATTTCCATGGAGCAGAATCCGACTGGAGACGGGACATCTTCACATGCCTCTGGATTCTAGCGTGGTCGGCATCGTCTCTTCCTATCGTTTCCAATGTCCCATATTGCCTGCGAGTGCTGAGATGCCAACACTTTAGTCTCTTCAAGCTTTGCTTTGTCTCTTTACATTTATAGCATTTGGCAGACTTCCTCATCCTTTTTGTGGGTTAAGAGCCCAACGGTAGCCGTTTGGTGGTGCCGGTCCAATACCTAAACCACTGCACTACCACTTCCCATTTTAACCTCCTCATCTCTCCGCTTCCTACAATCAGATAGGCTCCAAAAGCTTTAACACTTATGCAAGCTGAAGCTGTGTCGGATAGCTGCATTGTATTCTGGGACTTATCGTCGCTGGATCGCTCGTAAGCATGGTGTTAAACACGGTAATCAAGAACAAACTCTAAACTCTTCTAAAAAGAGTTTAGAACCAACCAAGAACCCGGCACCAAAATCCCTCAACACATCACAGGTACTTAAACCCCTGTAAGTCAAAGTTTTCTTCTAAAAAATTTGAGGGATTTGATCGGTCAAGGTGTGTATTTATTCCTTGCAAAAAAAAATGAAGCCTTGAGCAGTCACGAACAGGATAAGCTTCTCAGCTCCTTCCCCTCCCACCCAGAGAGGCGAGGACAGGCATTCGGGTACGAGAGTGGGCGAGCGGGGTGTATTTCTGGAACATACAGGGAAACCTGCAGCTCAGCGAGTGGGGCTTTATGAGACGCATCGGGCTTCCCTAACCCCGCTCCTACACTCTCCGGAGACAGAGCGGGAAAAGACAGATGAACTTTCTTCATTTCACTTCATTCTTTATATTATTTTATTAGCACTCTTGGAACTGTGTATATTCCATAAGCAGAAAACGACAGAAATGGCTGAAAAAAAAAAAAATTCTTGGCAGCTGACAACGAACGTCTCGTATTTATAGCGAGTCGTGATTCCGGCCGAGGTTTCGCTCGTGCCCAATCTCATTTTTTGTGCTTTTTTAGGAGCACAGTCGTTCCCTGGGCTTAATAGGTTTAATCTGGTGCCTTCAAGGAAAATTATGATGTGACATGATCAAAAATATGATGTATATGTGGGTGGGGGTTCATGAGGGGGGGTTGTGATACGAAACCTTGCCTGCTCAGAGAAAACAAAAGAAATTCTCTCTTCTCTTCATCTGACTTGTGATAAAAATGATTTCCGAATCTGAAGCAGGAGAAGAAGCTGTGTTTGGAATAGTGAACGCTGGCAAGATGCATTGATTCAGAAATGGAAGTTACAGCAGCCTGTCTTCATTATTACATAACCATCTGATCAGCTCAGCTAAACCAAAATATTTGCAGTATTTTTGTGTAACAGAATCACAACGTACAGACGATGCATTGAATAGAGAGGGATTTTTTGGTTTGTTTGTTTTTTGGGGAAAATTACAATGTCATGTGATTTGTTCTACTTTCTTATTTCCTCGATTATTATTAAAGCACTATATATAGCATGAATAAAGGAAACCTTTTTTTCAAGGAATCATTTATTTATTTATTTATTTTTAATTGTGTTAAATATAAAGCACTTACCACCAAATTGTCTCATGTCCTCTGGATTAGAGCATCGAGTAAACGAGCAGAAATAATCCTGGACGTACGACTTTTCAGAAAGATGTATACGTTAATATTGAAATTTCTGGCACTTGGTAGACGTCCTTATCCAAAGTAAAAAAAAAATTTATCCAACTAAGTAGTTAAGGGTTAAAGGCAGTGCCCATCTGGTGGTGCTGGGAATTGAACCCACAAACCCTGATCACTGTTTAGAAACCTTGTTTGCATGAAAGATTTTGAGATTCTTGATAGTTTTCTACATTTAAACGAGAGTAAATTTAAAGCTATCGTTTTTGTGCCCTCTGTAGATAAAAGGAAAGGACATAAGCAACTGGGAAAAATCTGGAAATTCTTTCCGATTCCTTAGTCAAGTTTGACCCACAATGATCTCAGTAGTTAAATTCTAATTTTGTTTGTCACATACATTGACAATACACAGTACAACATATATTGCAATGTTTTTCTTTGCATATCATCTCAGTAAGTTGGGGGTCAGAGCACAGGGTCAGCTATGATACAGCGCCCCTGGAGCAGGAAGGGCTAAGGGTCTTGCTCAAGGAACCAACGTTGGCGGCTTGAACCCAGGTCTTCCTGTTCTTCCAAGCAACAACTCTGCGCCTTAACTATTTAAGCCACCACTGCTAATCATTTTCTTACAATGTTTGTCATCTTTCTTATCCTTTTTAAGATCTTAAAGGTGTCAAACATGCTTTAGTTTTTATCGTAGTTGTGCGTTGGATTATTCCAATCCTTCATGTCAAACAATTTGAAATGGCGCAGATTTTGGATCGATGTTATTTAGTTTTATTGCAGATGTTTCTCATTGGTTTGCCAGTAATTTAAATGTGCATTTTTTATTGTACCTTCTTATTTGACAAAAGCTTTAAACATAAATAAGTCATCACACAGCAAGAACTTGGTTCAGAGCAAAGCAAAAGACCAAATCAACACAACACACTAGGATCATCATAATGCCCCTGTGGATTAGCCATTAGCCATTAGCCATTAGCCATTAGCCATTAGCCATTAGCCTGGGTATCACTGACAAAGTCAAGCTCCAAACAGACTGAACCACAGGGGTTTTTATACACAAAGATACAATCAACTAGAACTAAACAGGGAACACCTGAACACAATAGAGAACATTAATGAGCAACCAATCACAAGACAAGCCCAACAGACACATGACAGAACCTTAAACATACAGAACAAAGAACAAAAACTACCAAAAGGAGTCTTTTTCTAAAAGACGAATGGTTGCCCTCTGGTGGTCTGGCAGGGTAACATTCCACATGTCCCTGACACAGATAGTGGTGATCCTCAGACAGTGTTACTCTGTCATATCTGAGCTCCAGACTGACGTTCAGAGGTGACTGTGCATTTACAGTGGCTGGTCCTTGACTATAGAACAGTCTTTCTTCTCCCTCTCACATCTTTCATAGATGATTTTAAATCTAATAATTTTATTATTTATCTTTTCTCTTTTGTACAGCAACAGCGGTCAATTTCTGTTGTGTGGATTTGTGCTTTATAAATAAATATATACATACATATAATTACCGTGTCGAATGTTCTGGTTCGAGAAAGCGTCCATGAGTCTGATATTTCAAATGTGTTTTTTCAGAACTCCAGGAAACCATGAATGAAGTGATGAGCGGTGGCGGGTAGTAACGCCGCATATTTACTTCGTGACATTTACTTAAGTGGATTTATGGAGAAAAAACACAAAATGTCATTTTAAGTGTTGGTTTAACTGTCATTTTACAGAAATCACTTTAACGGCGTTCCCTCGTTAGCATTAAATGTTAATAATGAAAATGTGTTTTTTCAATAAGTAGTTTCTGTAACGTTACTGCGTCCACACCGAACGCGAAGAAGCTAATTGACAAGTCTGAAATACACAGACTATTACGTTACACAGACTCGTCATAACACTTTTTCTGTCTGTCTGTCTGTCTGTCTGTTAATCTATCTATCTATCTATCTATCTATCTATCTATCTATCTATCTATCTATCTATCTGTCTGTCTGTCTGTCTGTCTGTCTGTCTGTCTATTTGTTGATCTATCTGTCTGTCTGTCTGTCTGTCTATTTGTTGATCTATCTATCTATCTATCTATCTATCTATCTATCTATCTATCTACCTGTCTGTCTGTCTGTCTGTCTGTCTATTTTTGATCTATCTGTCTGTCTATTTGTTGATCTATCTGTCTGTCTGTCTGTCTGTCTATTTGTTGATCTATCTATCTGTCTATCTATCTATCTATCTATCTGTCTGTCTGTCTGTCTGTCTGTCTATTTGTTGATCTATCTACCTGTCTGTCTGTCTGTATGTCTGTCTATTTGTTGATCTATCTGTCTGTCCGTCTGTCTATCCGTCTAGCCATCCATTTACTTTTCCTTAAGTTATTATATTTGTAAGTAGTTCTACTCAAGTTAACTTTTGCCCACTCGACCCACCTCCATCTATAAACTAAAAAAAGTGTCTAATAGATCCAAAGTTCCACCTTCGTTCTAAAGATACGTCTTTTTTGCCTTTTATAAAAGCCTATTTGATTGCAGATATCTGTGAGGAACGTATTCTCAGTTAGGAATATTTCATTCCACTATCTATAAAAGCACTATTAGTGATGAGATTTTCTTCCCCCCACAGATGGGTGGTAAGTAACAGCTCTCCAGAAGGAACCGGCTGTAGATGCCAAACGCTCTGTTAGGTACAGCGACAAAAGAGAAACACGCCATGCGAATGATTAATAAAGTCCTGGCAGAACCTGCATCGAGTGACTAACATTCTGGGGATCCTTTATTTTAATCCTGGAGATTTCCAGAGTCGGAGTCGGCATCAGTCGATGGAAAATCAGCTTCAGGAACGAGGAACGACGTGTCTATGTCCTCACACTTTTACCCCTGTTGCATTATACTTTTGTGTATTAATCTTGGTAAGTGCAACGCATTACATAAAGCCATTACGGAGCTCGGTGGCATTTTGCAGAGGCGAGAGGTGAGTGTTGCTCTGCAGTTAGCGCCACAGTAGCGTCAGTGTTATGAACTACTTAATAGATTTAGGTCGACTGGAGGAGAGGCAACACGCCGGGCCCTCGGATAAGAGCACATTACCACAGTGAAAAGGATTTGCTCCGGAGAATGTCAGACTTATTTGCCTTTTCGAGACGAGTCCGATTGTGTCATTATCATAATAAGTATGAAGAACGCTCAGCACACATCCTGTCTGATGATTGATTTGATTCTATTTTTTTTTTATTCGTCATGCATGGAAACAGATTTAATGCAAGGCCTCTCATTCACTTCATGTTCACAGATCAGCTCTGATGGATAAACGGCTGCAGAGCTGCACTTCTACACTGTACATGGTGCCACTATGTAGGGTGGGAAGTCATTTATTCAGACACCATGTGATGTAGATTATTGGAATAAGCAGCATGGAGAAATAGAGATTCAGACAAAGTAATTAGCATTTTTTTCTCTTTGTAAAAATATCTAATCCCATCATATGTTGTTTATTATTATTATTATTATTATTATTTTTCCTGTGAATTTGTTCCCTAATAAATTACGTCAGTGCATTTTTTTTACACATTTTCATCATATTTCATTTATTTCTTAACTAATCTATTTTTTTATTTCTTTTAACCATCTGTCCATTTCCCTTTTTTCATTTTTTATTTCTTTATAACTTTATTTTATTCCACTTTGATCGTTCTTTTTTTCTCCATTTCTTTTCCACTTAGTAGTGCTTTTAATTATTCATTAAAATATATCTTTCTCTCTTTGTTTTTTTAAAGCCTTTTTAAACGTAGAGGAGGAAAAGAGCAGAGCTAACTGATGTAAGTAGATCTGTGAAGAAATAATAACATAGCTGGAATATTTTTGCCTATAGGAAGTTGACAAAGACACGTTTTTAGTTGTCTGAGAGTAAATACTTACAGACGCTCTGATTAGGAGGGTTAACTTTGTTAAGAAAGCCTTTTGGAACAGGAACATATCCCACATTTCAATAAAATCACATCAGTTTGAGCTACCAGCCCATTAGGTATGGAAGTTGAACCAGTTCCATGGAGTAAGGAGGAGCCTGAGCGGAGTCGCTGTCCATGGTATAAAGATCTTGAACTTTTTTTGCCCTGCATTTTAAATCCAACACTTGTTATCATTTTGAATTTCAAATCCTGTTTGCAATATAAATCACTAAATTTTGGTGTAAATTGTTCACCATTAGGAATAAGTAATTTTTGGGGTAACTAATTTTAAAATACTGATAAAGTTTATTACAATAATATATAATATAACTGTTTTTAGCTACAAATTAATTTACAGAATTAACAACAGTCGGCCCAAGGCATAAGCAAACTAATCGTCTGAGGCCACCAGTGGACCCTCAAGACTACATGGAATGACAAACAGATTTTTTGTTGTTTACTTTTTTTATATTTTAATAAAAAAAATAATATTTTACAAAAATTAAATATTAAATAAGTAAAAACAACACAATATTACGCTAATGGGATTTAGGATGCAAAGGGAAGTAAAAACATTTTTATGATGAAAGCAACAAATAAATTTTATAATGGATGTGTTAGATTTACAGTGTGTGTATAAACAAGAATTGCCAGGGATTAGTCATGTTGGCGGCACAGAGGGGCCCTTAAATAATATTCTTCTTAGGGCCCCCTAAAGGTTACGTAATACTTGATACAAATAATAATTTAGTACCAAATAGAAAAGTTTAGAAATAAATTAAGAAAACGAGTAGGAATTCTATCAAATAAGTAAAAGAATGTTTTTTATGAGTGAAGAATAGTAAGCTAATGCACAAATAAATAAATAAATAAACTTTTTTCATGCTTCGGTGCTTTGTAAGTTTTTATTGTAGTATTTATAAATCTTTATCTTTCTGACTTTTCAGAAAGTAATGAATTCTGTACCTTCTTCTCTTGCTTATTTATTTCAATTGTCTTCAGTATACACTTACCTTAAACCGGTGCATATGGGGCAATTATACAGCTGTGCAGTATAGAACCTGAAATTATTTGTAAAGTTACTGGTTCTATACTGCACAGCTGTATAACTGCCCCATATGCACCGGTTTAAGGTAAGTGTATACTGAAAATACCCTGCATACCCTTATTCTCCAAAAGCTTCCCAGGGCCTGTTGAAAGCGTTAGGAACGTACGGTACCTCTCCTCTCCTCTCATTTCTTTTTCTTATTCTTTCTTTTTTTTAAAGGGGAGGGGAAACCCCGTCACATCCTCCGTGTCCATGTATGGGCATGAAGATGCCACGCAGCGGGGGAATCCTCTCCCAGCACGCGGTGAATGAGAGAGGGAGGGTCGAGCCGCCAGATCGGGGGTATAAAAAGCGACTCTGGGTGAGAGAAGCGCAGCAACAGATAGCGGAGGATCAACCAACTGCGAGTCGCAAACATCCAGGACAATTATTATAAAATAAAAGGGGGAATTCCTGATTATTATCTACTTTTTTTATTGTTTCTACCGGACCTCATTACGCATTACGGATTTATCACGGACTTGACTGTCGAGAAGAGACATTTTGTATTTCCCGTTTATATTCATTCTACATTTTTTTTTAATCCATAAAGACAAGCTTTGGACCGGATATCCTCGTTGGTCGTTCTTATTTTCCAGGAAACATGCTCAACAACGTCGATTTGAACTCTCAGGACTCTTTCTACTCCCAGTTTGACACCTGTAACGACTCAGCCATCGGGATGATGGACACTAAGGAGCATCAGGATGTCTTTATGGAGGCTGAGCGCACAGCACCTACTCAGTTTGCACACGGTGAGTTCGCCATACATCACCTACCTATGAGTCTGTTTAATGAAGTTGATTTGTTTTACAGGGTTTGGATTGTAGCTGTTTTTGGGGGGGATGTGTAAATGAATGAATGAGTGAATGAATCTTCTCCCACACTGAAGGCATTTTCGGTACACAATCTAATTGCTGTGGAATGATGTCTCTCTATAACTAGGGTTAGAAATGTAGTTCTATATCATCACGACGACGTGTTAATAGTTCTTTAACATTAATCTTTTGTATTATTTTTATCCATTATATCCATATTACCATAGTGCGCATCTACTCACCACTTTATGTAACATGCTGTAAGATTCATCTCCAACTCTGCGCTAATGACGCCTCATTTTTTTTCTCCCTTTTTTCTCTCCTGTCCTCCTCCGCCATCATTTACAGATACAACAATCACTCCCAAAACCGAGCCCACCAGCGCGGATCAATACTCCTCCTGTCACGGCCCTAAGGGAAGCTACGACGCCTCGCTGTCCTACTCGGGCAGTTTCTACGTGGAGGCGTGTCAGGGCGCCTCCTGCAGCGCGGAAACGCTGCTCAACATGATCACCGAGATCGTGGGCATCTCCGCGGGCCCACTTCCAGAAGCGCAGCAGCAATCTCAGTCTCAGCAGCAGCAACAACAGCAACAGCAAAACGACACCCCGAGTGCAGGTGCACCCCAAGACCCCCCGTCCTCTGAACCTGGAACCTTTCCTGTGGTGGTGAAAAGTGAGTTTGAGAACAGTGGAGGCTGTTATTACGAGTGGAACTCCTTCGGGAAAACTGACAGCTATGGTTATCCAACATCTGGCGACTTTTCCTCTGAGCAACAGCATCAGCATCATCAGGTGGATATGAAAGAGCTGCTGGACTCGCTGTCGAACCCGGACATGGAGTTTAAAGTGGAAGCCGGAATTAAGCAGGAGCAGGGCTTTGAGGATGCGTGCGGACAGAGTTTTGCTGCGCCTCCGTTTAACTATTCTGTCATGGACGCACCATCAAACAGCCTCCTGAAACCGAGTGTGTTTCCGAACTTCCAACCTGTCCCTGCTCCAGGACAGTGCGAGCCTCCGACCTACGCGACCTCCACCATCGACTCGCTTCTTTACTCCACTCTGCTTCCTCCAGAACCGTTGGCACCGAGCCGCGCACGCGCGCCAAAGCGCAAGAACACCGCTGCAGCCTCCGCTTCTTCCTCTACCGCCAAGGAGAAGCCCTTCACGTGTCCGATGGGCTCCTGCGACCGGCGCTTTTCTCGCTCGGACGAGCTCAACAGGCACATCCGAATCCACACGGGCCACAAGCCGTTCCGCTGCCGCGTGTGTGCGCGCAGTTTTAGCCGCAGCGACCACCTCACCACGCACACCCGCACGCACACCGGCGAGAAGCCGTTCGCGTGCGACGTGTGCGGGAAGAGATTTGCGCGCAGCGACGAACGCAAACGGCATGGCCGCGTGCACCTTCGGCACAAGGAGAAGACGCAGGAGCTCGGCGCTTGGCCCTTTGCGCTCCCGGAGGCCATCTGAAGAACAAGTGAAACCAAAACCTGGTGCCAAAATAGCACTTTGTATTTGGTGCGCACGCTCTTAGGAAGACCAAACGGTTAATGAGGGTTTTGCTCGCAAGCTCCACGTGCACTGTGCGTGTGTACTTATCATTTTAATTAATTATTTATTTTGGTCGGCACTGCGCACAAAACAGAAAAGGGTTCCAATGCACGGAATTCTGAAAAGTGCCCCAGGAACGACAAAAAAGGTCTTAAAAACTAAAATGCTTTCCATTGACTGAAACTATTGTATAAAGTTTTTTGTTGTTGTTTTTCTGATGCGCAACTACAGTAAAATGAAATCTTCACAAATCAGACTGAACCACTTTCGCCTTTCCGAGGGGTCACACTTTTACGCACAGGGCTGTTGATTTCATGAAAATATAAATAAAAAAGTACATATTAACAATTGCCTCTACAAATATCATTTCATTACTTTAATTCAGAGACCTTATTTGGAGGAACTGAATGGAGGATGCTGGAAATAGGGAGGATTTTTTTTAAAGAGGGAAAGAGGATCTTCCCTCTACCAACTGCCCCTTGTGATGCTTGCTCTGTGTGCAGCAACTGCATAAACTTATTTTACAGTTTAACTTTTGTGCTCCAGTTTGTTTGCAGAGCAGCCAAACGCTTTCCAGCTGCAGTTCAGCACTTTGATTCCTGAACAGCTCCGACCTCCAATCATTTTTACTTCAGTCCCCACCTTTCCTTTTCCTTTCCTTTCCTTTCCTTTCCTTTCCTTTCCTTTCCTTTCCTTTTCATTTCCTTTCCTTTCCTTTTCTTTTTTCCTTTTCTTTTCTTTTCTTTTCTTTTCTTTCATTTTTCTGCCCTGGATCGTATTGCACTTCCCTCCAACTTTTGTGCTTTTTGATATTGCATGTTTACTGTTCATGTAATATGATAATTAATAAGCTAATGTAATAATTGATGCCTCACTGCAGAAGTGAGACTTTTACCTCGTTTCTCCTTCATATTCACCGTTGGAAACTTGGACACACCACGACTTGTGGTTCACACGTGCCAAGGAGTTTCCTTTGTTTTCTTTTTCCTTTTGATCAGTGTCGAATTCTGTGTTTGATTTCATTGCGATGCTATTGGTTAATTGATTGGTAAAAAAAAATGTGTTGTTTGATAAGGAAGTTATTCTACTACAGCTGTCAGTGCAAAAATAAATATATTTATATGGCTATGTATGATTATTTGTATTTTTGTATTTTTCTGTTTGTCTGGATATTCAAAATGAAAATCTTAAAGCTTTTTTTTTTTTTTTCTGTGTGTGGTGTATTAACGGGAAATAAAGAGCAGACCTCCACACGTAAATAAATAAGAGTTCAAGACTCCAGAATAAGTGTACATGTTTACAGAGCAGACACACAAAGCATTTCTGTCCACTTAGAACCCGTGTGTGCTGGTTTGACAGAACCCTAGTTTGTGTATGTACATAAATGAACCATTTATGAATCATCTAACTCACATGGCTCTCGTAGTGTTTAACGTGATGAAGACTAGAATAGCACCAGGCTGGACATTGCTCTCGGATAACTTAGGTAGCACACATTGCTGCATTTTCTTTCTTTTGTTTTTCACTAGTTCTTCTACACGAAGGTAAAAGGTGTCTTATCGCGCCTAAGACACGACTGTACGCCGTTTGGTTAAAAAAAAAAAATTGATAGAAGGGAATTGATGGAGATGTTTATGGGAAACTTGCCTTAAATTATTTATAATTCTTTTCCTATATCGGAAGAAATAAATTTGTACATATTAAGACGGTTTATACGAAGATCTTTGGATGAACTTTGATGTTTGTTATTTTTATGACTGATGTTTATGAATAAAAATATTTCTAAGCTATTTTGCAGGAGTCTTTTTATATATTTATATATAGAAACATCTGTAAGAGGTCACGTCTAATGAGTCCAATCAGCACTCAAACGTGACGAATTCTGAAAGAAGACGCTTAACGACTCTTTAAGGGTTTTTTAACTGTTCTGAGGGAAACACTTTAACATTCCTTAATGAAAAACTAATATTCTTATGATATGATTATAAAGAACACTTAAAGGTTCTGGATTAATTTGCATTAAAAAAAAAAACAGAACAGAATCTTCTGTGCTGGATCATGTGATATTTTACTCGCTGCTGCCAATCAGGTGCGACTGACATTTTTGTAATAGAATAAAATATTTATTAATTGTTAATACAGGCTGTCCCGTAAGTTTCCATACATAGAAAAATAAAACTATATATATATATATATATATATATATATATATATATATTATATATATATATATATATATATATATATATATTATTTATTTTATTTTTTTTTTTTAAATGAAAACCATTTTTATGTATATAATTTGCTCTACATGACTACCATTATTTTAAAAACACATCTGGATGCGGTTCCTCACTGCTGAAAAACAGGTATAAGCACAGCTGGAGTTCAGCTTGTAATGGCGTTGGTGGTACGTTCCTTGAGATGATTCATGTTTTGTATCTTTTTCTGATACACCATGACCTTCAAATGCCCCAAAGATAAAAAATCAACTGGGGTAAAATCTGGGGATGTGGGAAAATGGTTTTCATGAAAAAATGTCTATTTTTCCCATGTATGGAACACCCTGTAGAACACTGGACACATTTTTTGCCCCCTAAAACACCAACTCTGCAGTGTTACTACTAATAAAACAGATCTCTGGGCCCCTAATGAGCATGGGCCCTTAAAATCGCCCTCATTTTCCTTCCCCCTTATTCGCACCCCGACACTGGACATTTATGCATTATTATATGAGCAACGTCGTAGACTCATTTGCTATTAGAGTAAATTTAAAAAAAACAACCAAAGTCTTAATACATACAATTTATCCTACATACATACTGACATAGTTTTTGCTTATTTGGAAAATCTGGATAAGGACGGGACGTAGTGACTAAAAGGAAAATGAGTTGAGTCAGGATTATTGCAAAAAGGTTTAAATTTGTCAGACGTGAATTCTGCCATCCTGGGTGACTGCCTTTGTCTCCAATTTAATTAATTTTTTTTAATTATCAACCCGGTGAAAAACCACAGCTTCTCTGCCAGGTTCTCTTCAAAGTTACTTAAGGCAGTATAAAATAACTAATATAAACGGTTCCTTCAATAAATTTGGACTAGAATGATGTTTTATTCTTTGCCAGTCTCTCCAGCATAAAAAAGAAGGGGCACAAACTTTTAAACTGAACTCGGTGAGCTCTGGACTCCTACAATCTGTCACCGAGCGGCATGCACGGTTCTGAGGGGCTCCTCGGAGTGTAGGCTGCTCTGTGCAGATGACGCGGCCTGCTGGCAGAACATCACCAGCACCCACGCCGATGCCCAGCGTCGGAGCGGCATGCGAACAACCACGTGGTCTACAGTAGCAGCAGGGTACTCTCCATCCTATAATAGTCTAGGGGTGACCTACAGACCTACAGGAAGACCTAACATCCTGGGCGACCATCTGTAGGTTGTCCTGAGAGAGGACCAGACGTGACAGTGACACCCTCAAACTAAAAATGTTGAATTTATAACAAAAACGGTTATATTTAAATAAATTAACCAATTAAATTATTATATAAATTATAACCATTCCTAAATTATTAAAGTAGCCGAATTTGAATGTTATTACTGAAAGAATCAGTTTCTGAATATGATGGGAAGTATGTGTATGTTTTATGGTCTAAATTTATAGATTTTTTCGGGTCTTGTGAATATCTAAATCATTCAAAAAAACCCCACAAAATTCTATAAATTATTTTAAAAAATCAAAGTAAAAGTAATTAATGTAAAAAGAAAATCACAAACAAAAAGTAAGTGATGTTAAAAAATTACACATGAAGTTAAATGTGAACATCCCAAACCGATATGAGGGAAAATAGGCCCTTAACCCCCAATTGCTCATGTGTAAAGAATGTATAATGAGATTAAATAAGGATAAGGACGTCTGCCAAATTCTGTAAATGTAAATGTAGCTCAGTGGTTAAGGTTCTGGCCAGGTGATCCAAAGCTTATGGGTTCAATCCCTAACATCATCAGGCTGCTGTCACTGGACCCCTGAGCAAGGCCCTAAACTGCAAACCGCTCAGTTAGATTAAAAAAATAAGAAACCTCTGAAAGTGTGTGAAGTGCAGGTAAGTTTTGTGTAAAAGCTCTGTGACACGTTCAAATTTCACCCTTGTGATTTGTAATTGCTCTAAAAGCACTAATGTGATTTTTTTTTGTTTCCACACAAAGGATAAACTCCCCCTGCAGTGTAATTATTCCTAAGATCCATTTAAGAACCTTTAAATTCGGTCTGCCGTCCGGCGGCGGCCATTAAAGCGGAACTGATACGTCGACGCTGGCGGTCAAATTAAGTGTTTGCTTTAGGACGGTGTAAAAAGGCTAAGTTTTGATGCGAAAGCCGGAGGTCTCGTTAAGTGTCGTTAGCGGGTGTATGGCGCTGAAGTGGCGTGTATTAATCACAGTCGCACTTCAGACGAGCTGGACGACGGCGTGACAGCGAGACCGATGCGTCCCGGCGCAATCATTGCGTGATTTCTCCATCCACCTTGACCGAGTGTGAGGCGGCAGCTGTATGGTCCTCGGGCCGGCTTCGTAATCAGGGCCGCATAATCACACGCCTCCGATTGGCAATCAAGTTAGACAGATTAATTCGTCTGATAGCCTCGCACGCCACTGGTCCCATGTCTGATCCTGAGAAGGGTGTAGGTGTTTTGGAGAGTCACAGGTGATTAAAGCAGGACGAGGAGCCACGTAAAGGAGCCCATTATGCAAACACAGAAGTGGCTAATTCCTTGCAAAACGAATTTTGCTTCATTAATATTAGCAGAAGGAGTTTTCTTCTCCAAGGAGTTTTCATACCACGTTATAAAACAGCGAGGGTCAAGGAGGTTTCTCCACTAAGTTTCTTCACACCACCACATTTCTATAGCAACCGGCGGGTCAAGCGTCACACCGAGCCAAAAAAAAAAAAATAGCAACAGAGAGGTGAACACTTTGTTCCCGAGCGGTTCAGTCACACCGCCGATGGAGCGCTGGAGAGTCAACGTTAAGAACCTCCACCGACAAGAAATTAAGGAGTATAAGTATCATCAGATGAAATCTTCAGTTACATCTCATGATCCCTTTTCCATCAAATGATCCAACGGAATTAATCCAGAGAGTTTACCGTATGGAAAAGAACTTTAAACGAGTCACTCAGTTTATGAAAGTATTCAGTACAAACAGAACTGGGTTAAGTTACATTAGAAATTATATATCAAATGTAAAATGTTAGTTTTTATCTTTGACATGAAGGTGACGACCACAATGTGCTTCACCAAAAAAATGATTTAAATACAAATTTTCTTACACACACTTTTCAAAAACATGGTGCTTTAGAGAACCGCAAAGAAAGAACCCTTTTTTATTGTGCCTCAGTTAACTGTCAACTTAAAAAATATTTATTGAGCTTTGATATGCTGGTGAAAAACCTTGCTGGTTTTTACGATCAAGAAACATAAAAAACAGGAAGTAAGATTTGTTAACTGATTGTTAACTGATTTCATTAACACTATTCTTACATTTATCTTATCTCTGAAATCCAACTGAGTAGTTACGGGTTAAGGGCCTTGCTCAGAGGCCCAGCAGTGGCAAACTATAATCTTCCGATCTGCAGTGCAGCACTATAACCACTAAGCCACCACTTTAGATTATAAATGAGATGAAGCATTAAACCAAAACAGTTACGAAAGAGCTAAATATTTTCTTAAGTTAATTAGGAACTGATTAATTGTTTATAACATTCGATGTTAGATGGAAAACATCCTGAAACGTTCTGTTACGGAGAATCTCCGTTACTCAGGGGGAAATCCGGCACTCCGATATGGCACACTTCATCCCAGGTAACTGTTGCCTCAACATGGATAAGCGCTTGTGAATAAACTGACTGCATGCTCTCTCTCTCTCTCTCTCTCTCTTAATTACATCCCATCCTTCTGTCCTAGTCACCCGCTTCCTCTTAATTCCAGCCCGGACTGCCTTCCTCTCTCTTTCTGCCATCTCTTGCTCTGTCTTACGTGCGAGTCTGCTCTCTGACACACACTGACACATGGGTGGCCTGATGTGACACGGTCGTCTCAGGCTAAGCCTCATTATCACCACATAATTGTCATCCACACCACAAATCGCTGTCCCTCGGGCAGCAGCTAACAGTCGGGATGACCTCTCTCTTATCCGGCTATACATCATCTCATACAGACCGATTCAATTTTTAAATAAAGGAATCGTCTTGCGCGGATAATTCGGGACGCATTGTGAGGAAATATTTAATGCAATAGGAAATCCGTATGGAACCAGCGATTCGCCCTCATCCGCCTTACGAACAAACACTTCATTTGACAAGTTGAATCCCACTAGGGTTGCACCGATACTCATACTGCTATCGGTATCGGGCCTGATATATACTAATCTCAGGTACTCGTACTTGTATCTGTAAAAACACACCAAGACCGACAGAACTTTCAGTGCACAAAAACTCAGGCAGCAAGTCAAGTTCCCTTTATTTCAATTAACGCTTTATAAATAGAGATTGAGTCAAATAGGCAATCAAATAAGACAATACTGTGGACACTCACTAAAAACTCTCAGGACAGTTTAATTATTCGGTCCCTAACTAAGCAAGCCACAGGCAACAGCGGCAAGAAACCAAAACCATCAGTGACAAAATGGAGAAACCAGGTTCAGTCGGGGGGGGGGTCAGTTCTCCTCTGACCAGACAAACCAGCAGGTTATTCTATAGTGCAGCAAAGTTTCCATTGTCTTGTCTGGATGGCCGCCCAAAATACAAGGTCATCACTGGGGAACTGCCACTGGTGCTTATTGTCTCTATGATGATCTATCAACTGGACTGGATACAGACTGGATCTGGTGGTGACGGTGATCTGGGAATAGGAAAGAAACAGACGTATGTTAGTGTAGATGTCATTCTATTTACGAAAGACAAATATATTGTGTGTTAATGGAGGTATTTACTGCGTCCGTTTGACCTGATGATTGCAGGCTAACGATCCTTTAACGGATTTGGATAATGAAGGTGTGTAAGTGTGTTATGTGTAAGCAGGTTAAAGAGATGGGTCTTTAATATAATTTTAAACTGACAGTGACAGTATGACCAGCTGCAAACTTTATTCCGCAACCAACCCTACACCAAACCCTTTTTTACGACAAGAGAACCTGGCAAGAGATAATCCAAAGAGCTATATAAATAATCCCCAAAAATGACAGGTATCGTTATCAGTATCGACGAGTACCCGGGAAAAAATATCGTTATTCCTACTCCGTCTTTAAGAAATGGTATCAGTGCATCCCTAGACCCGGTCCTGGTTAATGATCAACAGTGTATCCTGCTATCAATCCCTCATGACTGAACTTCAGACAGGTCTTTCTTCTCCACACACACATAAACAGACACACATGCAAGAAAAGAATTTAATTTAAGAGAAATCATCAATACGCATAATTTTTTGGTGTGAAAGCAGAAATAGTTGCATACCAGCACATTTTCCTTAAACCCGGATGGAGTCTGATGAAAGCCCGGTGAAACAGCCGATTAGGGCGACGGTGCGTAAGCAAAAATTCCATTTTATTGGAAATGTTTTCTTTCACCAAGTTACCTCACATCTCTGCTCGCTTCTCAGATACGTGTCGAGAAATGCAGCAGTAACAGATGTCCATCTCTCAGAGATTAAAAACAAATGGAACCTATTTTTAATGTTATTTTTATTTTAACTATCTTTGTTATCCCTGAGTACATAAACTGAATTCTTTAACAAATCTCCTGGGTAAAATCTCCTTTTGCCTTATTAAATCTATATATAAATTAAAAGCAATATGGTAGTTATATTATAGGTATATAACGAACAGTCAGGAATGACACAAACCTCGTTATGTTGTTACAGGAAAATGACAAACGAAAGAGTCACAATTTATTCACAATTCTATTCTTTTTATACTTATTGAAAATGTTCGATTTTGTGTGTTTGTTGTTACATTAACGTTGTTTCCAATGACTAAGATTGTTGATCAAAGGATCGGGGTTCGAGCCTCAACACTGCTAAACTGCCGATAATAATTGACAGCATGTTAATTAAAATAAAGTTTAATTAAAGAAAAAGAATGTGTCATCATTGCTATGGCGATTTTTTTTTTCTTATTTAATGAGACGACATTTACAGAACATTTACATTTTTAGTATTTTACTTACGTTCTTATCCATTTACAATTATGGCATTTTGGCAGACGCCCTTATCCAGCTTGACTTACATTTATTTCTTTTATACAACTGAGAAATTAAGGGGCCTTGCTCAGGGGCCCAACAGTATGAACTTAGTGGTGCTGGGAATCTTTCAAGTAGCAGTCCAACACTTTAACTACTGCGCTGCTACTTCCCTCATTTGGCAACAAAAAAAGATGTTTCTATTAATAAATACACAAATTTGGCAGTCTGTGAAAATGATGTGTTTATGTAAGGAGTCTCCAGTGTCAGTGCTCAGATACAACCTAGTTTTTAACCCAAAAAGAAATCTTTACTTTCACGTTTACATTACAGAACAGTGACATTCTTTTCTTTACCTTTTCAGCTTAGAACCTTGGGCTCATACAAGAACCAGCACCCCTGAAAGAGGCAGTGTTGTAGGTCTTGTTTAAGAGTCTTTTTCACCAGTGTCAGAGCTGGAACCCAATCGGGAACCAAACTTTTCTACTGAAAAAAGTCCTCAGATGGTGCTCAGATCCTGCCTCCAGACTAGCTCCAAAACCTTCTTGGTCTTGAATGGGAACCGTTGATACCATCACAGCTAATAGCCACCAGAAAGTAGCACCAAAGAAAATATGCATATTTGAGAAATAAGTAAGGGAAGAATGGCGACAGCGGAGTTGAACGGATTCATCGACAGTGCAGACAATACATACAAAAAAGAGAGATAACAAGAGATGATTTCCGTCACATGTTAGTGATGTAACAGGTTCCACTTACTGCCAGTTCAAACATCAAGCATCAAGCATCAACTCTGGGTAAAGCAGCGGTCCGGCACTGACCGTGGTGGTAAAGTGGCCACAGTGGCAGATTGGTGGTACTGCAGCTTAAACCCTGAACTTTCAATTAACTAACCAAAGTTGTTTTTGTTGGATAAAACAAGCTAAAATTTTTGTCTTAACAAGAAACAACAACATTAATGTAACCACAAACAGATAAAAATGTACATTCTGTAGTTTATTTATTCAAAATAAAATAATACAATTAAATAAAATAAATGATGCTTGTCCCTGTCCCCATGAAGGTCCCCGTAATATAAAATTGCACTACTGTCATGGCTGCAGTTTTAGGAAAGGAATCAACCAATCAGGATACATGAATCAATGAGATCTGCTTGGTCATGTGACCAAACAGCAACATAATGTTCGAATAATGTTGGGATAAAAATCAGTACAACCTGTAATTTAACTTGTGAATTAAATACAGAAATAAACAAGACTTGCATCCACCTGTATTTGTGAGCGAAGCAAAAAAAAAGAAAGAAAATTAGCTCATGATTGTGAGCGTTATTAAAACCAGCGGGTCGAATGAGCTCCGCCGGCGTTTGCTCAGCAGGAGCTTCAGTAATGATACGTCTGCTATTAATCCCAACACACGGCAATCTTGAAAGTGCTAAGCTACGGCAGTCCTGTTGCTTTACTCTGTGTGGCAACGTTTATTTTCAACCCTTAATGATGTCCAAGACTGTGAAATCTGCCCCACAGGCTGGATAACTGCCACGGATGTTGGCTAAGGATCTCTCATGGGATCTGAATCATCCTGAAAATTTGGACACAACTCCGAGCTGCTCATTCTAGAACGGGTTTATTTTTAGCATTTTTTTGGTAAGCTCCACAGCTATTCATCAGGGAAACGTTACTCCTTTCATACGGTAACGTTTAAGATGCCGTGTTTGTCTTCGCAACGTTTTTTTGGCGAGGATGACATTTAACGGTGACATTTTCCTGATTCCTCTCAAACAGATTTACGATTCCAGATTGGAGCAGCGCAACGCAAGCTCAGCGTGTAACTTATTTTCAGTCCAACGTGCAATGTCTTAAAAGAGTGCTAAAATAAAAAAGCATACACACACACACACACACACTTTTCATTGTTTAAATGGAGTAATTTAGTGTGTGATCTTTAACAGCTCTTCTGGAAATACTGTACAAGCCTGCTGTTAAAAAATAAATAATAGTAACAGAAAAGATCACTTGAGAGACTGGAATGTATGTCCATTTGGACCAATGCGTCAATATAAAGTCAATGATGCAACAAGCGTGAAATCGATTGCCAAAAAAAGGACAACCGCTCCATAAAAACGCTAGCTAGATTTTCAACAGTCTAGAAAAGATTTAACACTTTTATTTTCTAAATAATCCTTCGCTAGATGATCATCAGCATCTTCATGACTTGGGATTTATCGTTAAACCACATGTAAATTGTATTGTGTTTGTTTGTAATTAAGGACAATTGTTAGTCTCGGTCTGACTTGATTTGTCATGTGGAAGCCGGACACCGACAGCAGACGTGTCAGTATAGCGTGTAAAATCTGGCTCTGGAAGTTCCTTGACGTCAGTTACATCACTCCACTCACATGCACTCCACTCACATTTACATTCACAGCATTTAGCAGACGTCCTCATCCAGAGCAACTTACATTTATTTCCTTTACACAACTGAGCAATTGGGAGTAAAGGGCCTTGCTCAGGGGCCCAACAGTGGTGCCTTGGTGGAGCTGGGAATCAAACCTACAACGTTCGGGCTGGTAATCCAACACCTTAAACATAAGCCACCACTTCCACCACCAACACCGCTCCTAAATAAGAAAACGTTTTATTTTATACCAACTCGTGTAATTTACATTATCTCTATTATACAACTGAGCAATTGGGAGTAAAGGGCCTTGCTCAGGGGCCCAACAGTGGAAGAAAAACCCCAATATTCCAGGTATCGTTCTAACACCTTACCACTGAGCCACCACCTCCACCGTAATAATTCCCTCATAATAATTCTTTACCTTCTTAGATTCTTCTTTCGAATTTTCTTGGTTCAATTACCAAAAATAAAAACCTCTTAATTAAAGTATGTAGTTTCTTCCCTTAACCTCAACATAAACACAATTATGTTGGCTTCATCTCTGACTTTCTACTTTCACCACTTTCTCAGTTCAGATGTTTTCTAAAACATGCAACGGCATCACAGAGACACCAGGTTCCTCCTCTCTTGAATTGTAATCACACACACACCTGCACCACATTCCCCTGATTGCACACACACCCTTTATTCACCACTCACTTGCTGTCTGATCTCACTTTCTTGTATACACAGCGTTTCCAAGTTTCTAAAGCACCAAGTTTTGTTGGGACGATCAGACTCCTTCCACTGAGTAAAGTTAATTTATTTCCTTTGTTCTGGGTCATCCTGTGTTTTTCTCCCAGTTCCTTATTTAAAACTCCAAGAAACTTTATGTCCCCTACAATCTCCTTGTTTTCTATCATTTGGAATAAAAATGATCTGTTTAATTCTAATCCTGTGTTCTGAGTCCACTTCCCATTAAAGACACAGTTTAAGTGCCATGTTAAAAAAAAAATCCAATATTATTACTAGATAACAGGCGTAATACTCTGAAAATAAAGGCGAAGATAGAGAAAGTCGAAATTATGAGAATAAAGTGGTGGCGATAAGAAACTGTGTTTTTAACTCGAAAGATTATGACTTTCTCATTTATTTGAGTTCTCCAAGTATCACAAGTTTAATCTCACAATCTTCTACTTTATTTTCGAAGTATTACCACTTTAATCTTAGTATTACAACCAATTCCCATAATTTTGAGATTTTTTGATTATTTGAATATTATGAATTTAATATTGTAAATTTGACCTCATTTTTAAAGTACTACAACTTTAATTTCAGAATTTTTACTTTATTCTTAAAATCTTTTTAAAGAGTTTTTTTCCTAAAACTGTCATAGAAACATTTTGGCACCATTTACATATAATAAAAAAAAACGTATCTAACACATTAACAGATCCTTCTGTAAATAACATAACCCTATTTACTGTAGTTACACCTCTTATGTCTATGTGCTCCTTCCCTTCCCCCCATTCTAATGATTCGTGGTACAGTCCCACCTGCTGAGATGTTTAAAAGAGTGTCATGGAGATCATGTAGGGCAACACAAATGGGGTCTTTACTGTATAGTCACCCCGCTGAGACAACGACGGCTTTTCAAAGAGAACCAGACAAACCTGTTCTCCACTAACACTTCGTAATACATGATAAAAAAAAATTTCACGCATGATCCACCTCTCAAGGCTCATATTACGACCCCCCCCCAACTAGCGGCGATATAATTACAGCTCTCGTTAATTATTGTTCCGAGACGAGTGGCGCGATTACCGGAGTTCAGCCATGCCGCAGTAATTACCCACGATGACATAGGTGCTTAGAAGATCAGTGCACGTGCAAATCGAGTGGAGAAAATTACTGACGGAAATGGAGCGAGGTTCGGGTTGCGATTCTTTTTTGTCTAGCCCAGAGAGTTGATCCGTCTCTGTCTCAAGAGGACAAATGCAGAACAATGTTTGCACCCCACTGGGAACGCATAAGCAGTCTGTTCTTTACACCAATTATCAGCGTTTATTATTGCGAAGCCGTGTATCCATCGGAGACACACGTGTCTGTAACATGGTTCAAAATAGCCAAGTTTGATTTTTACACAATTCAAAAAAGATAATTCGAACCTTTGCCGATTGAGGAACCGTTAATGAAGGTTCTGGTTTTGTGCTTTTATGTCCAAATTTGTTGCTGTTACAAGAAACTATTTCGACTGTGTAAAAGTGGTACCGTAATATTCAAGGTGTTGGACTGATACCTGGAAGATCAGGTTCGATTCTGTGCACCACCAAATTACCACCGCTGGGCCCCTGAGCAAGGCTCTTAAACCCCAATTGCTCAGTTCTATAACAGAGATAAATGTAGAGATACAAGTCCGTCTGGGTAATGACATCTTCCATTTCCATTTACAGCATTTGGCAGACGTCCTAATCCAGAGCGACTTACATTTATCTCAACTAAGCAATTAAAGGTAAGGGTAAGTTGGTAAAGTAAGTGATGGCTTGGTGGAGCTGGGAATCGAACCCCTAATCTTCAGACTGGTAATTTAACATCTAGACCATGAGCCAGCACCTCCCTGCCAAATATTGTAAATGTTACTGTATAAACTAAATAAACAATGTTTGGTTTATTTAAGGTGGGAAAATAATTTTTGATCTTCTCTGAACCAGGAAAAATGTTTCAAGAACCATCAATTGAAAGTTTCTTCTGTTCTACACTTAGAAACCTTTTTAGGTATTTCAAACAATGTTTTCCTCACATACTCTATTATATATTTTGGTTAGCTTTCTTTCTTTTTTAGGTGTTAAAGATTTCATAAATTTTCTTAAACGGTTCTTTACTCAGCTACAGGTTTCTCGGGCAACTTCCTTGGAACTTGGTTTCATAGCTGTGTTTCCAAAGAACGATATTCTAATGGTGAAAGCAGCATGGTGCCTGAAGAGAAGTCGACATCCTAAACATCCTCTCCACGTTTGACCTCCTTATCTGATCCTCCATTGTGAATTCCATGATGTCTACTTCCTCTGAAGGCTGGTTAGCTGTCCTCATCTCTCCTAAGTCAATGGGAGTGAGGTGGTACACGTACTCATCCGTCCTTCACTTAGGGAGCTCTGACGTTGATGTTGATGGATTCCTCGCTGCCAGTCTTAAACATTAACCCGTGTCCCAGTTCCAGTCAGTGCAAGAAGAAAGCCGAGGACTTCAGAAAGATTTCTTCAGGCTTTAAAGAACTTTTGTGGCCCTCAGCCTGGACTCAGGATTTGCAGGTTAAGCATTAATCTGATTTGGAAGAACAGGAAGTCGAGAGCCAGCAGAGCTCCAGGGAGACGGATAAGGTGATTGGTCTGATGACATATGGGGTCTTTCCCAGTTGAATTACAGACTGATGGAGAAGCTTTGAATCTCCATGCTCTACAGTTTCTAATCCGCTAAAAGAAATGTTCATGAATAACTAATCTAGTCAGTTTCTGTGTAGATAATCAGAGGTAGATCAGGTGTGTCATTTTTACTGCATAACTGTGATTTCGATTCTTATTATGGTTCTGATTCGTACTTTGATTCGAATTCTGAATAGAGTTTTGTTAACGTGATTTTAATTCTCATAGTGAATTTGATTCCCAAAGCTGATTCTTATTGTAATTCTGATTGTTAATTCTTATTCTTTTTTTAATTCCGATTCTCATTTAATTTTATTCTTGTCCTGATTCTAATTTTGGAATCTGATTCCAAAAGCAATTCTGATTCTTAGTTTGATTCAGATCTTTATTATGATTCTGATTTCGAAGCAATTCTGATTCTTATTGTAATTCAGATTCTTATAGTGATTCTGAATTACATTGTACTTCTAATTGTGATTTCACATGGTGTTGGACTACCAACCAGAAGATTGTGGGTTCGATTTCCAGCTCTACCAAGCCACCACTGCTGGGCCCCTAAGCAAGGCCCTTAACCCCCAATTGCTCAGTTGTATTAATGAGATAAATGTAAGTCGCTCTGGATAAGGACATCTGCCGAATGCTGTAAATGTGATTCTACTTTTATGTACAGTTCTCAGTGTCATTGTTATTTATAGGTATATTCAGATTTTTACTGCGATTCTAATTTGCATTCGATTTTAATTCTTAACATGATTCTTATGAATCTAATTCCCAAATCTATTTCACATTGTGATTCTAATTCTTTTTATGAATCATTTATAAAATATATTTTTAATAATAAATTTCATTTTTATTTGAATTTGGGTGATTTGGATTCTTTGGTGATGTTTTATTTATTTTTTTTCGTTTTATTTTCATAAACATAAACATGATGTACATATAGAAAAAACAACTCCATGCTCTGACATTATTTTATTTGTGTCTTCCGAAAGCAGTTCCGTTTTCTGTTGCCTTTTTATTTTTTTGTTTGTTTCTGACCTGCACCACATTGTGGCATTTACACCGTATTAATAGCCCGTCATTCTTATAAATGGCTCGAAGGTCAAACAAGTTTAACAGCCTTTGATGGTATTTCCTCTGTCAGAAAGATCACGTCTGTCGCGGCGTTCCGGCGTATTACGAGTCTCTGCTGTCCATTAACGGAGAAGTGCAGCCGTCACCGGGTTCCTGATAATGGCTAACACGAGTGTGAAAGTGCTGCGAGTCACCTTTACTCACAGTTCTCGTCTTCCAGTCGCACCGTGGGCCTTCATTACACCGCACAAATACGGCGAGGTCGAGCTGAGCCCAGTCGGGGTCACAGAGTGTAACAAATTTAAACAGTTTAGCAGGAGAAAAACGTAAAAATGGAAAGAACACAAACATTTACGGCCTGTGGGGGAAAAATTAACTGCAAAAAGAAATCATTTCTGTTTAAAAACGTACAGCTTTTTAATACAACAGCAACATCCGCTAACAGCCTAGAAAGACTTTTCTGTGTCATTTATGAAAAAAAGGTCACTATTGTTTTAAATATATTTGTATCAATTCATTTAAGTAACTAAAGAGAGACCGATAGTCGGTTTAATCGATATTATTCCTAATATTTGAGACTTGTTATCGGATACAGTGTTGTCAGATTGAGCCATTCCGACCTAATTGGTCTTGTTTTGTTCACGTCAGACTGAAAAAAAAAATGCATTGGCCTGGTTGAGAAAATTAAGGCTGTGTTTTTTTAAGATATTTTTCAGTTCAAACAGTTAACATGTTGCGCTGGTATTTTACGCCGTAGTTGGGCTGGAGATCCTCAATCCATGCTAGCAACACAGATCGAAAATCAGTTGTGTGTTATCAGATAAACCGATATATGGTGCGATCTCATGACAGTGTTGGGAATCGCACACAGGACCGCTGTTACGGCATCGAATCATGAGTAAAGATGAGTTAATAACAGCGCTAAGTCAATAATTAGCTTTATTTAATATACTTTTGTATCAGCTGATAATTCAAAAAAAACAACAGCATTAAAGCTGCGGTCTGTGGCTTTATTTGGTTAAAAATGATCAGAAATGAATTATTAAGCAAGTACATTACCAGCCAGCGATTAAAACTTTTTATCTTAGCTTGATTCACAACAGGAATCTTGTTATAATGTTTTAGAATTTGAGTTTTATTTTTAGCTCTAAAATCATAATAGAAGTAAGTTTACTTAAAAGTTGGTGGATATAAAAATTAATTGCTATCTAATTCAATCTAAAGTTGGAGTCACACTAGTCACGGTATATCATTAGTATACACGCTTTCATTTATAAGCAGGAACCAAGTAGATGTGATTGTTTCTTCATTAGCATGAACATTAGCAAGCTAAGTGGAAGCTAAGGCTAAATATTACAAGCAGACCTCCAGTTTTTTTTTTTTTTTGAAAGCTCAGAGGTGTGAGCTGAAACACAGTCAGATTTCTGTGAGTTTTGCTTCTAGGTGTTGAGTGTGGTATTACTGATGTGCACACACACACACACACACCATCCAGAGAACAACAGCAACCTTTTCCACCTGAACCGCCACTATTTTTAGTTTCGAAGTATCTCCTCAGCATTTCGATAAAAGCCTCTATATATACATCTATCTCGGGTTTTTCAGCGAGGTGACAGATTTTTGACGAGACCTCTCAGCTAGCGGCCAAATTAACATACCGCTCCTGTTAAATCTATTAACATGCAAATCAATGCGCTGGCTCAATAGCCTGTTGTCATACCTACTCTGAAAGCCCAAATAAGTTCCAGTGGAAAAAAAAAATCACGAGAGGCGTACTTGATAAGACATACTCTGTTACCATGGCAACGTCTCTGGCTCATGCTAAGATTGCAGGGGTCTATATTATTGCCAGGGCTCATACGTTCATGTCGTGTATCGGTAATGGATTTCATAATGCCTCGTTTGATGTCTTTGGGTTTAGGTTGAATGATCAACGGCTCGCGGATTCCTGCACTCAGAGGCTCGGATTTTTCTCGTGCCAGGTCCGGCGGGGTCCGGATTATATAAAACGCTCTGGGGGTTAAATAAACACTCGCTGTTTTTATTCCTGTGTGTAAATCTGTACATGCTGTGCCATAATATTGTGTGTTCCACTTCTAAGCATTAGGTTTGTGCTGTGGGAACTTAAAACAACTTTTTTTTTGAAGATAAAAGCAAAAAGTAGCATTTAGGGATGTGTATTTAATGCTAAAATTTGCATTGTGCATATATCAAAAGTAGAGAACAACCGATTAATCGTTTCAACCCATCCTTTTCTTGATATTTAATTATTTTTTATTATCGGATATCGGTTTTTAATATCTAATCCACCGATAAATAATGCCATTTATTGCAGGTTTTTTGAGAATTGCACTCCATTGCAGCATTACATCATTGTGAGAAAGAGGAGGAGAATTTTTTTTATTTTTTTTTTTTATTTACAAACTAGTTTACACTAAAGTAGAAAATCACTATTTACATTTACAGCATTTGGCAGATGTCCTTATCCAGAGTGACTTACATTTATCTCTTTTAAACAACTGAGCAATTGGGGGTTAAGGGCCTTGCTCGGGGGCCCATCGGTGGTGGCTTGGTATCGAACCCACAATCTTTAGGTTGGTAGTCCAACACCTTATCCATGAGCCACCACTTCCCCCATTTTATATATATATATTTAGGTGGAAATTTTAGGCAATTAGCAAGACACCCCCAATAAAGGAGTGGTTCTGCAGGTGGTGACCACAGACGACTTCTCAGTTCCTCTCTGCTTTCTGGCTGATGTTTTGGTCACTTTTGAATGCTGGCGGTTGCTTCACTCTAGTGGTAGCATGAGACGGAGTCTACAACCCACACTCAGGTAGTGCAGCTCATCCAGGATGGCACATCAATGCGAGCTGTGGCAAGAAGGTTTGCTGTGTCTGTCAGCGTAGTGTCCAGAGCATGGAGGCGCTACCAGGAGACAGGCCAGTACATCAGGAGACGTGGAGGGAGGCCGTAGTAGGGCAACAACCAAGCAGCAGGACCGCTACTTCCGCCTTTGTGCAAGGAGGAAACAGGAGGATCACTGCCAGAGCCCTGCAAAATGACCTCCAGCAGGCCACAAATGTGCATGTGTCTGCTCAAACGGTCAGAAACAGACTCCATGAGGGTGGTATGAGGGTCTGACGTCCACAGGTGGGGGTTTGTGCTTACAGCCCAACACCGTGCAGGACGTTTGCCAGAGAGAACACCAAGATTGGCAAATTCGCCACTGGCGCCCTGTGCTCTTCACAGATGAAAGCAGGTTCACACTGAGAACATGTGACAGACAGAGTCTGGAGATGCCGTGGAGAACGTTCTGCTGCCTGCAACATCCTCGCCAGCATGACCGGTTTGGCAGTGGATCAGTAATGGTGTGGGTGGGGGCATTTCTTTGGAGTTTTGGAGGGCCACACAGCCCTCTATGTGCTCGCCAGAGGTAGCCTGACTGCCATTAGGTACCGAGATGAGATCCTCAGACCCCTTGTGAGACCATATGCCGGTGCGGTTGCCCCTGGGTTCCTCCTAATGCAAGACAATGCTAGACCTCATGTGGCTGGAGTGTGTGTCAGCAGTTTCCTGGAAGACAAAGGCATTGATGCTATGGACTGGCCCGCCCGTTCCCCAGACCTGAATCCAATTGAGCACATCTGGGACATCATGTCTCACTCCATCCATCAACGCCACGTTGCACCACAGACTGTCCAGGAGTTGGCGGATGCTTTAGTCCAGGTCTGGGAGGAGATCCCTCAGGAGACCATCCGCCACCTCATCAGGAGCATGCCCAGGCGTTGTAGGGAGGTCATACAGGCACGTGGAGGCCACACACACTACTGAGCCTCATTTTGACTTGTTTTAAGGACATTACATTAAAGTTGGATCAGCCTGTAGTGTGTTTTTTTCCACTTCAATTTTGAGTGTGACTCCAAATCCAGACCTCCAGGGGTTAATAAATTAGATTTTCATTGATCATTTTTGTGTGATTTTGTTGTCAGCACATTCAACTATGTACAGAACAAAGTATTTAATAAGAATATTTCATTTATTCAGATCTACGATGTGTTATTTTAGTGTTCCCTTTATTTTTTTGAGCAGTGTATAAATATATATATATATATATATATATATATATATATATATATATATATATATATATATAAATATATATATGCACTTTATTTACATTTATTTATTTTATTTTGTTCAGTTTAAGACTTTTCAATTTATATTGCTGTAGAAATAAAAGTTATCTTTGGGTCTAAAACCGAACTAAAACAATCAATCAATATCGGTTCTGCATATCGGTTCTCGCTCACATCAGCATGCGAATCATCTGTATCACTGAAAAAAAACCCAGTATCAATAGATGTCTAATTAAAAGCCTATTAATAAAGTCGTGCACAGGATGTGGAGAATAAAGTGGGCTAATGGCTCCATTATGCTAGTACTCATGCAGGTTTTCCTCAATACGCTATTAAAAACAGAGATATTTTTATGGCAACTGACAGTTTGGGATTTTCTCACTCAGTGTAATTATCTAGTGTTATATTAGCATGAAAAATTGCAGCCGATGTAGTGTTTACTCTGTAATTAGCATAGAAAGGTATTAATCTAGGCTAATTTGGAATAGCAGGGAAACTTGCTGACTCAGAAGTCTTATATGGGCATAGCGGGTAAGCTAAAAAAAGCTAACCAGCATCTTGTTTTTTGATAGTAAAGGAAATATTTGCTAGATTGTTTATGCTAGTGTTATACAGTGTTATACAGTACACACATAGATATATATAGATATATTCTGTAAATGTGCCATATATCAATTGGAGTCTTTTATATATAAAGATTCTTAGGTGTTGAATACAAAGACATGTTTTACTTTTATTTTAAACCAAAGCTAAGTTTTATATGGCTGCTTTAGGGGAACAGAATTAATTACTGTAGTTAGTCATTATCACCTGTTCAGATGATTATCGTCGGTCAGTTCATGATGCATGCAAGCGAAATCCTGCTGGTGGACAGAAATATAGCTGCTTCAAAAAAGTTACATAATGCTGCGTTAAAGACTCTTTAATACAGAGGTACCTTTGACTTACGAGTGTCCCTACTAACGAATTTTTCGAGATACGAGTCGTCTCTTAGACGACTTTTTGCTTTGAGTTTACAAGCTTAATTCAGGTTACGAGCTTCAGACACCCAACCGCTAGTTAGTGTAGCAAAAACCACAGTGAACGCGGTAACATCCGCCGAGCATCCCGTGTGTCACTCGATAGCTAGTCAGACATGCGCGTTAGCAAGTGGAGTCGTCTGATCTCCAAGGTAAACGCTGTACATTATACTTAATAAAACCAGTTTATTCCAGTACATCCTATTCTAGTGTTTTTATACAATATTCATTATTTATGAAGTTTCATTAAGTTTATTTTTCTTATTTAAAAACATTTAACAAAAAATTGTGGTGTTTTTTTTGGGAGCCGGAACGAATTAATGGCATTTTAATTCATTTCAGTGGAAAAAATGATTTGACATACGAGTAATAAAATATATAAATATATATATATATATAATAAAATATATAAATATATATATATTTTATAAAATTTGTTTTGCTGCTAAATATAAAAAAAAACACAATAAAATGTTGTTAATGGTTAAAAATGTAGCTTATGGTTAACAAAATTAAAAGATTAAATAAAATAAAATGCATTATTTTAATATTAACATTTGCTGCCCTCTATTGGTGGAAAAAAATTGCAGAATTAAAATTACATTTCTGATTTTTGATTTTTTTTTTTTACATTGGATTTTACTTTGATTTTGGCTTTTGGTTGTTATTTTTTTGGGGGGGGGTTTTTTTGCTCTCTCTTTTTTATTTCTCTTTCCTTTAATTCCAGATGTAATCACGTGATTCTCACACTGTTCCATTAAAACAACCAAATACATTCTCATTTATTTCATTCACACTTTTTCTGTGTTTTTTTGTTTTTTCTTTTTTTCTTGCTCATCCTCCCCCTGTTAGTTCACAGAAATGACGACGCTGTGGAAATGTCACATATTATGATTGCTAAGAAAAAGGGAACTAATAATATCCAGGCCGAGTGTGTGTGAATGAAGAGCAAGTGAAAAGCGCAGCACATCTCAAACAAAGCCAATCAAAACACAAAGGAATCGGACAGGGTGGCAATTACGCCATAGTATAGCTGTCAATTTACCAACATCTGAATGATAAGGAATGTAGCAGTGTGTGTGTGTGTGTGTGTGTGTGTGTGTGTTTTAAAAAGTAGCTCTTTGAGAACTATGCCTAACAGTAGCAGTGTTACATACAGTATATTGTGTATGTAACATACAGTATCAAGTATGTACTACATTTCAATAGGTCTGTACTATCGACTGTTCTGTACATAGTACGCTTATGGGGAGTGCTACATCCGCCATTTTAATATTGACACGTGACATATGATGTCACAGCGGCGTGAATGTAAAGTTGGACAATGATAAACGAGTGAAATTAACACTTAAAGCTACTTAAAAAGGGCCACGTTGTCGCCCACCACCACTTCTGCATATGACGAGTCGTCTGTCCTGTGGAATCATGGGATATCGAAGTATACATTGTAGGACACTTTAGTCTCCGGGCAGAAGCAGTAGATCATCTGGGAATTTTTCACATACTAAGGATTCGAGCATACTGAGTATACCTCACATACTGTATAGTATAGTATAAAGTGGAAGATAGAGTCGGTAGCTGTTTTTCTCAAATGTATAAATATATATGTATATGTGTAAAAATGTGTGTGAGGGGCTAAACACTGAAATTCACAGAACTCTTGCATTATTCCAAAATAACAACCAGATAGAAAATTAAACATACACACACACACACACACACACACATATGGATATACATACACACACACACACACATATGGATATACATATACACATTTACACACATATACACACACACACACATATGGATATATATACTATACACACACACATATGGATATACATACATATACACACGTGTTTAGTTTCTAAATCTTGCCCTACTTTTTATAAATAAGAATAAAGTTATTTAAAATAAGTTTTAATTGATTCATTTATTTATCTTCTATATCTGCTTAATTTCCTAATTCGGGATCACAGGGATCTGCTGGAGTTTATCCCAACTGTCTCTGAAAGGGTGAAATGCAGGAGGGGGACACCCTGGACAGGTCATCAGTCCATCACAGGGACACACACACACTCACTCCTCTAGGCAATGAGCACTATGGCTTAGTATTTAGCACTGTTGCCTCACAGTAAGAAGGTTCCAGGTTCAATTCCCCTGCAGGAGCCTTTCTGTGGGAGTTGCATGTTCTTGTGCTTGTGTGTGTTTTTACTCCGGGTTCTCCGGTTTCTCCCATAGTCCAAAAACATGTATGTTAGATTAATTGGTGATTCTAAATTGTTTATAGGAGTGTGTGTGTGTCCCTATGATGGACTGGTGACCTGTCCTGAGTGTCCCCCTCCTGCCTTTCGCCCTTTCAGAGACGGCTGGTTTAGACTCCAGCAGATCCCTGTGACCCCGAATTAGGGAATAAGCGGCTATAGAAGATGAATAAATGAATTAATAAATCAATGAACGACAGCATATGGGAAAGTTATCGGGTTGCAGTTTTAAATCTTCACCACAAAGCGGTGCTGTTGTTCATCATAACTGTGTGTTCGGTGTTCTTCGTTGAAGAAGTGAAAATTTCAGGTTGTAATATTTCCGTATATTTTTTATTTGACAATATTTAAATGCATTTATGATTAATTAGGCAAAGTGAAGAGTGGGATTGTGGGAATAATTGTTTGTGTTCTTATACATTTCGGGGATTTGGTTTGATTTGGTTAATCTAATAAATAAAATCAGTTAAATAAACACCTTTATAAAAACAATGCATTTATTAATTAATTCAGTCATTTATTTTATTCATTATCTCAGCTTGCGAATCAATTCCTCAAAGTCTATTTAAAGGAGCCGTGTAAAGTGAACCGACACCTTCATGATTCACTGACTGTTTCTGTGTCCCGGAATTTGGTTCATTATTTCCGGTTTGTTGTTCTTCTTATTGACTTTTATCCTTGACTCGTTCATCCCTAAGAGTCGAGTCGAACAATCGATCAGATTCCGTTGCTGTTTCGTGGCTGCCAGGTTTTACTGGGTTGCCAGATTGATCATCCATTTTTCTTATCCAGTCACGTGTACAACCAAGTCATATTAATCAAATATCAACGAGGGCACATTTTGGGATTTGGGGTAAAAACTGCGCACGTATCTGGCAACTCAGAGAAGCTCTCGCGCTGCTCGTGCGTCATGCTGCAGAACGCAGCGGCGTGACGTCAGCGCACCGGAGCGCGCGAGCTCGGCTCCGCGGGATGAAAATTACCGAGGGATAAACCGAGAAAGGTGAGACGCCTTTTATACCTCAACGTGTCTGAACGGCTTCTCTCGTTTTCCGACATTATTATCGTATTTGTAGGGAAGAGCTCGAGCGCCGTGCCTGTGCGTCTTAACACCGTGCGCGCTTTCCGGTGTACCGGGGTATTATAGAGAAGCGCGAGCCGCACCAGAGGGGAGGAGAGGGGAGAGGCGGGGGGGAAGAGAGTGAGAAATGGTGCAAACCTGACTGCCATCACATCACCAACACCATCAGCATCACCTTCAGCACCGGGCACCAAATACGCACCCAGGATGGAGGTCGAAAACCAGCAGAATCTAAACGGGTCTGGATCCGGTCGCCTCGTGCTTGCGATTGATGGGGATGCATGAATCAGGAGCTCGCGCTTCTGGACCTGACATTAGAAAAAAATCAGGATGTGATTAGCATCACATTAGGATGAGGGTTTCAGTGTTGATGAATCGGATTCGGGTGCGATTTTATATGCGCGTATTGATGTATCGTCGCATCCACCAATCCAATTAGAGCGCGCGACAAAAATCATAAAACAGGCTGATCTCTTCTAGATCTTGTATCATTGCTCTCACATCCCACAGGAACAGTGCAGGAGTTAAAGACCAGATTTTGACCTTGTAGTAAATGAAAGTATAAGCGGATCTCTGGAGATTTCCAGATCCCATTAAAATGAAGATCTCTGTTACACCAGAATCATTTACTATATTTGCATTTCTGGCATCTGTCCAGCAGCTTTTATTCAGAGTGACTCACATTATCTTATCTTATAAGGGGTTAAGGGCCTTGCTCAGGGGCCCAACAGTGGCAGTTTGGTGATCCTGGGGATCACACCCAGGATCTGATCAACAGTCTAAACTACTTTAACGTCACTTGTACCTTGTGGACGTCAGCGATCTTTGTATATAAAAACAGATGAAAAAATTGCACCGGAGATGCAGAGCATTTTAATGGAATCATCAGCCTCGAGGTTTAAATTCAGCTACCAATTTTGGGCACTTATATAAGAATAACAGGTTGGGGCCCACCCATTCGGCACAAAACATACTGTTATATTACTGTTACTAATAAAAACAGATCTCAGGGAGGGGAGCCAAAGTGTGTGGGCCCTTAGAATCTTCATAAATTTCCCTCTTTCTTTGGTGGCACCCCTGACCAAGGGTTAACAGGTCTATAGAAGTAATAAAAAATAAACATATTTACTGTATATATTTATTGCAGATTGGGAAACAACCAAAACATGTCCGAATGTATTATTGTTATTATTATTGTTATTGTTATTATTATTATTATCATCGTTGTTATTATTATTATTTCAACATATAACTAACTTTAAGATTTCCCTCTTAAATGCCGATAGTACAGATACACACTCCACACAGAAAGACCCCTGCAGGGGATTCGAACCTGCAACCTTCTTGCTGTAAGGCAACAGTGCTAAACGCTAAGCCACCGTGCTGCCCAGAATGGAATTAATGAACAGAAATAATGTTGGTCATGCAATTAATGTTGGTCAAGATTCTCCCACAGTCCAAAAACATGTATGTTAGATTGAGAGGAGTGAGTGTGAGAGTGTGTGTGGCCTTGTGATGGACTGGGGACCTGTCCAGGGTGTCCCCCTCCTGCCTTTCATCCTTTCAGAGAAGGCTGGGATAGACTCCAGCAGATCCCTGTGACCCCGAATAAAACAAGTATGAATTCTAAATTGGTGGCTTGTTTAACACGTTATTCTATAACTCCTATAACAAAGTCTGCATGTCATGTCCTGGGCTCTGTATATTGATAGATAGTTTGAGATAGTACATTTCCGTAGATTCTTTACATATTGAATAGGTTAATGCAGGTTAAACAATTTTTTAAAAAATGGCTTCTATAACCTCTTACACTTGGAGAGATATTTCTCGAAAGTGATTTTCTGCGTCTCAAATTAGTGCTAGGTCATTGTCGACAAAAACATAGCCGCACCAGAAGTCGCACTGTTCACAATATTGCTGCTAAAAATGATAATTACATGAATAACTTTTATCTACACTTAACTTTTCTATCCGACCGTTGTTGCATTCTTCCCTAAAGTCCGCCAAAACCGCTCAGCTTTTCTGCTGTATTTTTCCTCATGCCACCAAAGGAATTCTGGGTAATATCTTTAAGCGAAGTCTGCTTGGACCTCCACTTACAGAAAGTGTGCATTAAGGGTACAATCAGGCAGAAGCACTTAAGATCACCAGAGAATTGAGACACACTACACATACTTACACCCCTCAGCTGGAATACGCAAATGTGGGTGAGAGCGCGGGTATGGGGACAGGGACATTAGTTATTTTGAGGAAATGTTTTACCTTTTCTTTGAAACAAGGCATAACATCACATCCTTTTTTTCTTAAGTGTCTTCTGTTTAGTTGTTAATTGGAAGACCAGGAAGACCTGGGTTTAAGCTCCACCACCGCCAGTCTGCCACTGTTGGGTCCTTGAGAAAGACCCTTAACCCCTTCTGCTCCAGGGGTTATGCGAAGAACCAAATTTCACTTTGCTGTAAGGTTATGTGACTAATCGAGACTTTTACATTAACCTTCTTCTCCTACTGTTGGTCAGTTAAAAAACGCAGCCATCCACAGACACGGATAAAATTCCGAGAGATCCCGAGACCTGACGCTGATGGGATAAACGTGTGAAACTCTAAATAGCTCTCAGATATCTGGTTTCTCCTCTGTAGTGCTGTAATGAGATGGTCTGGTGGTAACACCGCCATATTTGGTCATTTCCTGCATCTAAATAGTTATTGATGTGAGTCTCAGGCCAAGTGTGTATTTGACAATTTAACATCCAAATATTAATTTGGTATCAATTACAAAACCTACTGAACATCAGCCAGACTCGAATCTCAGCCACCTTTTCAGCGCAGGTCTAATTAGGACTTCACTGACTTTTTGGTTTAAAGCCACAAATATTAAATGTAATAAATCAATACACACATCTAGAGAAATAAAAGAACACACACACACACACACAAAACATTGTGTGTGCACAACACATTAGCGGAAAGTTTGCAGATTTCATTGATTGCACAATGCTGATACTTTATCGTTAAACAACCGTTGCTAAAAACTGAAGTTTTAGAAACATTTCCCGCATACAATACTGCATGAGTTGTGCTATTGTTGCATCGCCCTTTTTACAAAATTAGCTAGTTAATTAAAAACCGATAACTGCACTATGTTATGTTATGTTATGTTATGTTGTTATGTCAGTGATTGTTAGCCATTGAATATGAACGCTCATTTTGTAAGAAAAGTTTGTACTAGTTTAAATTATTGTTTGAGGTTTTACAGGACCGTTAGCATGAGCTGTGGATAATAAACGAGGACTGGTTCAATAGAAAAGCCTTGAAATCAGTAGGAGCCGGTATAATTGGTAGATATGGTACCTCCATCCTGAGAATCTGTTTTATAGTTTGTAGAGACTTTAAATGTGTTAAAAAGATTCTGCTACTTTGATGTATTTGGGAGATTTGACTTGGTGCAATTTATAAACAAGGGATAATGTGTACAGAATAATAATCAGTTTAATGTGTTATAGATTAGAAATACTTCAGGATAGAAGATAGAAGCTATCTTATACAGCTGTTGGGTCGATTTATACATCAACCGTGATTGGTCGAAGCAGGGTAATGTAGTCTGTGCCATCGTACTATAACAGAAACATTTCAGATGATTGTGGTAACTGATATTAGATTTGCTTGAAGGTTCTGTGGCTAAAAGTTTTTGAGGATATTGAGGATTGAAGGTTCTGTGGCTAAAAGTTTTTGAGGATATTTAATCCAGAAGCAGTATGTGACCCAACGATTTAACATGCAACAGTTAGCTAGCGATTGAGCTTCGCTGTCGCTAAAATTTTAAAGCTTTGTTAAAATGTAAAATGTTGTTAAAAAAAGACTTCTGTGGGTAAAATGTCCAGGTTTTGGTCATATTGCACATCGAATGCAATGCGATTAGCCAAATGTTCGACATCACAATGTTTTCTTCTCCTTTTTTTAAAGAATTTTTATGGACATTTTTCACCTTTATTGCTAGAACAGATGGATGAAATGGGGGAAGATAGAGAGAGAGGGGTGGGACCAGAAAGGATCCGAGCCAGGAACTGAACCCAAGTCACCCGAGCACAACAATTTGTGCATGTGGGTCCCGGCGCCTCAACCTACTACACCACAGCGCCGGCCGTCACGTTGCTCTGCTAAATATATTGGAACTAATTTACTGCTAGTTTGGGCTAAGTTATGGTTAACATTAGAATAAAATGTAAATTTAAAAAAATTTTGTTTACAAACAGTTAAAATTGCAAGTGCATCAGAGCTGTTTAAATAGAACTGAAGAAAAAAAGTAAAATACTAATCTACTGAATTTATTTTACGAGATTTTACTGCAGTTTATTGTTTAATATAATAATTCTATAATGAATCTAATTTGGAAATGAAAACTGGCTTGGGAACCTTTGGCTTCCAGAATGAATGAAGACCAATAATAATTAGGAGACTTTTTGAAAGTAAGGTCTTAAGGTATTTAATGTAATTTATTTTAAACACTGACCGGTTTTTATTCTTGCATTTATTCTCTCGTGTCTCCACCAGACAAGGCAGGAAAATAATCGAAAGCCATTTTGGGATTTAAAGACTGCAAGATAGCTTCATTCCCAGCATTAGATTAGATGTTTGGACTGATAGGGTCTTGAAGGACTTCGAAAGAAAGACAAGGACTCGTTATGGCAGAATAAAGTCAAACAAAAACAGAAGGACATTATAGTATAAAAGTCCTGTTTAGTCTACGGGTTATATAAAGAGCTTAAAAGCAAACAACTGGTTTTGAATCAAGATCTCCTTTATGTATGTGTATAAAACAGGAAGTGTTTCTATGGCAACCAGACTTTGCACTATTAGTTTAAGATGTGGCCTTGCATTTACAAAGAACATTCTTCTTGAATATTCTTCTGAGATACCAGCTTTGGGGACAGATATCGTGAAATTAGGTCTTGTGGGAAAAACAGGGAAGCTAATTCCGGATCAGAGGCTGACAAAATTTTAGGATTTTTCCCCTCTAGCTTCGTTTGCAAGCTGAAATCCTGTGATGGAAGCTGAGTTCTTGCATTGGTGTGTGTATATAGTGTTAAAGCTGCTTGATTAATTGAAGATATAACTGTTGGATGTGTGTGTTTTTGCAGCAGGCTCCTTCCAATCCCTTCAGGAAAACCAGTTTCCTTTGCTTCATTCAAATAGCCGATAGAAAACTGCTAGCCTGAGGTTACCCAGGGTTAGTGTGTCTTCCAGTCGGGCTTCCAGTTGGGTTATCACATAGAGAGAAAAAACAAATGTTCGATGCTTACATTCTCTGACAAATATAGTTGAGTAATTATGCTGATTCCGCCGACATTATCCTGTCATCTGAAATAGAATGTTCAGTTAGAATCAAATCTTTGTATTAATAATTGTAATTTGTGTATTTTATAGTCTACAAATGATGTTTGTGTTTCGAAAATGTTTGGATTGGATTGATGTTTCTTCTCCTTTACAACATTCTACATGAAACGAAATGGCTTTTTTTTATTATTCTGGCTGCGTAAATTCTTTTCAGGCTTCCAGAAACTCAAGAGTGCCTCTCTGAAGGCCTACCATGAATTTTACAATTTTGTGAGCGCTACAATATTCCACATTGGGTTTTTTTTTTTAGTTTATCCTTTAGTTTAAGCAAATCACTCTTAAAGCTGGCCAGATAACTGATTTTAATTAGCATTAGCAAAGTCATTTTATTCCCAGTTGGCTCAGAGTTTCGGTCCCAGTGTCAAGGTTTTACTGTCTAGCCTGTTACTAATGTGACTCCGGTTAATACCCCTGCTCTCTAGAGAACACCCTTGTCCTCATGACATCATCAGTCTATAAACGTCCACATCATCGATTAGATTTACTGACCTAATGGATCATCCTCCTGACCGTCTTACCGGGTTAATAGGATCTGTAACTGAGAATATCACTCAAAGACTAATTGCCCCAATCAAAAAACACTGAATGCACTCCAAATGCCACCAACCTCCATATTTTTCTCTGTCACATTTCAGAGAGACTAGATGGTTCTCAGAGCTTACGTTATATTTCCTAATATCAATGCCATACAAATAGACAGATATTGGGTAGATATTTAGTACAGTAGTATTTAGTAGGGAGACTGGGGAGTTTCAGACTTCTGTACACTTTGTGATGCCAGAAACGTTTTAAACGGTGGTGTATTGGAATTGCTGAACCATCTTAAGCTGAGAATAAAATGGAAATTTTTTTTGTAACCTGGCAATTTGGAGATGGAAAAGTGAAAAAATGTTTAGACCAAGCTGTCTTTTCCTCCATCAGGGAAATATATGAGTGGTGTTTTAGTATGAAGCTAAGTGGTGGCTCATGGTTAAGGTGTTAACTGAGTAAGGCCCTTAACTCCTAATTGCTCAGGTGTATCAATGAGATAAATGTAAGTCGCTCTGTGATAAGGACGTCTGCCACATGCTGCAAATGAATGCTCTTTCCAACTGGTGGTTAATTGCCATGTTAACTATATACAGCACACAGGGACCGAGTCAGAGAATAAACCTTCTTGACAGATTCCATCAGGATGATGACCACTTATCGTGATGAACATGAAAAGAGATGAATTGAATGCATACTTAGCCTTCGATTGAGTCTTTGATCATAATTTATAATTCTGTAGGAAGTGCTGGATCATTATTAATGAAAAAATACACCAAATTACAAAATTACATTTCTTTACAAACCACACTGAAGCTATTACTGATGTGAAGTTTAACTTATCCCTTAATTACATGCATGTATAATGAGATATTCGAAAATGCAGAGCCTCAACCTTTAGAGGGGTGGGGGATTAGTGATCATTGTACTGTAAAAAGTAGGTGGAACTATAGGAGATATGGGAGAATCTGAGGGATATGAGGAAATCCAAGTGATATGGGGTAGTCTGAGGGATATTGGGTAGTCTGAGGGATATAGGGTAGTCTAAGAACTATCATGTGAGCAGAGGAATATGGGGTAGTCTGAGAAATATCATGTAATCCGAGAGATATGGGTTAGTCTGAGAAATACGAGGTAGTCTGAGAGATATGGGTTAATCTAAGACATATGGGGTGGTCTGAGAAATACGAGGTAGTCTGAGAGATATGGGTTAATCTAAGACATATGGGGTGGTCTAAGAACTATCTTGTAAACCGAGGGATATGGGGTAGTCTGAGAAATATGAGGTAGTCTGAGAGATATGGGTTAATCTAAGACATATGGGGTGGTCTGAAAAAAATGGGGTAGTCTAAGAGATATGGGTTAATCTAAAACATATGGGGTGGTCTGAAAAATACGAGGTAGTCTGAGAGATATGGGTTAATCTAAGACATATGGGGTAGTCTGAAAAATACGAGGTAGTCTGAGGGATATTGGGTAGTCTGAGGGATATAGGGTAGTCTAAGAACTATCATGTGAGCAGAGGAATATGGGGTAGTCTGAGAGATATGGGTTAATCTAAGACATATGGGGTGGTCTGAAAAAAATGGGGTAGTCTGAGAGATATGGGTTAATCTAAAAACATATGGGGTAGTCTGAGAAATACGAGGTAGTCTGAGAGATATGGGTTAATCTAAGACATATGGGGTGGTCTAAGAACTATCTTGTAAACCGAGGGATATGGGGTAGTCTGAGAAATATGAGGTAGTCTGAGAGATATGGGTTAGTCTAAGAGATATGGGGTAGTCTGAGAAATATGAGGTAGTCTGAGAGATATGGGTTAGTCTAAGAGATATGGGGTAGTCTGAGAAATATTGCGTATTACAAGGGATATGGGCTAATTTGAGAAATATGGGGTAGTCTAAGAGATATGAGGTAGTCTGGGGAATATGCAGTAGTCTGAGAGATATGGGGTAATTTGAGACATATGGGGTAATCTAAGAGATATGTGGTAGTCTGACTCTTAGGTCGAAGACATAAGCAGAGGAAGTAGATTATTTTAAAGATAGATATGATCCCAGACCCCAGTATAAATTCTCTATTCCAAATCCAGGGTTTGCGGATTTTTTGGATACATTGGCTTGAAGTAAAATTTACCGCTGTTTATTCCCAGTGTCGAACTTGTGAACAGTGTTAAAGCACAAAATGTATGTTTAGAAAATCAGACTAGTGGAAAACTACCCAGTTATTAGTAGTATTCCAACAAAATCCTGCCTATTGTGCAATGACTGGCTGGAACACAGGTTCCTACTCTGTGTCCGGACCGGAGATGTTTTCTTTAGTAACAGCTCATACAGTAGGTGTGTTTAAATTCATAGAGTAACAGAAAAGCCGTGCATATGTCATGAAATTATTCAGACTGAACGTGCCGGCACATGGAAACACCAGTTTGCAATGGATGATATGTCATGTAAACAGTCAAATGGAATATTTTAATCGGCGATCTAAATTGGAAAGTCAGTGTGCATGTAAACGGGTTCGATTTTTTACTTTAAAGTTTGTTAAAATAACGTTGTAACGTTGATGTAAAACTTAAGCATATAGATTATAGCCCTACAGAGCTTGTATAGATTAGTTTATAACACATTTCCTTCATGTAAAAATTTATCCATTATTAGAAATGATTTTTATATAAAATACAGGGATTATTAAGATAGAAATGAAAGCGTGTTTCAGCAGAAGTCATTGTTCAGGTTACACCATTAGGAAATATAAATTTTGTTCACTTTTGTTATGTTTTTATTATTAATCTGTGGCCATGTTATATATCCCCCCCTTCCAGGATTGACTGCAGTGTGAATACAGAAATCATGTAAGAAAACACATAAAAAAGCAACTAAGACCCGAATGCTTCTTTCAGCGTTGAGCTGAGTCATAACTCAGAAGGTGGAATGTGTGGAGATTTTTTCAGCATGTGGTCGAACTGCGGTATCCTACATGAACCTGAAATGAGCCGAGGTCTCTGGTGCCCAGCCTGTTCAGGGCGGCGCCCAGTGGCCTGAGCCTGGCATGGCCTCTCTGGATCTGCCATATCGCTGCCCTCGCTGCGGGGAGCACAAACGTTTTCGGAGCCTGTCATCACTACGCGCCCACCTGGAGTACAATCACACTTACGAAACTCTCTACGTTCTCTCCAAGTCCAACAGTGTTTGCGACGCCGCCGCACTACTCCCTTTGGTAGCTGAAGGCGCCCTGGCTGCTGAATCCCGTTTCCCTTGCTCGGGCGACGAGCTCGGGCTTGCCACAACCTCATCCGCCGGTGCCCGTTACATTCCCAATGTGGAGTTCCCACTAGGCGAGATCCTGGTGAAGAAAGCCATGAGTTCAATGGATCCCAGTGCTATGGAAGCAGCATACGAGGAGGGCTTAGCACGCCTTAGAGCTAGGGCCTTTGAAAGGCTTGAGCTGGATGAGAGATTGGAGAAGCTGTCTGAAGAAGTGGAGCAGAAGATCGCAGCTCGTGTTGGACGCCTGCAGACCGAGTTGGAGAGGAAGAGCTCGGAACTGGAGAAAGCCAAGCTGGAAAGTGAAAGACTCAGTCAGGAGAAGCAGGAGCTGGAGGACAAGGCCTCTGAGCTATCACGGCAGGTAGACGTGTCAGTGGAGATGTTAGCCAGTCTAAAGCAAGACCTGGTCAACAAGGAGCAGGAGCTCACACACAAACAGCAGTAAGTTCTTAAGTTCCTCCTTGTATTTGTGTAGCTTTTGTTTTTTATAAGAGTAACTTTTTTAGCAATTTGCCATCTGGTGTAATTAGCTGTGTGTCAGTAACAGATGAATAATTCTCGAATTAAGAGTCCACAGATACACTCGAGCAGATTGTTCAAATGGGGTTTCGTGGTGGTGTAAGACGGGGTGTGTTGAGGATGCACAAATCTTTTCCTGTAGTTCTATAAGCAGATGAACAAACTATAATTTGCAAACCAAAACTGACGCTAATGGAAAATATGCTATAGGCAATGATTTGGGGTTGATAAAGAACGTAGAATCCTGCAGGCTTTGTAAAGGGTCATAGCAGCCATCTATTCCAAACACTGAAATTATCACATGAAAAATGACCTGTCAAGTAGCAACTAAAATAGCCTAGCAATTTTGCAATATTAATATGGATTGTTATGTTATTTGATTTGATTTTCACATGACATTCGACAGGAAGACACTGGTCTTCCATTTCAAAATCCATTTCTAATTATATTAATAAAGGGCACATGAGTTCACCACAGCATATACCGGTGAAAGGGAGCTTTATATAGATGTCAGATAGGGAGGATCCTCTGTCTCTTTAAAATCTAAAACCCATAATATTAGCATAGAAAGTCAAATTATTCTATAAAAAGATTATTTTTAGAAAAAACTAGGTCTAGATCACTTAATTTATAAATTTATTAGATCACAATGAGACTTTAGTCCAAAACCCTCTTTTCGTTGTTATTGCAGGGAAAGTTCTTCAGTGTCTTCAGACCCTAACCCTCGGTTATATACTAGCATAAGTTACATTACATGATTTTTTGTATAAAAAAGTGCATTAGTCTTTAGGATAGAAAAATCAATCAGAGACCCCTGGAATAGACAAAGACAGACTGAAACACAAGGCTTTATATTTTGACAAACCTAAATGAAGAAAATTCATTTACTAAACAAGAAATATCTGAAAACAAAGCGAAACAATAAAGAACAACCAATCAGACCAGACTAACAAGCACATGGCACATAGACAAAAGAATAACAAAAGAAGTCTTTTTTTAAAAAAAAGTGTCATGGTTGCCCTCTGGTGGCCTAGTAGGGTAACATTCCCTTTACAGTTTTCCAGACACAGTTTCTGACTCATTTTTTTCATATCGATGTAGAACTAGGAGTTGTTTTCTTTTGAATGCAATCAGGAAATATAATTACTGTATAATATGACACAAAATGTTACAAATAAAAAACAAATGTAAAACAATACATTAATATCGTTTCTGTGTATCGGTTATCGATCACCTGGAAAAAAAAGATCGTCTTTGGTATCGGGTTTTAAAAAATCAATATCGGTAGAACTTTAGTACTTGCGATATTATGCTAAAGCTTGTTTTACTTAGCTGTAGTGATTGTGATGACGTTCCTCATGCTAATGTCCGTGAGCATCAGTTAGCACTGGAGAGACAGAGAAAGATGGACAGCGGGACACACAGAGATTTTGGTGTCTGGGATTCAGGACTGAGGTTCATTGTTTTGATCACATGATACAGGTGTGTTAGCTGGAGCTCCGCGATGTTGTTCACGCGCTAGTTGTTTCAGAGTGTTTAGACGTGTGATATATATAACAGTCAAACACTCACAAGTGGCTGAATGTGGACTCCCTGATTACATTTCCTGCTTTTAGAGAGGCATGATGTCAGTGTTGATTCAATAATCACAACATCAGACACCCCAGAACATCTCTTTGATAAATCTGGCTCTTCTCTTTATTCTCTTACTTCTTTGTCCTTTACTTCTTTTCTCTCAGTTCTCTTCATTTTATTCTCTTTACTTTTTCCCCCCCTGCTTTCATCATTTGTATTTAGGTTTTATAACCAGTATAAAAGCAGTATGAAGTGAACAGATAAAGCGGTTTAAATTTAGACCTGTTCTTCAGGATACACTGTAGATTTGCTTTAACACTTTTCTCTGTTTTGGCACCAATGTGGTGAAATAACCTTTCCATCAATAACTGAACACCCCAGTTTCTGTCTGAAGTGTTAGTCTAATGGTTAATGTGATGGACTGATAAACGTTAACTTATACTATACACGAACGTTAACCTATACATACTAACAAGCATGCTAACTAAGCTACAGAAGCTAATGAACAGGGCAATGGTAGCTTAGTGGTTAGGGTGTTGGACAAATAAAAATGTAAAATTGTAGGTTACATAAATAAAGGGATCTTAGAAATGAAGCTACCAGATTAGAAATGAAGCTACCAGGCAGAAGGTAAAGAGGAAGACCAGAGAGGAGGTATATAGATGCGCTAAACGAGGACATGAAGTTAGTGTGTGTGAGTGAAGAGGATGTAGAGAATAGGGTTAGATGGAGCCGAAAGGAAAAGAAGAAGACGTTAAATAAAGATATCTGCTAAAGAGTCTTTACACATGCAGAGGATTTTATTTGTAGTTTTGTAAAACCTGCTCACACTTTACTTTATTTCCTCTTGTCTGTCCTGCGTGTCTGGTCTCTAATTAGCGGTCTGTCTTTGAGGGCGGTGGGGTTCGGGGGTTTCTTGGGGTGAGTTTGTGTTTTGATTACAGAATCGGCATTTAGTCCACCACTCTTATGACCACTGTGAGACCTCACCAGCTTTTGTTCGCTTTTGTTTGCTCTCTTTCACACGTGGAATCGGGGCATTCAGCGATTCTGAATCAGATTTGTGGTTTATTATTTTTATTTTTATTTCTTTCATCAGCTTTATTCATCCGTTCATCTTTTCAGTTGTGTATTTCATTACACACTGCAATAAAAAGTTTTTAAACTCATTTTAAAGCATTCTGTCCGTCTCTGTGATGGTAAACACTAACTGCGCTGCATTCCTCTGCATCACCACTGCAATGTAGGCATGATTAATCGATCCAAACAGTGAGTCAATTATTAATTCTTAGTCATTGTTAATTATTATTAAATAGAGTTTAATTATTAATTGTTGTTCTTTTTATAGCGATTTCGGAATCTTTCTCTTTTCTGACGGCTTTGTGAAGTTTGTGAACTTCTGACCTTTGTGGCCTGAGTTTGATGGTCAGAAATCCAGAATCTTTCTACCTCGCTTAGTCTCTCTGAGTCTCTGAGTGTCTCTCTCTTTAGCTTTCCCTTTTGAGTCTTACTGAGTCTCTCTGTCTGTCTCTCTCTCTCTCTCTCTCTCTCTCTCTCTCTGAGTCTCACTGTCTCTGATCTCACTGTCTCTGTCTCTCTTAGTGTCTCTTTGTCTCTCTTAGTGTTTCTCTCTCTCTCTGAGTATCACTGTCTCTCTGAGTCTCTCTCTCTCTCTCTTTCTGTATATGTGTGTGTGTGTGTGTGTTGGTAAGCTGCGGGTTGTAAACAGCAGCACAGCGAGTTGATCTGAAGGAGATACAGAGCTTCCACAGAGATAACAGAGGCGGTGCGTCTCTGAGGATTTGTAGAATGTCACATCACATAAGGAGGACGGAGACAGGAAACGGAAACAGAGACAAATCTACGCCTCTGTACTCATTTAATCACGAGGATACTGACAGCAGCAACTCCGGGACCGAGAGACAGAACCTTAAGTTTATTAAACTAAAATAATAGTAAACTGATTAATTCATTCGTTTTTAATTAGTTAGTTAGATTAACTGATTAGTTTTAATTAAAACCTAAAAACATGTCTGGAAACGGCTTAAGGACAGATTTCTGTGAAAAATTATGCAACAATTAGTGTTAGCAGATATCGGGTGATGGTACCCTCTTGTGGTTGGCGGGCGGAATCGTGATATATATAGTGTGATTACGGATAGTATCACTGTTCAACCTCCTTCCGTGCCCAGTGGAGATACAGGACCATCCGCACCAGAGACAGCAGGATCAGGGACAGTTTTTCCCCACAACCATAAAACTTTTGAACTCGCTATTACACCGCTAGGACATTCATGTCTCACTACACTTCACCATCTTACAGCTCTACATTCACTCTGTATATCCTGCTACATTTGCTCTGTCTAATATCATTTATAATGTGCTGTAATGTCATTTTTTATCTTTACATTAGCTGTATAGGATCCCTGACACTGATGTACATACATTGTACATAAGGCACACATTTTGCACAATATATAACCACACCCAACCCTTTATATGCTGTAAATACAATTTGCACATACTGACATCGTCTTCATTTGCACAGTTTTTGATATTTGCACTTCTGGTTGATGCTAAACAGCATTTCGTTGCTATGTACCTGTAATATGCAATGACAATATAAAAGTTCTATAAATCTATAAACTAAATTCCAATGGACCACATCCACCATGATGATATTGTCACATGACGCACTGTACGACATCACAGAACCAAATTTTACGTTAGATAATATTCAGCTTACAGTAGATAAAAATAAACAAGCTACATTAAGCAGTCAAAAAGTGCCGCGTCGCTGCTTTCCGCCATTTTGGAAAATGTCTCTCGTCTCCCCCACGTGTCCACTCTATAAGTAAGTACAGTAATAGATCATCCAGGAACTTTCACACACTGTTTTTTTGCATACTAAGTATCCAGACATACAACTCACCTCACATAGTCATGTTTTCACGCTATATAGAATAAAAGTATGCAATTTGGGAGCTCGTTTGGGTAGTTGTAGTTCTAGGCAGCCATGTTTGCCATGCAGGCTGCATTGTGTTCTGGAAAATGTATTCTGGATGGATGATGTAGATAGATAAATGAATCTATGATTAGAAAATGAAAAGAATATAAATGATAAATTTCTGTAATTTATAGGATTATAATAATTTATGTTTATAAATAATGTTACACACTTTTAACTGTTATAACTTTATTAACGTATAACTCATTCATAAGAAATGGAGGACCAGTGATGTAGTAATTTTAGTCTGGTTAATGATCTCTAAAGTGGTGTTTATGGCTCCCGGACGGGCGGTGTTGCGTCTCTGCAGAGAGGTGGCTCAGATCGATCAGTTCCTGCAGGAGACGGCGGCGCGGGAAGCCAGCGCTAAAGTGCGTCTGCAGCAGTTCATCGAGGAGCTTCTGGAGCGAGCAGACCGAGCGGAGAAACAGCTTCAGATCATCAGCAGCTGTGGAACGACGCCGAACGGCAGCCTCGGCCACTGCAGCCTGCAGGGATCCAAATCCAACGGCAGACAGGTGCAGAATTACAACACTGCATAATCAGACTGAGATCAGAATGACAAACCACTTCCACTTAATTAACACATCAAACCCCACAAAGACCACTATAAACATCATCAATACCTCCAACACAAACCTTATTATAAACACCTTCAACACCATTGCCAACACCATTAACACCTCCAACACCACCACCACAAAGACCACTATAAACACCTTTAAGACCACTAATAACACCATTTACACAAACACACAAACACAGCCATTACCACACCACCACCATAAACACCACTATCAATACAACCATTACCACTTTCAACACCACCCTCACAAACACCATTATAAACACCTGTAACACCCCTTCCAGTACCATAAACACCTCCAACACCATTACAACCATTAACACCTCTGACACCGCCACCTCAAACGCTATTATAAACACCTTAACACCACTAATAACACCATTTACACAAACACACCAACACAGCCATTAAAACACTGTCAAAAACACCACCGCCAATACAACCATTAACACTTCCAACACCACCACTATAAACACCTTAAACATCCCTACCAACACCATTAACACCACCAACACCAAAAAGACCACTATAAACACCTTTAACACCACTACCAACACCATGAACACCACCAACACCACTATAAACAGCTTTAAAACCACTATTAACATCATTTACACAAACACAGCCATTAACTCATCGTCACAAACACCACTTCCAGTACATCTATTAACACCTCCAACACTACCATTACAACACCCTTAAGCACCTCAAAAACCATTACAGCCATTAACACCTCTGACACCACCACCACAAACGCTATTATAAACACCTTTAACACCACTACTAACACTATTTACTAAAATAAAACAACTAAACACCACTACAAGCGGTGCCACCATTTACCCCTCTAACACGGAAAAGAAATCTACAGCTTTGTATCCTTATGAACTCAGTCAGAAGGACGTTAGTGCAGCTTTGACTCTAGCTACGCTGCTCCAGTGCTCCTAAATGCCAGCCGGCGACCTACATTCCCTCTTTCTCCATTATAAAAAAAAAAAAAAAATTAGCATTGGGTGTGTCAGGAGGAGTCGGCGCTATATATATGGAGCTGGCTGTGATTTGGAACAGAGCCGAAGTGGAACACAGGGAGGAGACGATGTAGCAGAGGAAACGCCTCAACATCCGGACTGGCTGTGTATCAAACCCGCCCTTTTTCACAGTTACATATAATAATACTATTAATACAGCGAATCGGTATCTCCCAGGTTCTGATCGACTGAACACACTTGTTCCAGGTACATAGCAGTGGGTCAAGCAATAGAACAGGATAAAGGAACCTCAAGGAACATGGGTTGCCATCACCAATGTTGTTGCAAAAAGTTATGCTTTTCTATTTAAAACACTGCCTAAATAATTTGAATATTTAGAAGGTCAGCAGCCCGGTGGTTTAGTGTTTAGAACTGTTGCCTCACAGTAAGAAGGTCCCGGGTTCGATTCCCTGCAGGAGTTTGCATGTTCTCTCTGGGCTTGTGTGTGTTTACTCCGGGTTCTCCGGTTTCCTCCTACAGTCCAAAGACATGTATGTTAGGTTAATTGGTGATTCTAAATTGCCCATAGGAGTGAGTGTGTGTGTGTGTGTGTGTGTGTGTGGCCCTGTGGGATAGATTCCAGCAGATCCCTGTGACCCTGAATTAGGGAATAAGCGGCTATAGAAAATGGATGAACAATTAGAAGATTGTGTGACCCCCCTAGACCGGAACTGTTTAGTTGAATAAAAAACGAGACAAATGTAAGTGGGTTTCTTTAAGAACAGAGAGAGATAGAATGGGACAGGGGTGGTACCAGAAGGGACCTAGACCGGAATCGAACCCGGGTCGATTTAACCCACTACACCACGGTGCTGGCCCAGATATACGTAAGTTGGTTATGCTAACAAACATGCTAAATAAGCTACAGGAGCTAATAGGCAGTGGTTAAGGTTTTACAATATTGATCAAAAGGTTGTGGGGTCAAATCCCAGAGCCACCGAGCTGCCACTGCTGGGCCTCTGAGCAAAGCCCTTAACTCTCATCACTGCTCAGTTGTAAGTCATTTTGGATAAGCGGGTCTTTATGCGTTAAAGACCGGAAGTCTGCTGATATTTTAGGTCTTGTGTTAGTGTTATAAAGGGTTTATACAGTGTATATTTAGCTCCCGTGTCCGGATGTCGACTCCGGGATGTTCTCATGCAGCTGAAATGCAGAAAGTTTGTGCAGATATTTCTGTTATGCGTCAAACTTAATTCTAAATTTATATCTCGATCTCACCTCTGCGGGAGTGTCGTCTATTTTAATCCAGTGGAATTTATTCCTTTATTTATTAACTACCTGAAATGTGAAAATTTTTCTTTTCTCCTCATTATCCTTCTTCCGTCTCTCTCCCACCCTCTCTTTGTCTCTCTTTCTCTTTTTCTCACTGTCTTTCTCTTTCACTTTTGTTCTCCCTCTCTGTCTCTCTCTCTGTCTCTCTCTCTTACACAGAGGAACTCCAGTGTCTCTGGTTCGAGGGGAGTGTACCAGGTCTCAGATCGACGCTCATCTCCTAGCACTGGGTCAGTCATGGGATAGTGTGTGTGTGTGTGTGTGTGTCCTATAATAGCCCCAGCCAATAAAATAACATTTTAGCATTAAAACAAGGAATGACTGTTAATTATTTCAAGTAAAAGGTTTACTTAATAACAGGTATATTATACCTACACTTAATAACAGGTATAATATACCTACACTTAATAACAGGTATATTATACCTACACTTAATAACAGGTATAATATACCTACACTTAATAACAGGTATAATATACCTACACTTAATAACAGGTATTTATATCACACTTAATAACAGGTATATTAGTCCCTACACTTAATAACAGTATATCTACACTTACTAACACGTATATTATCCACACTTATATTATATACCTACACTTAATAACAGGTATATTATACCTACACTTAATAACAGGTATATTATACCTACACTTAATAACAGGTATATTATACCTACACTTAATAACAGGTATATTATACCTACACTTAATAACAGGTATATTATACCTACACTTAATAACAGGTATATTATACCTACACTAATAATAATACAGGTATATTATACCTACACTTAATAACAGGTATATTATATCTACACTTATAACAGGTATATATATACCTACACACAGTATATATTAATAAACAGGTATATATATTCCTACAGTTAATAACAGGTATATTATATCCTACACTTATAACAGGTATTATACAAACTATATATCTACACTTAATAACAGGTATATTATACCTACTTAATAACAGGTATATTACACTTAATAACAGGTATACTACATAACAGGTATATATACCTACACTTAATAACAGGTATATTATACATAACTACACTTAATAACAGGTATATTATACCTACAATAATACAGGTAATTATACTCACTTATAACACTATAACACTTAATAACAGGTATATAAAGGTTATACCTACACTTAATAACAGGTATATACCTACCTACACTTAATAACAGGTATATTACCTACACTTAATAACTACACTTAATAACAGGTATATATATACCTACACTTAATAACAGGTATATTATGTCTACATTAATACACAGGTATTATATACTACAACTTATAACAGGGTATATTATACCTACACTTAATAACAGGTATATTATACTAGGTATTTATACCTACACGTAATAACAGGTAATAAATAACAGGTATATATATACCTACACTTAATAACAGGTATTATTATACTATATATATATACACTTAATACAGGTATATTATACCTATAACACATATTAATAACAGGTATATTATATCTAGACTTAATAACAGGTACATTATACCTACACTTAATAACAGGTATATTATACCTACACTTAATAACAGGTATATTATAACTTATATACAATTTAATAACAGGATTATACTATAGGTATATACCTACACTTAATAACAGGGGTATATTATACCAAACACTTCAGGTAGATTAATAACAGGTATATTATACCTACACTTAATAAAGGTATATTATACCTACACATTCAATAACAGGTATATTATACTACACTTAATAACAGGTATATTATACCTACACTTAATAACAGGTATATTATACCTACACTTAATAACAGGTATATTATACCTACACTTAATAACAGGTATATTATACCTACACTTAATAACAGGTATATTATACTAACATTAACAGGTATATTATACCTACACTTAATAACAGGTATATTATACCTACACTTAATAACAGGTATATTATACCTACACATTCAATAACAGGTATATTATACCTACACTTAATAACAGGTATATTATACCTACATTTAAGAACAGTATATTATCCTACACTAATAACAGGTATATTATACCTACACTTAATAACAGGTATATTATAACTACACAGCACACTGTGCGTTTTCTTATCTGTCTATCTGCTGTCTGTCTATCTGCCTCAGGCGGTATGTGTTTTATTCTGTTGTACCACCGAATGGGGTGATTATTTGTTGCAGTAACTTCACACTGCTGCAGCTCACATTCAGCTCACAGCAGGTCCGTTGCTATGGTTTTTATTTATCTGGTATAATTAGAAACCAGGCAGAGCTCAAATGAAGCTTTGAATTTCTTCAAAAAGAAAAATACAGCCATTTTTTATGGTGCTGAGATTTGAACCCAGGACCTTCAAGCAGAAACCCAGAATCCCCTGGACAGTTTAGAAAAAATTAATTACTGTTTGACGTTTGAGTGATTTGGAGTGGAAGCAAACATAAAGATGAATATTTTTTCAATTAACAACATATTGACAAATAACTAAAATCAATTTCAACAAATAAATAAAAATAAAATAATGTTCGAGAAAACTCAGAAATTTAGAGCGTAAATTAAGTTTCCTAGTTGTAATTACAACTTTGCCATGAGGTAAGATGATCTTTTAGACTAAAGCTACATTTTATGTAGTAAATCAGGAGGCAGAGTCTTAACAGTTATTAAAAATTATAATAAACAAGCAGTTTTGTGGTTAAATTAAATATGATTTATTAGAAAATAAGTAAAGAATGAATTAGAAAATAAATGATTAATTAGCAAATAAACAAATGATTGATTAGAAAATAAATACAAGGGCCTCCCTGTTTGACTGTCCCTTATACTGTGATTTATGTACTGTAATATTTGTCAACATTTATAGAAGTTTCCTAAAGGTGATTTATTACATGACTGGCAACCTGGAGTGCTGTTGAGCTTCTGTTTGGAGTCACTGTGAGTGAACTGGTCATGCATCACGCCCCAAAGCAAAACACTGGGATTACTGCAGAAAGCTAAAGGTAGTTCAGTGTGAGATAAAAATGAAAGACAGAGAGGGAGGAAAGAGAGACGAGCGTGTTGCCATGGCACCCAGAGGATCGTTCCTTTTAGAGGGTCCATATATCAAAACAAGGTTTTTCCTTTTTTCATTCGTAAGCCAGGTTCCTTTAAATCCGAGGTTGTGGATGGTAATGTCTAAGCACTGACTACATGTCTGGCTGGAATGCCCAGTGGAAATTCTGCCGTAACTCCCGGGGGAAAAGAACATTCCTTTCCCATAATCACAAGCCTCAACTATTCTTTAAGCCTCCATGCTGATCTGGGATCTGTGTAAAAATGTCTAAAAACGGTGCTGGGTGGGACTGAGAACAGCAGCCATCTGTTCAAAAAATGAAAACAAATTCCTTTATATAGATGTACTAGTGCTCTCAAATGATGATTGGAGGTTAATGGTGAAGGTGAGACGTTTTGGAATGAGACACATTCCGAAATATAATAAAAAAATGGATTTGAAAAAAAAAATAAAAGCCTATTTGCAAAAGACTTTCCCAAAACGTTAAATTTGTCTATTAGCAGAAGGAAGGATGGAAGAAAGGAAGGTAAAATAAAAGGAAAGAAATGAAGGACGGAAATGAAATGAAAGGAAATGAAAGGAAAGGATGGAAGGAAAGATAAAAGAAGGGAAGAGAAGTAAAGAAAAAGGGGAGGGGAAAGAAGGGAATAAAAGGGAGGGAAGAGAAGAGAAGGGAAGGAAAGGGGAGGATTTAAGTGCTTAAAAGATATATGTATTAAATATATTTGATTTAATTACAAAAATTAATGATAAGTTTAACCATTTTTTTATTATAAAATAGTTGTACGCAATAATAATACAAACATAAACATATTGCAGTTTAAGAGACGTCACAAACTGACTCATCTATCTTTTGTTTAGGGCATCTGGACGGTCAAAGTCGGTGTCCCAGGCATCGGTGGCAGGTTACGACAGTGACAGTGTGGAGCTGCAGACCCTAGAGGGCAGTCTGGAGGCTCAGTACTACCATGGGCAGGGTCGTCCTAGAGAACCCTCACCATACGAGCGCTGTAACTGGGGCCTCCGCAAGCAAGCCATCCAGAACTGGCAGAGGAGGCCGTACCGCAACAGCACGGAGGGTGAGGAAGGAGACATTTCTGACGTGGCCTCACGTACCACCGAGTCCGAGGCAGAAATGTGGGAGCAGGAGAGAAGGGCGGAGTGTCAGCAGCATTGCTCGCACCGTAGCAGCTACCGGCTGGGGACAGGTAATAAATGCTCAGTACAGGAAAGACTTAAGGAAGACAGATGGTCATCCTCTGGGTCTCAGCAGTGTATGTGTGTGTGTGGGTGTGTGTAAGTGGGGAAAATAGGTCAGTGTGAGCAAACCAAAACAGAGAACAGTGAGAACCGAAATCACAGTTCGATTAGAAATAAAAACAGCATCCCACTAATTCCACATCAACCAGGAATTATTCCTAAATAGATGCAATTTTTTTAATTGATATTTTTCTAATGATAGAATGCACATTTTATCTTTACATTTACACTCGCTATCATCTCCAATTTTCTCTCCAAATGTAGTCAATCGGCCAAGACATGTTTGGGTTTCTTCATCACATTTTAATATTTAATGATGTGAAACAAATCCCTTCATGTTCTCACTTAGCGGCAATAAGTATAGGCATAAGTGTGTGTGGTTGTTTGTTTCTCTGTATGTGGCCCTGTGATGGACTGGTGATCTGTCCAAGGTGACCCCTGCCTTCCACCTAATGACAGCTGGGTTTCACTCCAGCAGATCCCTCTGACCCTGATAAGAAATAAGCTGGTATAGTGGATAGATGGATGGATGGATGGATGGATGGAGGGAGGGAGGGAGGGAGGGAGGGAGGAAGTGATGGATAGATAGATGGCAGGATGCTAGAAAGTAAATACTGAGAATTGCGATAGAATCTAGTTTGTGCTGAAGATGCAAAAAAAATTTGCAGATAGTTTGGCTACTGAACTCTCCATCGATGACAAATGACAACTGTTCTAGTCCAGTGGTGGCTCAAACGTTTAAGGATCTGAGTTATTGATCTGAAGACCAAGAAAATTTGGGTTCAAACCCCAGCACTGCCAACCAGCCATTGTTGGGTCCTTGAGCAAGACCCTTAACACTTCCTGCTCCAGGGGTTCTGTATCATAGCTGACTCTTTGTTCTGACCACCAACTTACTAAGATGGGATATGCAAAGAAACAAATTTCACTCTGTTGTAAAGTTTCTGTGACAAAATAAAGGCATTTGTTTAAAAATGTTGTTTCAGGTGGAAATGCTCCTTAAATTCCCACCTGGTTGTTCTGTTTGGCTGAGTTGTACCAGGCGTCAGTAATTGGCCAACACGGGGTTCTGTAAGCGTTACACCATTTCAGTGTGACTAACAAGCCCCCAAAAATAAAGAAGGAAGTCAACCTGACAGGCACCCAGCAGTTCCTCTCCGTCTGTCTTTTCTCTCTCACTCGTGGAAATACGGTATGAAAACTCCAGCTCTCTTGCTGTCTCTCTCTTTTCTCTCTCCTCTGCCTACGTGCTGCACTCGTCTTTCAGCTTTTCAGTTTTGGTATGGATGAGCGGGCTTGAGCGATTACTCCCACCATATTTTCAATTCGGTAGGCAACGATTGAATGTTTTTCAGTGGCACCTGCATCTCCTTGGTTTCATCAGTTTAGTCCTTCTCAGTGGGAATACACCACAGCAGTGTGTGTGTGTATGTGTGTGTGTGTGTGTGTGTGTGTGTGTGTGTCAGGGTTTGCAGGAAAGCTGTATTCAGCATAATAAAATCTTTAAAATGTTAATACTGGAGAAACCTGGAAAAGAAAACTATTATTTTCTCATTGCTTTGGTGGTTTGATGGTCATGGTGGTTCTCCTGCAGAACAATTTACAACTTAGAATTCTTCTGTCCAGACAAAGCTCATTTATTTTGATGTTTATCTCTAACTCAAAGGTATTTCTTCTGTTCTTCTCGACTAACCCATGGTTTCTTTCAGCTACTCTAGGTTTCTCTAGGGCTTTTATTTGCCCAAAGAGCATTTTGAGCTCTAACAACTTAAGGCACGATTTCTTCTATCTGGCATTTTGTCCAATACAAGTCTTGTATTATCAAGCTTTGTCTGACCAGCATAAGGCTTCTTCCACCAAAACTGAGGTTTCTCATAAGTTCCCATAAGGCTTCTATGACTAAATCTGGGCCTTCTTTTTAATTTGAGACATGACTTCCACGTCTGTCCAATCATGTCTTCTTCTGTGCAGGGCAATGTTTTTTTTGGTTACCTTCTGGGGTACCTTCTTTCCAAAGCCAGGGTTTCTTTTACACATCCTAAAGCTTTTTCCAGCCAGGGATTTTTTGGCTTTTTTGTTAACCAAACCCATTAACACTGTGCTTTATTTAACCAACCCAAACCTTCATCCACACTTTCAGACACCATCTACTGACCAACCTGGGTCTACTTTTATTCATATGGGACTTCCTTTGACCAACACATAGCTTTTTTAAGCCAGAAACAGGGCTTCCTGTTACAAATCTATTGACCAGCAGCACAAGATCCAAACACCTCTGTGTAAGCATATCCAGATGTTCCTTATATTTAATTTTTATGACTTATGGCATTGAATGGTGTTAAAAAAGAAGCACTTAACTTAACAAGCTATAACTCTGTCACATCACGAGGAAAATATACAATATTCACACATTCAGTGAGACATGTTTGCACCCATGGTTCCTATGGTGCTAAATTCCATAGAAAATGTATACCAAAATTAGGAAAAGTGGTGTATTATGGAGAGTAAACAGGCTTTTGAGAAAATAACTTTGTGAAGAACAGGGAACCTTAAACTCATCCAGCACAGTCAGAGATGCCCGTGATCCTCTTGTGATATGCAGAATAGTCCAGCTGGTGGATCTGAATACTTGCTGTATGATGTGGAATTGTTTTTTTTTTTGATCACATGATTTGGCTTATCTAACAGGGTAGGATGAAGCAGTGATGAGATCGAGATGTTTGCACTTTGGTTTTTTTTGTGTTCTGGCACCACCTCCTGGACTGGTGGTGACCAAACTGCTTGGATTTCTTTGGTATAGTCCAATGAGAAGTAAACTGTATACTACCACTAACAGTTTTTGGTTTTGGTGGAACAGTAAGCGTAAAAATGTCTAGTTTGTTTATTGTTGGTAGAAGGAGCTTATTTTATAATTATTTCATGGTTGTTCTAAATACGTTCTCTCTAAATATTTTGAGAACATTCAAGTAAAAATAACACTATAACAATGTTCCAAGAGCATTTTCTCTCAAAATCTCAAAAACTTACAATAACAATAACTATTTCTAATGTTGTGAGAACTTTGCATGAACATTATTTTGGGAATGTTCGGGAACAATTAGACAACTTTTAAATAACGTTATTGAAAACGTTGCGGAAGCATTCAAAATTTTCCTCACACATATTTAAATTGAAAAAAAAAATGTAATTAATGCTACTTGTTGCATTAATATTAATATAACAACTTAACCCCTTGTGGACATATACGGCATGACATCCAAGTTGTTAACTAATTTTGCTAACGATTTTTCCACTTATGTTGCGTTGCGTTCATTCCCGGTGTCATTTATTCTACAGGCCGTTCTGAGGGCTGCTACAAACCCTGCCGTCATGAGAAAAGCCCATCCAAGAGCAGCGAGGTGGTCAGCCCTGAGGTGCTCAAGATGCGGGCAGCGCTTTTCTGCATCTTCACCTACCTGGACACTAAAACCTTGCTGAGGACAGCCGAGGTGTGTCGCGATTGGAGGTTTGTGGCACGTCACCCCGCCGTGTGGACGAGAGTGCTGCTGGAGAACGCTCGCATCTCCTCCAAGGTTTCCTGATTTTTCATGTTGCTAAAACTTGTCTGAAGTATGTGTTGACCTGGGATCAAATACTAAGCTTTTTTTTTGTTTTTGTCTAGTTCTTGTGTACACTTTCTCAGTGGTGTACGCAGACTCACTCTCTGATCATGCAGAACCTCAAACCAAGGCAAAGAGGGAAGAAGGAGACCAAGGAGGAGTATCTGAAAAGCACACGGTACATTGAGTGTGTTACCCGCCTGTCCTGTTATGACTGTCAGTCTGTTGGATGCTAAAGGAATCTTTGCGGATTATCTGGAAAAACAGGAGTTCTAGTTCAGATCTAAACTTTGGAGTTACATAAGATTGGATTTTCTGCCCATTTGGGCTAAAAGCTCCGCCTCCATAGTAACAAGGCAAACAGGGAGAACTGTTACTGGTAAAATGGATAGAGGAAGAGAATCTGAGAGTGCAAACCGGTGTGGCAATATAAAGAAGATTAAAAAAAAGAAGGGGTGAGATTGTGAATGGCTTTAAAAGTGAGGAGAAGTATTTTGTAGTGAATGCAGTAAGTGATGGGGAGCCAGTGGGTGTGATGTGATGGACAGAGGTGGTGCAGGTGATAATACGGGCAGCTGAGTTTTGAACCAGTTGTAACTTATGGAGAGTTTTATGTGGAAGTCCAAACAGAAGAGAATTACAACAGTCTAAATGAAAGGTGACTAGACCAGGAACAAGAAGGGCAGTGGAGTGAGACGTGAGGGAAGGTTGATATTTCAAAGCTGGATGTAAGCAGACCGGGTAACATTATTTACATGGAAGGTTAAAGAGAGGTTGCTACCGTGAATGACACCCAAACTCCTAACTTAAAGGGATGACCTCCTAGGATGCAGGAATTATTAGTAGGAATACTGAAATTATGAAGCTACTTTAGTGTTGATCTTACACCTATCAAAAGATTTTCTGTTTTATTGCTGTTTAGTGTAAGGAAGTGAACCAAGATTTTGTGTCAAGATGAGGAAGAGATGTTGGGAGTTTGGAACTGGGTTTGGTTAAATGATAGAGCTGGTTTTCTTCTGCGTAGCAATGGAAATAAAACTGATATTTGTGAGAGATTTGGCAGAGAAAAAGACGGTAAATGGTAAACAAAAGCGGTCCCAGGACAGAGCCCTGAGACACACCTGTGTTTACAGGGACTGGATAAGAGGTTAAGGATTTTAATTGAAGGAACTGAGGTATTAATAATTAACGAAAAGTCAGTCCGATAATCAAGGACTAATTGTCTGGTTCTAAACTTTAGCTTATTTGTTTTATCCAGGATTTATCCACCATTTTATAGAGGATTTTGTGTGTGTGTGTTTTAGTGGCTGTCTGGAAGAAGGCCTAGAAGCCCTGCTAAAAGCAACAGGAGGAAACCTGCTCATCCTGAAGGTGTCTCATTGTCCCAACCTGCTGACTGATCGCTCTTTGTGGTTGGCCAGCTGCTACTGCCGTGCTCTACAGGCTGTAACATACCGGTCAGTCCACCAGGAGGCGCTTATCTGTTCTGATTCTTATCAAGCCAACTTCGGAGCTTGGTTTTCTGAAGGCCGACATGGATGTTAATGTTTTTCAGGAGTGCTACGGATCCAGTGGGTCAGGAGGTGATCTGGGCTTTGGGAGCAGGCTGCAGGGATATTATTTCCCTCCAGGTGGCGCCATTACATCCCTGGTAAGTGTAAAACTGTGAGGAAAACATAATGATCATATATGACAGATGGTAGTGCCTGCAAATAAAACATTATTACTTTATTTACGAAATAAAAATGATCCAAAGCTTTTATTTAAATTTAATTCTAAAAAAAATCTTAAAAACTATTATACAAAACACAACACTGTAATCCAAATTTAAAAACTGAAAAAAATGGTTTTATAGTCCTCCAGGCCACTAGAGGACATTTTACAATTTTAGTTTTTTCACAATTTAGAAAATCAGTTCACAGAGCCAATAAGTATGTGACTGTTTTAGCCAACTCTGTTATCCGCAGCCTATAAGCTTGATAAAGAAGAAACAGTGCTAAATTTTCTTTATTTGTTATTTATATTTAGTTGTATTTTGCTGATAATGTTTATGTTTATCGATTCAGACCGGAATTCTAATTTCATTACGACATCGTTTTTGCTCTTTTACTTATATTTTATGTTTAAGTCAACAACCAGCCCGCTTCAGTAACCGGTGCTTACAGACGATTGGCAGGTGCTGGCCACACCTACGAGCCTTGGGAGTGGGCGGAGCCGGATGCGGTATACAGGGATTGGCCTCTTTGGGTAAGTAGGTTATGAAGCTGGTGTAAAGAATTTACGAAAGCAATGGTAATGTTTTAAATGGCGTGCAACTTAGAGAAGGGGGCGCGGCTTATTTTAGCATCTAAATGAAGCCTAATAATTAATAAAGACTAAAAAGCATGTAAGATATGATGCTTTGATCTTTACTACCATTTGCATATTTGGCATAAAGAGCAATAAACACACTGCATTGCTCAAAAAAGGGAAAGAAAAAGAAAGGATATTTATTTATTTTAAAAAACATATGTCAATCTTTATGCTATTACAGACTATAGCTTTAATAATAATGAACGTGTGTGTGTGTGTGTGTGTGTGTGTGTTCCAGCGAGGAACTGCATGAGGCTACAGGTGCTGGAACTGGACCACGTCAGTGAAATTAATCAGGAAGTGGCAGCTGAAGTGTGTCGTGAAGGTTTGAAGGGTTTGGAGATGTTGGTTCTCACCTCCACTCCAGTTACACCCAAAGCGCTCCTACACTTCAACAGTGAGTTAACACACACACACACACACACACACACACTTACACTCTCTTATTTTTCCGTTCTCTCTCTCCATCTCTTGTTTTCATTCTCTTTCTTTCTCTCTCTCTCACTCTCTTTCTTTCTCTCTCTTTTCTGTTCTCTCTCTCTCTCTGTGTCTCTCTCTCTCGTCCTTTTTCTCTGTTTATTTCTCCAGGCGTTTGTCGTAACCTGAAGTCCATCGTTGTACAGATCGGTATTGAAGATTACTTTGAAGACCCCAGCAGCCCAGAGGCCAGAAAGCTCTTTGACGAGATGGTAAACAAACTCCAGGTAAAAAGAAATCCAAACACACGCACACACACACACACACAGAGGATCTCCACAGGGGTCTCCAGGAATCAGTTCAGATGATTCAGATAGACAAATTATTTGCTAGAAACAGTTATAGGATTGGGAGCGTAAGTAAAATTTAAATATATTCAGAAAACAAAACCTTTTTAATAACGATAAAATGTAATTCATAGACTAAAGAAATACATTTATAGCATTTTATCATATCACATCTAAGGAACATAGATTAAAACTTTAATAAAATTTATTAGCTTCCTAAAGACTCCAAAAAGTAATAAAACCTGTATGTAATTAAAAATAAAATAAAGAACATAAACTGTTGAAGTATAATACATTTTTGTTAAATTAGCAATAAAGTCAAACAGATTTAAAACAAATGTATTGAAATAAAAAGATAAAAAACAAAACAGGACAAAGTTAGAATAATAACATAAAAAAGGTTTATTTTAGAAAAATAAGAGAAACAGAACCACTAATTTATGTAAATTCTGTTGAATTAATATGTAATATTAAATCTATAGATTAAATCGACATATTGCGTATCTCTTAAATGTCCTGCAGCTGTAAAAGAAAAAAACGCATTCGAGAGCTAAAGATCTGCACCATAAAACGGAAAAGAACTCGTAATCAGCCGCCTGGAAGTGAACAGCAGGGGCGAAGATGCTCGAGGCGGATCAACCATCTGTGTAATCCTCTCACCGCCGGCGAAAATTAACCAGCCGAAGCAGCTGGTGAATCAGAGGCCATGGGGTCTTTTGTCTGAATCAGTGAATCATTAAAGATGAGTCATTTGAGGAAGTCCTGCTAGGATTGCGGGTGCTGTGTCACGAAATGGTCATGGAAATGTTTTTATTTTCAGTATCTAAGTAATCGACGGTCAATCACATGAACTAGGCTTTAGTTTAAATTTCTTCGCTTACAAAAAAAGGTCCAAGTAGATTAGACCAAGTTACCACTGCTGGGCCCTTGGGCAAGGCCCTCAACCCCCAATTACTCAGAGTCGCTCTGAACGCAAGTTTCCGCCAAATGATTTTTAACTAGAACAGTGGTTCCCAACCTTTTTTGTCTGAGACCCCATTTACCACAAGAAAATATTTTAGAAACCCCTTCCACATTTGATAATATTATCGCATTTGGTATTTCCTGCATTTCGTGTTTCTAGTATTGCGACCCGAATTGGTGGGCTCTTCCTCACCTGGGGTTCAGTATGTCTGGGTCATTATTATCAGCTGCTGGAGGTGAATCAGTGAGACTCGCTCATTTATGTGGAGGACAAATTTGTCAATTTTTTGGTCAATATGATCGTTCTCCTTAACCACTGATCTAGAACATGCTAGAACAGCATATTTGCACATTAAGTACATTTTATTCCCTTTATACTACTGCAAAATGCAGACAATTCTAAATTGTCCTTCCTAATTTCCCCCGTCATTATTTATTAAGATTTAATGCTGTGCAGGTCCTGTAATCGTTATGTTTTAGCAGCTATAAACATTAGTTCCCTCACCATCTTAATAATCCTAAAAAACCACACAAAAATTTGACAATTATGCCACCATGTTAGAGAGAAAGCACAAAAAAAGAGATGATAAAAATGTCAGAAAAAGATCTAGCTTTATATCGGACATAAATATAGAATAAACGTCTATTACGCAAAAAAATTATAAATCAGTGACCTGATCCGAGATTTTTGAGCTGTAATTCCCTGTAAACACACTGAACAAGCCATTACTATGGAAACACTTAGCATGCTAGAACAACAGTTCAATATAAATGTCTGTCTGTAGCTAGCAGATAAAATAATAGGAGTAAACAATGGTCATTGGTGTAACTCATCAGTAAAGTACATCCTCTAACATGACACCGTTTCTCTACAGGCGTTAAAGAAGAGACCGGGATTCTCCAAAATCCTCCATGTAAAGGCTGATGGTCTGTGCTAATGCCTTTCACTGCGACATGAACTGCATCAAAAACCGACGTCTCCTTTATGGAAGCTGAATCCTTATCTTCTGTTTCAGCTACCATGATAACAGACTCAAAAAAGGAAACTGCATAATCACTACAGTATAATGTTGGAGATACAATCAGAGATTTTTGGTTTCGAACGATAATCTTTACTCAGAATTCGAGCTGGACGGCTTCGGATGAAGGTGACGAGATCAAATCAGGTTCCACTGGATACCCTTAAAGCACAGAGCTGCAATTTTCAGCAGATGGAAAGAAAAAGGAAATGGCCCTAGAATACAGACCTGTGGGACAACACACGTAGGAAACACACGCTTTCGAGAAAAACTGCTGTAGGGTCGAGGGCTTGTGGTGCCTGTTATTAATCAGTGCTAAACAGGAACTAAATTCAAAATGTCACCAAACCCGAAAACACATTCTATCGAGGGTTTTGCACAATATGAGTACCAACTTCCTGCTTTAGAAATAGAAACCGACTCAAAATTATTATTTTTATTGTTTGCTGAAGAAGGCAGGGTGTGGAAAATTTTGCACCAAACAACATGAAGAATTTTTGTGCAATATCATTCTTTCATCTTCATCATCATCATCCTCATCATGTTTATCGAACCAAACATCATTGTACCAAGTTTTAAATCTCCTTGTGGGTTTTCCAGACATTCTGTTTAAGGTTAGATTTAAAGGCAACATTAAGCGCCTGTTTAAAGGATATTTTCCATCCAGGAAACTCATTATTGCTTTCATTTTAAAGTTTATTTCATTTTGTTTTTATCGAACAAACCCCCGTTAACCCAGAAAGTTCCTGCAGCTCATCAGGAAAATTTGTAGAGTTAAGCAAAGAGGCAGAAATTTTAAGAAATCTTTATAAAATACGACAAAATCTAGTGCCGGGAGAACAAAGTCTATTCAGCGCAAATTCTGTGAAATTTTAACAAATTAAAATCGAACGGAAAAGAATATTCCAAATTTTAATGAAAAACACAATACAGTTCTTCTATTACAAAATTAAAGTTTATCATTTTTATGTACAAAATTGCAGAACAAGTTATCAGGATATGTGTGACCATTTTTATGGTAAAACGTAACACTGCCGATGATCCTGTGCACTTCAAACGCCTGGTTTGTTTGGGTGACAAACTTTCCTACTGGAAAAAAAATCTGGAATATTTGAGAGATTCATTTGGTTTGTTTTTGTGGCTGAAGCCGTGTTTACACTGTGCGATTTTTATTAGTCTTATGCGATTGTTGCTTGTCAGACTGTACGAACATGATCCCCGTGTCAAACTGTAAGATCTCAGATGTGATGACATCAGACTGTATGACACGTCAGAAACAGACGCACGGAGGACGACTCTTCTGGAGTTTTGCGTTAATGATCCATGACACATTTAGTTCTCTGGCTAAACGCTAGAACTGCGTCTCTTCCTGCTGTTCTGTCCAACAGACTCGTTTCGACATTTTTCTTCAGAAGTTTAAAGTTGTCATGCTGATTGCGCCATCAGGCCAGGCGCTCCTATTGGATCTGGGTTAATCCATCATTGTAGTGGAGAAGTCACACTGCAGAAGAGAGTCTGAAATCTTCTAAAACTGCCAGTATTTTATCGAAAAACACGTTAATCGTCTATTGGTGACACCAGATTTCAGTGTAGGAATATTTTACAATTAATTTCAGACGCCCAAATCATGGATAAAATCGCACAGTCTAACACCGGCTTACGCCTAAACAGTGCAGATTTCCTTTCAGAAACTAAGGAACGTTGGGAAGGATAGAGGAACGCTAGAGGAACCTGTATTGCTAAGCACTTAAAAGTTAAAACCGAACAAATTATTACATTATTATCTCACAAATCCATCTTGGTTTTTTTTTTAACATTTCCACATAACATCATGACTCAACATCTGGAGGAGGTCTTTCAGCAAGCCAGAGCTTGAATTTTGTTGTTGCGAGGATTCTGGTGACCTTAAAGAATTATACCAGATTTCCCATCGGACATTGGTGTTCTCCTTAATTACTAAGATCTAGTCCACAGAGATCCACTTCCTGTTATGTGGTGTGGTACCTCCTGGATAAAAAAAGACTACGAAAGGTTTTTTTCACTAAAAGAGAATGTAGAAATTTATGAACGGAGGAACAGTGCACTCCTTCATCAATGCCACATTTATAGTTCCTGATAATCCGAAGACGTAAAGATGTAAATATATTATTAATGCACAAAAGTATCTAAATATCCAGAGAAAAAAATGGTTTCTTCGGTGGCGCCCGAGCGGATCACGTGATCTCTCTCTTCTGAAGAGTCGTGTTGAAGTTGCAGTATGTTGTGTATTATAGACGCTTTATATATTGAATGTGTATCAGAGTCCTATAGAGATGGAGAATTATTTAAAAAGAGAGCATAGAGTTTATTCCAAACTATTTATTTCTATAAGAAATGTCTATAATGATGTTTGGCATGTTTGTGTTCAAGCATAACTTCATCCTGTTGCCTTCGTAACTGTTCGACGATAGTCGCTAGATTAGTAGACGTGAGAGCTTTACCTGCTTGCTGTTTGCTTTTTTGGGTTTTTTTTTTTTTTTTAGACTGAACAATTTTTGCACCATGAGATCAAAAACAAAAAAAGGAAAATGCTTGTGTTTAAGTATTGAGGTGTTTTTCGATGTCACTTTGTTTAACGTGAAGCTTTTTTGCACTTTTTTATCCAAGCTCTTTTCGAAGGTCACGACTGCACGTTCTGTTGGGTTCCGTTAACCGTATGCCAAAATGCTAATCAGACCCGGGCTTAATTTTACTGCTAATAATGTGGGGTTTTTTTTATAAAGCTTAGGTTTAATTCTACTGCTGGGACCTTTTCTGGATGTTAGGAAGTAAAAAAAGCTCATATTAAAAGCTAAATTTTATTAACATAATGACGCAATTTGACTCCCGCTAATGATCTGTGATGCGATAAGATGCTGCGAGTCTCATGACATCACAGATTAGCAGCAGCAAACTAATCAAGATCTTGCTAGAAACACTTGAAACTTACAGGTTGGTGTGTTGAGGCAAGTTGGAGCTAAACTCTGCAGGCGATTGGACAGTCCTGTTCTAGAGGAATAGAACTTGTCTCTGTTAGTTGACTTAGTGTCCAAATTCTTTCTGCCAGGACCCCATTTTGATCAATTCATCCAAAACTTCCACAAACATGATATGATGCATGCTATGATACAGCAACCCTGGAGCAGGAAGGGTTAAGGGTCTTGCTCAAGGACCCAACAGTGGTGGTCCTGGTCTCCAGATCAGCAGCTCAGCACCTTAACCATTTGAGCCACCACTGCCCCCCTAATCTAATAAAGTGTAAAAAAGTGTTCACTTTCTGTACAAGTCGACTACTAGCACACTGAGATCCCAGTTCCAATTTTAAATAGGTTATTTTTTTGGTCTAATAGTTAAGAAAGACTTCCAGAAAAGTTTCCTGCGGTATAAATTATTGACTCTATGTTACCTCTAAACTTTTTTTTTTAATTTAATGTAACTCCGATTCTGATATTTAAGGTACGATAATTTAATGCTATTTTTAATAGCTATAATAAAGAAAGTCCTACAGTCGTCCCTGTCGTTAAAATTGCAGACTTTTATTTCCATGTATGTGGAACCTACAGAACGTGCGGCCTGCACCGGTGACGGCACATGAGTTTTCTCGACTCCGAACGCTGTTGTAGAAATCAGTTGTAGTGATGTTAGCTGTTTTTAAGTGCCCGGTGTCGTGCCCCTTTTTCCCGTGTGGCTGTTCTGTAACCGTCGCTATCCATAACGACGAGCTCTTATCATCGCCGGACAACGTGCGCCTGCGACGAGACAAGATGGCGGCAAGTTATTTATATTCATTGCACATAAGGCGTGTCTGTGGATGACGATGCTATGTGATATTTATGACCCGGTGTGTGAGAGCAGCAACGCTTCTGTGTTTTTTTTAGCTGAACGCGGTGACATTACCGGGTTACTACATTGTTTATACTGTACAGATCAATATCGGTGTCATGGTTTTACTTTCAGAATTTAGAGGAAATGCTCCAGACTTTTCTGCTGAATTTAGCATCCAGAAACGCCTAAAAGACGTTTCTTTATTTATTTCTGTGCAGCTTCATGCCAAGGAACTGTTTTGGTGAAAAACCTGAATTCCACAAGTTAGCAAAGAGATGCTTGCAGGATCATCATGGCGACAAACGCTTCAAAGATGTCAGGCGGCCATTTTGAACATTTGGAAGTTGAATATTGGATTTTATATTAACCTTAGATTTTTTTTTTCAATGTTGCCAAAAAACTTAATCTTGTTTTATCAAAAATTTACTTAACAATTCTATTTTTTGTTGAATGTTAGCTAGCATTAGCATAGAGCAGCCATTGTGTTTGTAAATGTAAAATAACTTCCAAATTTTCCTTAATTCCAAGAAATCAATAGTGTGTTCTGGATTGCCCTAAAAAATATTAGTTTCCCATAATTCCATATCCAGTAAAACTTTAACACTGCTAATGATGCTTTTGTTGCAAATGCAGTGTTTTAGAAAGCTCCGATTTCTCGAAACGATCCCGGAAAATGAAGCAGTCCGAATCGATTGAATGCCGAACGGCTGAATAAAATGCAATTCGAAAGGATTATGTGTAAAAAAAACTTTATAATTTCGATTTTAAAGATATGAGCATGTGTTTAACATGAGCAATATGCTAAAGCTAAGTAGAAACTCTTTTAAAAGCTGAATTTTAACGATATATTATTTTTTTATTCTTTAAATTTAACGATTTTATTTAAAGTATTCATGGAAATGACTATGTGCCATAATTGCTAGCTAAGTTAGCATCAAAACGCCAAACATTTCACACAAAAGATGAAGCGGAAAACAGTCAAGTTTTTCACCAAAGCATTAAATTCCGTCCTAAATCAGTAGTTCTCTGTAAATCTGGAGCTGGAGCTCTTCTTCACCACATGTTTCAGATGTGAATGTATTTTTCGGTCAGGATTTCGTACAAAACTACAGTTAATCTTTTTTTTTTTAACTGACTGCACACGGAGCGCTGCGATGTCACTCCTGTATAAACTTTCCCACCGCTGCCTGGCCTGAAAAACTCCATCGATCGCTTCCGTAGCTTTGCCTGCTCTTGATTAACGTCTCCATCACCTGTGTGATAAGATGCAAAACGTTTACATTCGGGATTTCATGCAATTTTATTCAAACAAAACTAAATAAATTATACAAAATCATATAAAAAGCTGGTCTCTGTGTGGTTTCGTCATCAAACTTATTTTTTGAATAATTAAAACGAATCACTTCCTGTTTTCACTTATGCCAAAGCAGCTAGAAACGAAGACTTCTGCCAGAATTTTACATAAACATCATAAAGAATGTGCTCTTTTTCAATAAAAATAAAATCCATGACTTCTTTTCTGACCAATCAGAATCCAGCAGCGCTGTGGATCCTATCTATTTCGGATGATTTAGCGTGGACGCAAGAATACTCCAATAAAAAACGTTCTGGGAAAGTAAGCTGCCTCTTTCCGTAAGTGATTTTTGGAAAGAGGCAGCTTGACCAGCGACCAGCTATGATGTATGGTTTAGAGACAGTAGAGACAGTGGGGGACAGCTGTGATGTATGGTTTAGAGACAGTGGTGGGACAGCTGTGATGTATGGTTTAGAGACAGTGGTGGGACAGCAGCTATGATGTATGGTTGGTTTAGAGACAGTGGTGGTGGGACAGCTATGATGTATGGTTTAGAGACAGTGGTGAGACCAGCTATGATGTATGGTTTAGAGACAGTGGTGAGACAGCTATGATGTATGGTTTAGAGACAGTGGTGAGACAGCAGCTATGATGTATGGTTTAGAGACAGTGGTGAGACAGCTATGATGTATGGTTAGAGACAGTGGTGAGACAGCTATGAATTATGTGTAGAGGACAGTGGTGAGACCAGCTATGATGTATGGTTTAGAGACAGATGGGTGAGACAGCAGGGTGACAGCTATGATGTATGGTTTAGAGACAGTGGTGAGACACCCAGCTATGATGTATGGTTTAGAGACAGTGGTGAGACCAGCTATGATGTATGGTTTAGAGGACAGTGGTGAGACAGCTATGATGTATGGTTTAGAGACAGTGGTGAGACATACTATGATGTATGGTTTAGAGACAGTGGTGAGACATCTATGATGTATGGTTTAGTGACAGTGGTAAGACAGCTATGATGTATGGTTTAGAGACAGTGGTGAGACCAGCTATGATGTATGGTTTAGAGCCAGTTGGACAGGATTAGGAACGAGTTCATCAGGATGGCTCATGTTAGATGTTTTTGGGAGAAAGTCAGGGAAGCACAGATTGAGGTGGTTTGGACATGTCCAGAGAAGGGATAGTGAATATATTGGTAGGAGGATGTTAGAAATGAAGCTACCAGGCAGAAGGTAAAGAGGAAGAGCAGAGAGGAGGTATATGGATGTGATAAAACAAGGACATGAAGTTAGTGTGTGTGAGTGAAGAGGATGTAGAGAATAGGGTTAGGTGGAGACAGATGATTCGCTATATGGAGACCCCTGAAAGGGAACAGCCGAAAGGAAGATTCTATATTGTATATTTTAAGGGTTACACAGGTTGGTGCAGTGGCTACCAGGGGACAGCAGTACAAACTTTCAGCTTCTTTGACTGTTAATGTTTTAATAATACATTTAGCTGCGTCACATGGTGTCCGTTCCTATTAGTTATTTTCTGAATTAGACTAAAACCTGCTGCAGATTTTTATGTATTGTGACTCAACACACGTTTTATTATAGGCAATATCATAATTAGTATTTAATACTTTTTTATCTTATCAAATGTTTGATTGTGAAATCAGCTTTCGAGGTGTGAAGACAGGACAGAGAGCTGAGTGAAGTAAAGCACTGGTGTGTGTGTGTGTGTGTGTGTGTTATGTAACTCCCAGCTTCTGCCAGGTTTTTGTTATTCATTTTTGAACAAAGTAGAGATTGTCATGTACAAACACATACACACACACACACACACACACACACACAGTCCTCATAGAAAACAAGACATGATTGCGAATAATAATAAATGGAAAAAAGAGAACTATAGTAGCAAAAGACATGTTTAAGAACAGATTTGATTTATAAATTGAAATAGAATTGATTCATAAATTGATTTTTTTTATCATTCTAGCCAATCATTAATTAATTTAATAATTAGGATATAATTTGTTTAATGCTACAGATTAGATTTGTTCAAATCAAAACTTTTCATTAAAGTGGGTATTATTTCTTAACTTGTACTTAATTCCTTATTCATTTCGTTTAGATTTGATTCAATAATTGATGTATAGATTTGATTTGTTTGTTGATTCAGATTCGTTTGGTTAATTAATGAGAATATAATTCATTTAATGATTAAAAGTTTTGTTTTGTAATTAACATTTGATTCTTTACTGAATGGGATATAATAATATAATACTAATATTATAACAAGAACCTAGTAAATACATTCATTCATTTATTGTCTATATCCGCTGATTGCCTAATTCGGGGTCACAGGGATCTGCTGGTGTTTATCCCAGTCTATCTGAAAGGGCGAAAGACAGGAGGGGGACACCCTGGACAGGTTGCCAGTCCATTTCAGGGCCACACACACACTCACACTCACTCCTATGGGCAATTTAGAATCATCAATCAATCTAACATACATGTTTTTGGACTGTGGGAGGAAACTGGAGAACCCGGAGTAAACACACACACACAGGGAGAACATACAAACTCCATACAGAATCGAATCGAACCAGGGACCTTCTTACTGTGAGGCAACAGTTGATGTGTTCACTAGCTGGTTTTTAATTAGTGTGAAATCTATTCCTTTATTAATTTGTTTTTGATTCCTGAGATGATTTGAGATGAATTTGATTCATTCAGATTTAATTCACTTATTGATTTATAGATTTAAATAACTCATTGTTTTTACTTATTAATATAAATTAGATTTGTTAATTAATATGAGTTTGATTCTTTTATCAAATCTCTATGATTTTAACTTGATTCTTTGATTCTCTATATGACTCTAACTTGATTCTTTTATTCTTTATGTGACTTTAACGTGATTCTTTGATTATATGTGACTCTAACTTGATTCTTTGATTCTCTATATGACTCTAACTTGATCATTTGTTTATTTATATGACTTTAACTTGATTCTTTGTTTATTTATATGACTTTAACTTGATTCTTTGATTCTCTGTATGACTCTCAACTTGTTCCTTTGATTCTCTATATGACTCTAGCTTGAGCCTTTAATTCTATATGACTCTAACTTGATTCTTTGATTCTCTATATGACTATATAAGATTCGATGACGACATTAACGTCAGCCCAATTGTTGAAACCTGAATTGAGCAGAAACACAACCACCGACTTCCACAATGAAAGAAACACAATGGAATGATTTTACTTTTATTACCTTCAAAATTTTTATTTACAGTTCAAGTCAAATGACATGCAATGTTTCTTTTTTTTAATGAATGAAACAAAATTAGCAAAACAACAAACCAAATAATTCGAAAGTCTTCCTTCTTTTTACTGTTTTTATTTTCTTCAAAAGGTCAATTAAATATAAAAAATAGAGCTTACAAATACTGTACAGGCAAGAATGTCTCAAAAAATATTCTGCTGCAGAATTCTTAGTTTTACAACCATGTCTGTGAGCATCACAAACATTATCAGTGTTAAACACAAGGGGGGAGGTGTGTGTGTGTGTGTGTTGTAGGGTTAACAGGTCAGTCACACAGAGTGACGAGGTGCTAGAAAACACTGTACACCAAAAACCATAAGAGTTAGAATGGAACAAGACGCGACGGTACGGACAAGGAAGAAGATAAGAACTTTACATTATCAAGAAAAAAGCCTACAATGTGAACAATGAATCATTTAAAGTGACTCGATTCAGTCACTAAACTCCTCGGATGTGTATATATTTTAGAGTAAGCATGAGACCAACATTTAGTGGCATTTAACTTAAATCTCAAACAAGAGCCATGACACACCAAACTGTTGACCGGGACTCGCCGACTGCTAATTCTTCAACAGAATAAAACCCTAAAATAGAACAGAAAATCTCTCCACGCCAACAGGGGGCAGTAGTGTGTATTTATCTGTGTGTAGTCACAATAATAAAACTAATCATCATAAATTTGAGCTCCACTATTCCTGTCTCACCACTGTCTCTAAACCATACATTATAGCTGTCTCACCACTGTCTCTAAACCATACATTATAGCTGTCTCACCACTGTCTCTAAACCATGCATCATAGCTGTCTCACCACTGTCTCTAAACCATACATCATATCTGGTCTCACTACTGTCCCAAAAAAAATCTCTCCACTCCAGCAGGGGGCAGTGCTGCAGAATTTATAAAGGAGATAACATGACAATAATATTTGATACCTAATACCTTCTACTGCAAAAAATTACAACTCCAGCAGGGGGCAGTAGTAAACCAAAATGATTTATATAATAAATGTATTATTTTGTGTTTGTTGGAATCTTCAATAATTTGAATAAATGTAAACAAAATGCCTGAATTTATTTTTCTAACGTACCAAAATAAAGAAAAAAAAATGGCTGCAAGTCTCCAGTCCAGACGTTTGCAGAATTTTGTAACACTACTGGAACACATCCACCACGCAAACGGCAAACACACACAAACGTTCTGCGTCTGCATGCAGCAAAACCAGCAGAGGGCAGAAGTGTGTAATCCGGCTTAATACTTCGAATGAAAACCTTTGATTTACGCTGTATGTTATGTCATGCTATACTCTGGAAATGACTCGCAGCACTAATGTAACATCTTAAACACTACAATCGTGCATTATTAAGCAGGAAAACTTCGGAATCAGCATGCCCCACCCACGACTACTGCAGAATCCAGGCTCTATAAATAGATCGAATCGGCTAGACGCTTAACGACGGCCTTTCGGTTGGCTTGGTGTGTCGAGGCTCCTACAGATTCAACCCTTCCCTTTCCAGGTTCCACAAATATGATAAAGACACAATGACATATTCCTACATAAAGGTCATCAAAAGGTCCCAGAATTCCAGGCACATCAATACTTGCATTCCTAACAAATAAGACCTAATTTTATTTTGTGTTTTAATTTAATTTGGCATCAACTTATCATGGCGTAATAGCCGATTGACCATAATTCCGAAAGGTAGTCCGAATTCTTAAAGACAGGAAGACAAAGAGAAAGAAGAAAAAGAAGACACTGGAATTAGTGTCAAATAAGAGAACATTCATGGCAAATCTGGACGCAATCAAACACCCTGCGTCCGTATTTTATTCCTGACAGATTTCCAAACATCTCTTCTAAAGAGCACTGGGATCCAAACCTGGACCAGACACAGGGCACTGAAATCAGCCAAGCTTTCACTGCAGAAATCTTTGCTTTCATAAAATTTTAACCTACCGGATCTATTTAAAGCCTCTGGCCTTCATTGAATGTTCCCCAACGCAGCACTTTCCACCTTAAACAATGGGAAAGCACCCGAATGCAGATTCAATAAAAGATGCAATTTGCTGACAAATGTGGTTGATGCATTTACAGCCGGTTTTGTAGAACATATAACATGCTGGAACTTTTATAGACTTGCTAGAACCAGAAGGTTATTTGCCAGCTCTGACTCAGGCTCTGGTAGTGGGACATCCAGAATCCAGTTACTGACCAGACAAATGGAAGTGGGTTCTATTTGGGTGGGATTATCTGACCAACTGAACCTGAGCTTTAGTTTATTGTCTTTTTGGTGTTGGGGGTTCGATGTACCCGTTCAAACGTGCCTGACAAGGTCACAATTTTGACATAAACAATCCACATGGCTCCAGGTCCAACTTGAATCCCTTCCTAGTAGCTAAACGATTGATCTTAATTCTGTTCATGTTACTGTCGGTAAATTTTATTAGCCTATAATTATAAAAACAGTTCAACTATTTGTATCATATCAACACACGATTTTGGACACGGCTCCAAACTGAAGATACAGTCCGCTAGCTCAGCGCTTGCTAAAGTTCCCTTTTCGCAGTATAAAAATTTACCATGACACTATACATTTTTTGTTCGTAGCCAAACATCTGGATTTAAATCTTCATTTATATTAAAAAATAAAGATAAGCTTAAAATGGGAATGATCTTAAATTTGATTCTTAGTTTAGGTTTTTATTGGTGAAATTGATTTAAAGCCTTTGATCTCAAATGAAACTAAAACCGATTCTTTAGCTTCAGAACAGGACGGTTTTTAAGTCAATGTCACTAAATGTTTTTTTTTATTAGAACAACTGTTCGAGTAGCGTTGGGACTTGTTGCTCCTGCTAATAGACCGACTACCAAACATAAACTAAAAATAAAAAGTTGGCATACTGATGTTTTTCTTGTTGTTGAACTTCATCAGATGCTTTTTTTTTGCCCGGATACAAAAACTATAATATGACCACAAAACTGGTCTGGGATCAGCCCAGAAGAGCTAGGAAGCCCTGGTAGTCCACTACAACACGACCAACTGTGGCTCTTCTACATTCCCTTCTGCACTGTTTAAACTTGTCCTTTTATCACATTGTATTTGTTTAACCCTTTATAGTTCTGTATCTCTGTATACATTACTATTTAAAAACAAAATAAAAATAAATTATAACATTTAACCAAAATAATACAAAATTTGCTACTGTTTCCACAAAGCCATTAAGGTTAAGGTCGAGTCAATATAAAGTGCGTGTTAAAAAATAAAACAAAACAAAAAAAACCCCCTTGTAAATCAACCTTTTTTTTCTGTCACTTCATAGTCCACATTTGCCTCTTGCGCTTCTTGGTGTCCCCGGAAAAGTGCTTTGGTGTGGATCTGCCTCAATCTCCACTAACCCCCTCAGTTGAACTTGGATCCTGGTTGATATCATCGATGGCAGAATGAGACACCATCCCACCAGCCGAGGTGTGAAAAGCAGGATGCCACCGTTTGTTGTTGTTGTTGTGTTGTGTACCTGTGTGGTAGGGCAATTGAGAACAGAGGTAGGAGGACATGGACGCGAAATTGACTAGTACATCAAGGCTACACTAGGTTCTCAACCCCGGGCAGGGGCTGCTGCATCAGGACCGTCGTCTCTGAGGTCCCCTGCTGCTGCGCCAACTGTAAGACGGGCATGTTGCACAATGGACACACTTTTCTTACTTCCAGCCACTTGATGAGGCACCTGAGGAAAAAGGTCAGAAGGAGCGACGGTGAGAAGAGAAACGTGTCACCTGTTTCATGCCTAAAGCATAAATATCTGCACCTCGGCTATAGATCTGCTTTTCCTGAAGCTCCACCACTAGGTGGCGTGTGGACTAAAAGTGATAATGTGTAAGAAGAACACATGGGACTCATCGCTTCTCTGCACTGGACTCTGCTAACATCTTTCTTTTCTATTCCACAGGAAGATCACGTCTACAGCCCAAGGTGCGAGGATTAGATTCCAAACTTGATTTGTGTACAGATAGCTAGCTATTCGTGTGTAGCTTACATCGTATGTTCATATAGCTAGTTATTTTGGTTGTGTTACAGTCTGATGCTTGATATCTTTTTTATAATACTTATTGTGTTTGTTTGTTCCTACAATAAACTGATGTCATACGGATCTAACCAAATACTAGCAATGGGAAGTTCGTCTCATTTTACCGACTCGGACCGTTGAGTCTCTTTTAGCAAAATAAACAAATCTTTTTTCAAGTTATTTTGTTCATTTTAGCAAAATATAATTAAAATGCAATGTGTTACCTTACTCACACAATCCACAACTTACCTAAACTTTAATCACACTACGGACTATACAATACAACACTATAATGCAAAAAGAGACTAAAAATATTAATTTATCCCTTATCTAACAAGTCTTTGGGGTTGAGCCGGAAAGAGAACCGCATGTGCGACTAAACAAATCACTGCCCGAGACGAATCGTTCTCCCCGAGTCACACTAAAGATTCGTTTAAAATGAATGAATCACTAAATAACGACCCCTCAATACCATATACCCCTTGACCATATATACATATATCATCGATTTTTTAAGAAATGCAGTAAAAATAAAAATGTACTTCTTTTTTATACCAATAAAACTAAAGTATGGTGGTCAGTAGTGCACAACACAATGACACTCAAAAAGCAAAAGTTCACAACAGAACGGAAATGCTCCCGACCAATAGGGGGCTTCTGGTCTGCTGGAATAGGCAATAGCTTACAGGTGTTTTGGCAGGCATTCTGGATGCTTTAGTGTTGCACATGAAGACACTTGTGTGGCGAGTAGTATTAGTAGTATGTCGGAATTCTTGGTATGCAAATTACAGGTACAGGTAAAAGTTTCTGGATGATCTACTCCTGCCAAGATTTTAAAGAATGATGCATAAAATACATTTTTCACGCAGGAGAGACGACTGGCCATATATGGAAGTAGCATAAAGCGCTAATGTGGCACTTTTTAAATGCAATAAGTAGCTTTAAGTGCTTAAAAAACTTTGTAGTATGGGATTTGGGACATATGAGTAAAAACTAAAACTAAATTCAGTGCACTTTAATGCCAGCCAACAATGTCCTGTTTCCGTAGCCCAACAGCCCCTACTGGCTGGGAGAATTTCTGCTCTGTTGTAACTTCATTTTGTTGTGAACATCCTCCTACCAACATATTCACTATCCCTCCTCTGGACATGTCCAAACCACCTCAATCTGTGCTTCCCTGACTTTCTCCTCAAAACATCTAACATGAGCCGTCCCCCTGACTGTTCTCTAAACTGTCCATACATCAAGCTGGTCTCTTCTCTTCCTAAACCTCGTTAAACCATACTAAGCTGCTACATCCTGCTCTCCAACATCGTCTCTAAACCACATCATAGCCTCAAAGTCTCTAACCTACATCCCAAAACCTCAGCTGGTCTCACCACTGTCTCTCATACATCAGCTCACCGTCTCTAAACCATACATCATACTGGTCTCACCACTGTCTCTAAACCATACATCATAGCTGCTCACCACTGTCTCTAAACCATACATCATAGCTGTCTCACCACTGTCTCTCTAAACCATACTCAGCTGTCTCACCAGCTGTCTCTAAACCATACATCACTGTCTCTAAATCCTGTCTCAACCCATACCCACATCATCACCACTGCCACCACTGTCTCTGTCCCACCACTGTCTCTAAACCATACATCATAGCTGTCTCCCACCACTGTCTAAACCATACATCATAAACCGGTCTCACCACTGTCTCTAAACCACCTGTCTCTACATCATAGCTGTCTCACCACTGTCTCTAAACCATCTCACATCACTGTCTCTAAACCATACATCATAGCTGGTCTCACCAGCTGGTCTCATCATACTGCTGTCATCATACCACTGTCTCTAAACCATACATCATAGCTGTTCACCACTGTCTCACCACTGTCTCTCTCATATAGCTGCTCACCACTGTCACCACTCTAAACCATACATCATAGCTGTCTCTAAACCACTGTCTCTCACCACTGTCTCTAAACCATACACATCAGCTGTCTAAACCATACCACTGTCTCTCTCATAAACCATAGCTGTTCTCACCACTGTCTCTAAACCATCACCACTGTCTAAACCATACATCATAGCTGGTCTCACCACTGCCTCTAAACCATACATCATAGTCTCACCACTGTCTCTAACAATACATCATAGCTGTCTCACCACTGTCTCTAAACATCTCATACATCACTGTCTCTAACCATCTCTAAGGTCTCACCACTGTCTCTACATCATAGCTGTCTCACCACTGTCTCACCACTTTCTCTAAACCATACTCATACCACTGTCTCTAAACCATCTCATAGCTTCTCACCACTCAGCTGTCTACATCATAAGCTGTCTCACCACTGTCTCTCTCTAGCTGTCTCAGCTGTCTCACTGTCCACTGTCTCTACCATCATAGTCTCACCACATAGCTGTCTCCACACTCTCTCTAAACCACATCATACTGTCTCACCACTCTCTTCACCACTCTCATCGCTCTAGCTGTCTCAACCCTACATCATAGCTGTCCCACCACTGTCTGTCTGTAGCTGGTCTCCAACCACCTCTTACAGCTTCCCCTTAATTCTAGCTGATACTTCTTTACTACCTTCCTAGCTGATATTCTTTTGTGTTGTGAAGTTGTTTTTGCCGTTTTGTGACTTGATTTCGTTTCAGTTTTTTGTGTTTTCAGGCTTTCTTTTAGAGGTATATTTCTATGAAAAAGGTCATACTCACTTCCTGTGAAAGGCGTGTTTGCATGGACAGATCCCCAGCTCGTCTTTTTGCTTGAACTCCTCCAAGCACACGGCACAGATCTGCAGACGGAAAAGCAGAAATCAGAAGCGTGAAGTGAGCGAATGAAACGCTGTATGTAGGTTGCTTAGTCACCTGAGATTTCCACAATTTTGCAGAACTTTCAGTCCGATGACGGTGATGGACCTCACTGACACGCTTAGTTAGAGATAAAGAACGGACATGCTGATGTCTGCTTTGTTTATACCATAAACCATTTGTTAGAGAACTGCACACTCCATAGTTTCATTTGCTTCATTAAAGAGAGTGAATTTTATCTCTCTATTCTTTTTATTTCTTTTTTTGTTAAGATTTAATTTTACTGTTATTGCACAAGGATCAGATTCTAACCAATATAAACATATGTACAGATATATATTTTATATATATATACAGTAAAATGTGCAGAATATGAGTATAGAGACGATATATATGAATATAAATTTAAATATATTTTATCTTTTTTGTTAACATAAATTTTTTATTAAAGAAAAAAATTAAGAATTTTCCAAGACTGAAAGTCTGCTTATGCAAACTGATGTTACAGCTAAGCTAATCAATAATTACAATTCTTCTTAAGGCATAAGCACTGAAAAAATTGTGTTCGTCATAAACCAGCGTCGTAACAATAAACAAAATAAACTTAAGATCTGTTAAACTGGTTAATAAAGTTTTTGTCCAAAAGACAAAATTATTAGCTGTTAATCACAGAACCAATGATAATTCATAAGGAGAGCCTTTTACCTTTCTCATATATATGTTAAATAAACATAAAAACCCAACAAAATATTTAATTTTTTTTTCACCACAGTGCATAAGTAATTATCTAACACGTAGATTTAAAAAAAACTAAACAGAAAAACAAATAAACAATGCTAAGCGATGGCGTGCCGCATGCCAGGTCGTCTAGCATTCACCCGAAACACGCAAGCAGTGACGTCTGAGTGACGTCTGGCAAACTGACGACATAAAACAACAATCAAACAACTCAGTGTTTTATAGAACTCATGGGTGTGAGCTTTCCATCTCTATATATTTTGAAACATTCTTTCTGTGAGGTAAAAAATGTCATTTAACCATTAGCTAAATGGCTAACGGCTAACGTCTTTCCAACGATAATCTCGTCTAAGCTACTGATTTTTACCCACGGGTCACAGTAATGCTCAGGTTTTACCATAATTACTGTTTTTTATTACATCTTGGCCGTGACTCAGCGTTTCGACTGGGACTGAGATGCACTCTGGATTAGCATTAGCGCTAACGTTTCATTAGCACTCATCCAGCAAGTCAAGTCTGGGCACAGATTACAGATATTTGTTCCAAATAGCAAAGAAGCAAATCGATGATGTCTTTTTTCACTATGGAGACGTCTTTATGGTCATGCTAAAATTTAACCATTTAGGCTAACTTAAGAGCTGAATTGTTGCTGATGAGCGGCGTAGGAAAAGGAGGAGGAGGAAAACATGGCAGATTGTTGTAGTACTTCTGAATTTGAAAGCAGATTTAAGTAAATTATTTTAAGTTTTTTCTTGCCACAGTCGCCTCGGGTTTGCTAATTAGGGACAAACCTACAATTTTCACTGTTACTGCATTCTGTGTAAAGCTGTTTTAGAAATAAAACTGAATTGAAAAAATTTAATTTTCTACTGTGTAGTAAATACATAAATAAATAAATTATACAATTAATACATATATTTTAATTAAAAACATATTTTGCTCAGTCAGATGCCACTATATGGCAAATGATTTTAACATCGTATTAAATATATATATATATATATTGTTTATGTGTTCCCTCATATGTCATGTGTTCCCTCTTTGTTAATATTTATATCCCTTGTGTTTCTTGTCGTCTTTTGTCGATGGTTCCTGTACCACTGGCAGAAAATGGCGGTGGTGGGTGGTGACATGATGGTGCTGGGAATTGAACCCGTGTCTTCAAGTTGGTAGTCCAACACCTAACCCACTGGGCCACCACTTCCCACATTTGTCCAATTTTAAAAAAATTGTTCCTTGTGGTTGAATTGCACTCGTTTAACACAATCCAAGTTAAACTTTATCTATTTATGTAATGTTGTGACATCATAGGTCACATAATAATATCAAAATGGCGGAAATAGTATGCCCGATTTTTATTTATACTACCCATAATCAACGTACGGCATAACTACGTACTGACTTCAATGTAGTCCCTATTTAAGTAGTATGCGATTTATAGGACAGAGTTATCCTATAAGAAGTGTTTTATTGCTTATGTAAATAACCTGAATTGTCCGTGACGCTTTAGTCGTTGTCATAATGCCAAAAAATGGCTTCTGTTTTTTTAAAGATAAACCCAGGAGCTGCATTTGGCAGTGTTTGCTAATCTGTATTTGTATTTAAACACATAAGCACGTCTCAGTTTCCTTTAGAAATATACAAATGTGAGCCAATTTTAACCGTTAATCCAGGGAGAAAAATAACAACAACTCCTCTTAACCAGATAACCGGAGCTGGTTCCGATCTGCGCTGACCCACATATCCTGAATATGAGCTGACAGAACCCCGTCTTCTATTTTAAACATGAGATCGTACTCATGATAGTGAGCATTACCATGGAGCATGGGCTGTATTAATAGTCTCTCTCTCTCTCTCTCTGTATATTAGCACGTTGTACTCAGGATCGTCTATCAGCACAGTCGCCATCAACACCGTCACATGACTCTTAACGGATTACTTTTGCAGCTGTGTTGCTGTTTTGGGGGATTTATAAAAGGAGCGCTTGAATATCATTAAAGCTGGATGGTGTCATTATATCACTGACTATTATTTCGTCATTGCTACTTGTTTCAGAATGTCTTAAAAACATAATTACACCATCTGACAGATGCTATTATCCAAAGAAACTTACATTTGAGCATTTGAGACCCAAGGACCTTGCTTAAGCAGACTGTTTGGTGGTCCTGGGGTTAAAACTTCTGTCATAGCAGTTCAGATCGGATCAGCAGTCTAGTCTACCTTAATTACAGGGAAGCATGTGAAGTTTACTGTATTTAGTGTTTGTGTAGGGATGAAGCTAACAATCAAAATTGCAGTTGTTAGCATGGCTAACAGGCAACAGAATGAAAAACATGCCCGCAGCCTCGGAGAAAATTGCACTGTCACACTTTGCAATTAAAATAAATCCTCAGCAGAGTAAAAATAAATTAACCTGGAAAACTAACTACAGATGAAACACAGAACAGGTTTAAACATCAGAATTAAAAAGAAAAACAAAACAGAGGTACAAATACCAATTTTCCAATGGGGCTGGTGACCAATCAGGAACCGGACTGCACTTTTCCACTAAAAGAACTTAGAACTGGCCCCAAAACCTTGCTAATCTCCAGTAAGAACTGGACACATCAACTGGTGGCACAATTTTTTTTTGAAAAGCGGAATAACGACGTTAGATACATAAACAAGAAGAATTCGATCTGTTCTTTTCATTAGTGATGGACAGAATAGACTGTTGCTCCCCTCACCATCAGGACCAGGAAAATCCAAGCAAATAAAAAAGTGCATATGTGGGGAGATAGTGTGGGAATGGCAACCGTAACCGGGTGATGCTCTATTAAAACCGAATACTGCCATATTTCTTAGGTGCTTCTTAGATTTGGCAATAAATTATCAGCAACAGCAGCAGGTGTCTCAGACTGGCTCATCTTATCAAGGTTAACAAGCTATAAAAAGCTTCACGGCTCGGTGACGGTCTCGTGTCGAATCACGCGCACGCATATCCCAACTAACATCCGCCCGCCAGATATTTAACCATCTGCATCCACCTAAAACTTTAACCATACATTATTATTTAAAGTATTAAATCTGTCATTTATTACAAACCATTGTGAAAACGTGAACTTGATTATGCAAATTACAATCTGCATATTTCGGTAATTTTTATATATTGTTTATACCTACAGCAAACTTCAACCGAATTATCTATCGAGCGCTCAACAAGTTAACAAAAATGTTAAAAATAAGACAGATAGCAAGCAATTTCAGTCACATGTTAGCAGATTCTGCTCCATGCCAGTGCAAACATGAGCCGGTTCTAATTTCCTAGTTTCCTGGAACGATCTCATGCTAGCTGTAACTGCTACGCTAATAATGTACGATATTGCATCAGCCAGCAGGTTTAAAATTTGACGTGAAAACAATGTTAAAAAGTTTGGAAATGTTTGGTGTAAAGGAGACGTTTACTGTTACCACGGTAACACCGTTAACAATCATTATTAAAACGAATAAAATCAGTCTGAATCTGAATTCTGAATGTTCAGGAGGTGTTAATGGAAAAGTTCTTACCTCATGCAGATTCAGCTCTTTGACCTTTTCCTTCTGAATCACCTGCAAATTAATAAATTCCAGTCAGTCAATGAGATTTGAACTAATGAAAAGCAGGAAAAGTGTTTATGCTCTAGTGAGCTAGCTAGTAGGTAGTGAATGCTGCATAGCTACACATTAGAGCAAGCAATCTCAACTAGCTAGCTAGCATAGAAGGTAAAGAAGTAAAGTTCAGGGTGCGGTTAATCAACTTATAAAGACTAGATGCAAATGATTAATTTGACTCCGCCCACTATGCAATAGATGCAATAGAAATTCTAAAAAACAATTCTTTCTAAAGATAAAACGAAGTAAAAAAAAAAATCTTTTTACCCGCTATTTGTTGTCTCTTTATTCTTCTGGTTTGGTGCTTATTATATTATAATGTTTAAATATGATTTAATTATGTTGTTTTAATATGTTATGTAATTGAGGAACATCTGCTAGGAGCGGAAGCAGGGCCTGACCTTGTACTGTAAAAGCTGCTCAGTTGTCAAGGACTCCAAATGCAATTAGGCCATATTAGGGGGGCACTAACTTTAGCAACAGGCCTGAATCAACACTGTGACAGCAAAAGGTTTATTAAAACTGGCGTAACCTTACATACCTGTTTATAAGCATACAGCTCCTTGTGTGCCTGGTGTCGTAATCTGCAAAACACAAACCCGACTTTACAGTATGAATAAAATGGTACTAGAGCAGTTTCTTCAGAAAGTAAATGATGATCATCTGATGAAGTAAAAAAAAAGAAGGAGAATTAATGAATTTTTTTCTGGCTGCTCCTGACTACACCGTCTGAAGTTCAACACATCCCAGTGAGAGCTCAGCCTGCAGACCTGATGCAGCGAGTATCCACACCCGCATCCCGGTGGAGTCTGTACTCGCTCGTTATACTGATACATAGTAAGTCTTCATGTTCGTCAATAAGAAAATGCCAATCAAGTGTTGGGGAGTTTAGAAACCAGAGAAAACTCAACTGAGCCAAACTCCCAACCCTGAGGTTGCGAGACAAAAAGTGTGGTCTGCTAAGTCAACACTGCCCTCATGGGAAACTCTAAAAATCTATTTTAAAATCATACAAGATTGTGTTTCTAGTTCCATTTACAACTTTTCTGGAGAGCTAGAACCGCATCGTCAATGTGACCTTAAAGGAACCCCTTTTTCCAGTGTTTTATCCCGGTAGTTTTTTTTTGTGGTCCTTTTATGTGAGCACTATCAGTCAGTTTTATTTACTTTACTTTGAAATAGCTTTAGCACATAAACACAAGGTTTCAGTGTTTTTTTAAGGCCTGGAAGCCCTTTCGCGTGTGTGCGCTGTATTTTCTAAGAAGCTGTGACATTGCTCCTTGCCTCAGTTTTTGTGTGTCGAATGAATCATGATTCGTTTTGTGCATTGGTGTGAGATCACGACTCTCTCGTTCTACACGTAGCGCGCGAGCTCGGAAGCAACGGGAAAGGCGGAGGTGACGAGAAATTGCGTGATCCCAAACTGGCCAAGAAACGAACGCTGCTTCCGTACATTGTGTGAGCCACGAGACTGCTATTTTTGGCACTGGTTAAATTGGCGGCTCCCAGCATGGGCACCAGCATAGGTGCCTTCAATTTATCAGAGCTGTCGAGAAAAGGCTGATGGGTTGAGTCAGAAAAATGTAGCTTTTTAAACAAACGGCCCAAAAAAGGAAAATCGAGCTTGTGGAGCTTTTTAGCTTTCTACTGCTTTCTTGTAGTCATGTGTTGTTCATAAACGATTCGTTCATTTTGAACAAATCCTTAATACGACTCAGGAACAGAAACAATTCGTCTCAGAAACAATTCGTTCATTTAGTATTTGTTATGAGGATGAAAGACTGAAACACTCCGACAGGAAGTGAAGTAAACGATAAGACAGATCAGCGTAAGGACGCTGCTAAACCGCTAATTCAAAGATCCGAGCCAGTGAAATGATCCAGTCTTTCAAAATATTTACACCGCCGTCTTTTCCTCCACTTTACATTGTTTTTTATTTTGTTCCTTTTTTTTACATGATTCCTTGAAACATGGCCATGCTTTCCAAAGGTCATGTGGACAGACTTGATCATAATCTTTTTCTGCACTAACCCCAACCCACTACGTTAGTCGTTTTTGTTAAACATTAAACAAATCATCCAAACTGACACTGATTAAAAAAACTGTAGACCCCCTTTGGACCAATAAAAGCTAATATGGAGTCTGGATCTTCTTGGCAAGAATAAAAGCCACACCGCCTAACCCTATTGTGTCCTGGTACCGATACCGATTTTGATATAAATCCTAATAAAAAAGAGTTTTGATGCAATGGTGGTTTTGTTCATCAGTTAGCATTGCCTTATATGGAGTTGTGTGGGCGTAGTTAAAGCCGATCTGTGATTGTTAACATATGAATCTCAAAAAGCGTTTGTAAATCTAACTGGAACTTCGGTTCGGACTGGCTATCCTGATAACGATGAGGAACTGCTAACTGCTAAACTGCTAGCATCCGTTTTGCTCTCCGTTTGCTGTAATTTTAATCGTTGTTTCTCAAACAATCTGAAAAAAGAAGTAAAAAAGAAGAAGCCTTGATGTCACATGCTAAAAGCTAGAAGATTAAAAGCTTCGAGGAGCAGCTTGAAGCGGTTTCAATGCCGTAGTGCCGCCGTCATGGCAACATGCAAAATGAAAGCAAAGTCATGCTATTATAATTATTGGTAAGCTAATTTATCCACGGAAACAAGACTATCCGGTGTCAACCGTCATTATCATTATCACCTGAACTTTCTCCAAACTTGAACGAATCAAAGAAACGCCATCTCCATTTTTCCCTGCACAGGATTAATGACGAGGGTTTGATTATTCCATTGACCAAGTTGGAACTGTCTTCAAAGGAAATGCGATAAAAGCGTCTCGTTCTTTCTCTCCAGTGTGCGGATGAAAGGAACATCATGGCAGGCAAAGCTTTCTGTCCTGTACCATCAGCCTCTATCTTCTCAATCCTCTTCATCGAATAGGAAATGGACATTTAATTAAATTATTTTCAGTCAGCGACAAAACACCAAAGGAAGCACATTTTTGTTGTCCGATTAGTGGCGTAATTAAGGTGTTGGACTAATTATGGGTTCGATTCCCAAGTTACCACTGCTGGGACCCTGAGCAAGCCCCCCCAATTGGTCAGTTGTATAAATAAAATAAATGTTATTCAGTCTGAATATGGTCATTTTCAGTCTTTTATGGAATGTTTTATTTATTAATTTATTGATCTTCTATACCTGCTTATTCCCTAATTCGGGGTCACAGGGATCTGCTGGAGTCTATCCCAGCCGTCTCTAATAGGGTGAAAGGTCACCAGTCCATCACAGCGCCACACACACACTTACTCCAATGGGGAATTTAGAATTACTAATCAATCTAACATACATGTTTTTGGACTGTGGGGGGAAACCGAAGAACCCGGAGTAAACCCACGCCAGAGCCCACCGAGAGAACATACAAACTCCACCAAAAAAAGGCTCCTGCCCGGGAACCGAACCCAGGACCTTGTTGCTGTGAAAGAACAGTGCCACGTGCTGCCCACTGGAATGTTTTCATTGCTTTTATATGCAAAAATAAGATTCTAGAGGTGGAAATTGGTGACATAGATCTTATTTTTGGGCCGCTGGTTTGAGTTCTCTGCATTTACTTTATTTCTTATGGGAAAATTTCACTCTGGGTGTTTATTAGTCTCCTTATTTGTTTTATGATGGAAAAAAAACTGTCCACTTTTTATGAGGAATCCTGGTGCGTTTACAAGTTTTCACGGCTACCCAGCTAAATTCACAGCTTACTACTTGATATTACACCAGATCTCCTCATCTTCATTCAGCCTCTCTGAGTGCTTGGTCCCTGTTTGAAGGCTACTTTAGGATTGCTACTATTTACATTGTAGTGGCTTGTTAGTCGTATCGAGGAGAAGTGGTAGCTCAGTGTTTAAGGTATTAGCCTGCTGAGCAGATGAGCATTGACTCAATTCCCAACACCACCAAGCTGCAAACTGCTGGACCTTCGACTGCTCAGTTAAATAATTAAAATGTAGGTAAAAGCTGCTTTAGATAAAGGGCGTCTACCAAAAGCCAGTAGTGTAATAAAACAACTTAGTGGAATCCTGTAGCTCAGTAAAAAAAAGGTGATTGACTATACAATCAAAAGATTGTAGATTCAATTCCCACCACCACCAAACTTTCAGTGCTGTTCTTTTATCTGTCAACTGCTCATTTACATAAATGAAGGTCACTCTAAATAAGGCTGTCTGCCAGATGTCGTAAATGTGTTGAGGCTAAACTGGTGGACGCAGCACTTTTTGCATGAAACAGCCCCAAGCTGATGTTTGAGGTTTGAAGGACGTGTGGTGTGGGTTTACCGTATGAGATAGCAGCAGAACAGAAGGCTGAGGATGAAGACGAAGATGGCGGTTCCGAACACCACGATGTAGATGTTGAGGGGCAGGTTTTGAAATCCGATATTCGGCATCCTGAAACTGTCGTGCTGGAAATCCGAGCTCATGGATGTCCTGATGGAAGAGAGCAGAGAACCAGAGAATGAGAAATGTTCAGTTTAGAGAAAAATTCACAAAGACTGTTTAAGTCTGAGTTGGTAGGGCTCTAGCCGTTAAGAAGAAAATTAATTGTTAAGAATTTTGTCCCTTATAATTAATTACATCGATTGATTGATAGTGTGTCAGTAGTGTTAGACTGATTGGTGATTCTATAGGAGTAAGTGACCCTTTGATGGACTGGTGTCCTGTCCAGGGTGTCCCCCTCCTGTCTTTCCCCCTTTCAGAGACGGCTGGGATAGACTCCAGCAGATCCCTGTGACCCCGAATTAGGAAATAAGCTGCTATAGAAGATGAATGAATGAATGAATGAATGAATGAATGAATAAATGAATGTGCCAATATTAGGGCTGTCACGATCATCAAATTTGGGTAACGATTAATTATGACAATTTATTGCCTGTTTTCGGGCTTTAGGGATTAATTTTTTGCAATAAGACGCTTCATACGTTATAATAAATTGAATTTAGTTATTTATTCAGTAAATAATAATAATTACTCTGTCGTTCAGAAATAACAAAATCTTTGCTGTACAAGTGCAAAGATGTCTTTGCTCGACAGCCTGCTTCCTGTTCTCTGTCATCATCTGTCTCCATAACAACAATTACCACTGAAGTAACGAGGAGATGCGTGTGTGTGTGTGTGTGTTTGTGTGTGTGTCTGGGTGTGTGTGTAAGCCCAAAACTCAGCCAGACTTTGGTAAAGTGATTCTGCAGCAAGAGTTTGAGAACATTGTGTCAGTACAACTATACACACACACACACACACACACACACACACACAAACACACATACATACACAGACCGTCTTTCTACAGGAAAACTAGTATGAATTGATTGCCTTTAAATATTCCACTGTTTCTGGTCCCCTCTTTCTCAGAATTGTTCATTTATAATAAACTCTCAGTTTTCTGAACATTTTAACTTAATAAAATTGTATTGGTTAAATAAAGACAATACAAAAGAAATGTCTGTTTCCTTTTTAGTAGCAAAAGGTTGCAAAAAATCGTCAGGATTCCAGTCAGGACCTTTAGTGAACAACTGTAAACCACATAACGTTATACACAGCTACATGCTAATAACTCGGGAACGCTCTGAGACTTGGGGACGTTGTTCAGATTTTGTTCCGCTGTTAGCCACTCGTAGCGCTTGTAGATGCACAGATCTTCGGAACAGTGCACAGAACCTAAAGTTATTTAGCGTTATCGGTAGTGCTGCCACGGACCTTTATAATGTAGGATATTCCAGTTCAAAACTAATCATGGTCAATTTTTTGGACATTACACTAATGACAAATTATAACTAAATAATCAAGAAAAACATTTTCCCACACAATTTTATGTTTTTATAGGATCCTGACAGCCACCACTGGAAATCAGTGACCTCATATCTAATGTTACCAACTCAACTTTAATGTGTAACAAATGGTTAAGGCGCAGAGTTGTCGATTGGTAGAAGAATTCCTGTGTTCAAGCCTTACCACCATCAGTCTGCCACTCCATAGACATGTATAAGTATATTCAATTCATTGTGTAAGGTACGTGTACAGAGCCAATGAAATGCATTTTTCACATATCTTAGTAAGTTGGGGGTCAGAGCGCAGGGTCAGCTATGATACACCGCCCCTGGAGAAGGAGGGGTTAAGGGTCTTGCTCAAGGACCCAACAGTGGTTGACTTGCCAGAGGTGGGGCTCGAGCCCAGGTGTTTCTGGTCTTCAGATTAACAACTCAGCACCTTAACCATCTGAGCCACCACTGCCCCCTGTGTGAATGTGTGAACATTCAGGAAGTCGATAAAAAACGGGGTGGATCCAACGGTATTCTGGTGTTTATTTATTGAATTCGATGAGGCGTTTCGTCCTCGCTGCTAAAACAGTTTTAATTACATAAAACCCAACAAAAACAACTCCAGATCCATAAAGGGTAAAGATTAGAAAATAAACGAAGACAGTCCAGTCTAAACAAAAAAGCACTGTTTTTGGAATAACACCGGCTGTTTTGAGTTTTTACACACACACGCAGTCATTAATTTTGGAGCGCAGGTTCTCAGACGGCTGCATTTGCCACTTAGCCCTGGCGCTAATCCAGGCCCGATGCCAACTTGCTACTAGTATAATCTAAACTATAACTGTAGCTCATTTAATCATTTTGATCCAATATCAGCACTTTCGGAAAGCCGGAATTCTGCTGAATCGTGTACACGAGTGACTCATGCAAATGTACTAGCACAATAATCACGGCTGTTATCTATGCAAATGCAACAAGAACATCGAGCCACTTTGCCAAATCAGCGAGCAGTGTGAAAAGACAGAATGCTAGAAATGTTTGCTTTAACATGGTGGCAATAAAGATAGCAGAGATGAAAAGGTTCAAGGCTAGCTGGTAGCTTAAAGGGACGGGAGGATGGATTCTGCGGATCCCAACCCGAGGTCTGTGGTTTATTTATATATCAAACTACTGGAAAAGCTTAAATTTGGTAAAAATCAAAGCCAAATGGCCCAGAAGTTAATGAGGTGCAACCTGGCATAGAGGCAGATGGTAGATCACCAAATTGAGTAGTGAAGTCCTAACACCTGAATGTGCCACCAGGTTGTTGCCTTCTAATCCAAACAAATGAGGTGGGAATCTACTAATAATTATGCACTTTTACACACTAAATAAATTTACACACTACAGATCTTTTCTGAAGAAAACAATTTGGGGGAACCAGGGTCTATAGCTAAATATTTGACCTACAGATCGGTACGTTGAGATATCCTACAGATGCCTCAATCAACTGGTGTATTTGGTTCATTGCTTGAGATCACAAAAATATGTGGAACACCTGACTTTTTGAGCAAACTTTACACGTCTGGAACCATTTCATGGACAGAGGAGCGTTGACAGGAACTGTTGACACATTGCCACTAAAGAACCCAAAAGGGTTTTGGCTATTGATGCTTTTTTTAAATCAGCAGACCTGAAACCTGCCCTATGTCCAAATAAAAAACACATTTTATTACTTACTTGTTTGCTAAGCCAAGAAAGTCAGTTCTGTTTAGCTCATTATGTTCCATCCTACCCTGGGGCTTCATCTATAATAGGGTCCCAGAACTAGAGTCATTTCTGGTTCCTGTTTTGCCAAAAAGAATTCCTGACAGAACTGTAGCTATTCCCAGTGTTGCTCTCCAAGCATTCTTCCTAACTGCTCAGACACTGAGGAACCACATGGATCGCATCTAAACTTATGTTTTTATGATCTTGCTGTCAAGACACCATTAATCTGCAGTCTATATAAGCCAATTAAATACCAGCCAAGAATAAAGATTTGATTAATAAAGTAAAACTTCAAATAGCTCTAAAGGTCCAGGTGTAAATGTCAGTTCAAACAGGTGACCGTGTGACGTTTGCGTGAGAAAGTTTCAGAAGGTCTTGAGCAACCGGTTGCCATCTAAACTGACAGATCCCTTTCTTTCCCCAGCCTTTATGCCTGTCACTGTCAGGATTCAGCACGATGGAGAGCAACACCGAGTCTCCGTCCCGCTGTGGCTTACAACCCTGACTACAAAGCCGCTTTTCAACTGGATGGCAAGCTATTCATTTTCAAATCCAAAGAAGAAGCAGCTACCTAGAAAAAACGGAAGTTTCTCTGATTATTCAGTATTTGATCCTGTGCTTTAAATTGCTGTGTATTTCACTCTCTTTGACTGTCAGTCTTTACCCCGTCGTCTCACCATAGATCACCTTTTTCCATCAAATCCAAGACTGATAACTGGGGATATTTAGTTTTTAATAGAAGAAAGGTACTTACATATTACAGCTTAGAGGTTAAAATCTGAGTGCAGGGTCAGTCATGATTTGATGGCCCTAGAGCAGTGAAAGGGTTATGGGCCTTGATCAAGGGACTAAGCATGATAGCCGACCATCAACCATTTGAGCCACGTCTGCATGGTAGCCCTGTAGGTAGCGCCCACGCTTATATGGTGCTCTGGGCATCCCGACTTTAAAACCCTTCTCTCCCCAACCTTACATACTGTCCTATCTGAACAATAAAAGCAAAAAATGACCAAACAACCATTTTATCCATCAATGAGGGTGTGTGTGTGTGAGGGGGTATCTTCAATAAGCTTCTAATGTTTTTGTTTCAATAACTTCTTAAGGGTGGAACCCAAATAAATCGAAGGTCATAGGGACTGCTTGCATATTTAACACACACTGGAAACTGGAAACGACACAAACCACAACACACTTACAGCGGTTAATTGGTTATAACTGTTCTTTTTCTTATGCTCCTCCTCTTACCTCAACTCTTTCTTCTCTTCCCGCTCTTCTGCGTATTACATAACAGTCAAATGCTGCCAAAATACCACATTGTAACATCCCTGAAGCATGTCCCACATGTCCCGAGTCACCGTGCTTTCTATAAACACCACTCTTTCAACAAAACACAGAGGAAAACCCCTCTGAAGGGGCCGACTGGCCAAAACACCCTGAGGCATAAACGAACAAGAAATAAGTGTGATGAAAACCCCTGATAAAATAACCTGAATTTTTTTCAGCCCTAAAGAAAGTTCAACTACAACTGGTCAAGGGGGAGAACACTGTGTTGGGTGCAGTGGTTATGGGCTGCTACCTGCAAGATTGTGAATTAGATTCCCTGCAAAACAAGGTTACCACTGCTGGGCCCCTAAGCAAGGCCCTTAAGCCCAATTGGTCAGTTGTATAAATAAATTGAAGGTTGCTCTGGATAAGGGCATCTGCAAAATGCCAGAAATATAACTGTAGTATAACAGGGTATCTGTAAGTTTCTGTACTTTATTATATTACAGTATAGTATTGTACTTATGAGTCATAAATTATACTTGTAGCTTTATAGTATCATATAATACTTGTAGGTTGTGTACTTGTAAGTTCTAAAGTATAGCGTTGTATTGTAAAGTACATGGTAAAGGTTCAGTGGGACATTTTGTAAAATGCTAACTTTAGCCTAATAGCACTGAAAGTTTTTGTACCTCCCTTGTGGTTTAAACCCACACCTCCTGAACATATAAACATGCACAGACTAGACGAACAGAGAAAACACTACAATGCATCGAAGAAATATCAAAATACAGTTAGTAACAATACTTAAATACCAAACATAAAAATAGTCCCAGATTACACGCTGCTGCTGAAGTTAAGCTAATTCGTAAAGCTACATAAACCACATAAAGTATGCGTTACTATTAAAATCACACCATATTCCTACCTGTCCAAAAGAAATACTTTGACTCCTGAAGCCGACTCCAAAGTGGAAACACACACTAATATAATTTTTTTTTACATTACCTAAATTTGATAATGACAGGGTTGCCAGATAGAGTTAAAACTGTTCATTACATAAACTTCGAAAAATCAACGATACTATTCCATATTATAGTGTCACTTTCCACACCTGGGTTTTGTTAAATTCGATTAATGTTAAGGTTTGATTTCCAGCTCCACCAAGCCACCACTGCTGGGCCCCTGAGCAAGGCCCTTAACCCTCAATTGCTCAGTTGTATAAATAAGATAAATGTAAGTCGCTCTGGATAAGGACGTTTGCTAAATGCTGTAAATGTAAATAATTAAACTATAAATGTAGGTTTCAAACTGTTGAACTGATCCTAAGTATTAAAAACAGATTCCGAACTGTGAAAATGGACGGGATTATTCCCAATCTGGTAACCCTGTTTGATCACCTATCCTGTCTGCATGAACAAGGTAAACATCTTATCCACAATCTTAGGATGTGTCTTCCTGCATGGTTTGGAAGCTCCTCACTGCATCAGTTCTTGTTGCCAGCAGAAACATAATCACCCATGTAGTAATTATCCAATGGGAGGCCTTTACCTATTTGCATAGTAAAATCCGATGGTGACTTATTTTGGAATGGCAGTGTATAATATAGTATATTATCTGTACGCAGAGGTAGGTAAACCCCAATAGTTCCACTTCTACCGCTTATTTTCCAGTTCCCCCTTTCCAACCCACGGCTGATTTTCAGGTGTCAATAATAAGGTAGAAGATACCAAATCACCAGATCTTCCCCCACTCCATCCTGATCTAAAATGGTATCTTCCAGATTCTAATTGACTGAATCCACCTGAACCAGGTGACAAGCAGCGGTAGAGCAGGGGGATAAGTGTGTCATTTTATAGTGTGAGGTTAGGAATGGACGCTCCACAAAATCCCATCACAGAAAACTAATCAACTATTATACTATCATTGATTATTTTCCTCCACCAGCACAAACCTGTTCTAAGCTAATAAAGGTGCTCACGAGAAGTGTTTTAAAGCTGCTCCTGATTTGATGCTCACTGCGGCAGACTATGAGCACATATTGCCAGGTAGCCACAGGTTATACTTTTTGATGAGCAGACTCAAAAAAGGTTCAAACTACTGGCAATAACACCAACACGGTGCGACCTAAGCCTTAAGGGGCCCCTTGGTGCCACCAATACCACTAATTATTGTCAATCCACCATTATTTACACACTAGAAATCTAACACACCTATTATCAATTTCATTATCAAAACCAACCTGTCATTTCATGTACTATGGGGTGCCCCCTCGTGGCCACGATGCTTTCAGCATTAATTTATACATATAAAAATGATTAACGCAGTTAGTTAAAATATTACATTATGAAAGTTACATTACAGTCTTGTGCAACAGCGCCACTCTGGTTAAACAGCGCTATTACAGGTTTTAACATTATGACATATGAGCTCAAATGACTATTAAACCAGAAAAATATTCATTCATTCAATCTTCTATACCTGCTTATTCCCTAATTCGGGGTCACAGGGATCTGCTGGAGTCTATCTCAGCCCTCTCTGAAAAGAGAAGAGACAGGAGGGGTACATCCTGAACAGGTCCCCAGTCCATCACAGGGCCACACACACACACACACACTCACACTCACTCCTATGGGCAATTTAGAATCACTAATCAACCGAACATACATGTTTTTGGACTGCGGGAGGAAACCGGAGAACCCGGAGTAAACCCACGCAAACGGGGAGAACATGTAAACTCCACACAGAAGCTACACACTAAACCACAATGCTGCCTAAAACTAAGAATTTTAACCATGTAATACGGTTAATTCTTCCTCTTATATATCGGGAGTAAATATAGTAGTTAACTTATAGTAGAAGTAGAAAATTTCTGTTTTTTTTCTTGATATATTAATTATAAAGCTAAATGTTTCATTAATAAATAAATTAAAGAGAGCAATGGGGAACAATATGACTATAAATATAAATAAATATAATGTTTATTTTAGAATAAAAATAAGAATACTATATCAATCCCCTCAGGGACCTAAAAATCATTTAAAAAATTATTTAAAAACATGCAGTAAAATGTGTACTAAATGTAATAAAACTGTAAAAACTGTACTGTATGAATTAAAAAAGGAAATAATAATCTGCTCCTAAATAGCTTGTAAAAGTTTATAAATATAATATTCTTTTTCAAAAATTGTGTATTGTGGAATTATTTATTATTACTGATCACATGACAACCTACAAAACTGACATTTTACAGTATATTTATCATAAAATCCTCTCTAAAGTTTGGAAATAGTTAAAATAAAAAAGAATAATATTTTTTAGAGAATAAAAATGGAGGCAGATAAGTTCAGTCACAGCATCGTCACGATTCTCAGCATCACTCATGATTCTCTCTGACCTTTAACATCTTCCTGCTGCTGTCTTAGATAACAAGCATGAAATCGTCCTACACGCCGTCCGGCTCGGTTTTCTTTTTACAAAAACACAGAATTTTTGTCTTGTTGTTTTCTGAGTTAATGATAATAAGCTCGGGACCCCTGCGTAAACACCGCGAGGCGACAGCACAGACGTGAGAATGTGCGAAATGTCGTTATTCGGGTTTTTATTTGTGGTAAAAATTCCAACTGTAATAATATTTCCTACTTGTAAGGATGTTCTTTTTCTGTTTTTTTTTAACCGTGTGTTTTGTTTTTTCGTGTTTGTAAATAGATCGACTCCTCATGAGGTCGTGACCCCTTGACCCGCAGGAACTCGCCGTTCTTGACCCCTGACTAGAAAAACAACAACGAACAAAGACACGCCCCCTCCCTCATCTCACAATTCCAGAACGTTCTCCTCAACGGCAAGTTCCAGGAGTGACGTGAGATCAACATGGCCGCTCACAGCATGAGCAGCAAACACAGCAGATCCTCTCACCAGCTTTGGATCACAATTCCTGAGCGCAGATTCCTGATTCTCTCGGTCATGTGACCTTTACGCTAACTTTTTTAAAGATTTTTAAACCCATTCCGGAATTGTTTTTCTTATCCGGAACATTCCAGATATTAGAGAATTCCGATTAGGCCTGGATGTCGTTACGTTTGCTTTAAAGAATTTCAGAGGGTTTTTTTGCAAGTTATTTATGGAAAAAGCGGCGAAGAAAATATACTAAAAATATCCAGTTTACATTAGAAAGAGGGAGTCAGGGTCACATTCTGGGTTTATTATTCTTATGTTTATTAGAATTAGAGAGAATTAAGTGAATATAATAATTAAAAGCAGCTCATTAAAGCCTGAAAATATTTCGAATGAGTGAGTTATAAACCTGTTTGCATGAAAAAAACAAAAAAACAAATTAAATTAATTAAAGATAAAGAAATACCAAAAATATTTGCAAAAAGAATTGTTTAAAAAAAAAAGTTAATGTAAAAAAAATAAATAAAATATTTACTAAACAAAAAGATGTATTACATATTTATTACATTTATTACATGTTTATTACATTTATTACATATTTATTACACCCCCCAAAAAAAACCCAGGAATGTGTATTGTAATATAACTGATGATATTAAAATGATGTCATCGTCTCATCAAGCTGTAGATATCTAAAGTCTCCCTTTCTCTGTGTCTTTTCGTCTCTGTGCCTGTCTCTCTTTTTCTTTTCCTCTCTGTCTATCTCTTTTTCTTTTTCCCTCTCTCTTTATTTTTCTATCCCTTTCTCTTTCTCTCTCTCTCTCTTTCTCTCTCTCCCCCTCCTTGTGTGTTTTTTCTTTCCTGCTTCAGCTTCTTAAGGCAACATTCAGCAGAACAAAGGAAGCTCCGCTGACTGTGGAGTGGAAATTTCCACTCGAAGCTCTGAAATTTAATACAGCGGAGGGGCAGCAGTAAAAGCCCCCGGGGTCTTCAGACCTTCCAGCTTGTGTAAGAGAGGAGCTGAAAATAATCCCGCCGTTTATTTATAGCAAATCTCAGACGTGGGCATAAAGATCGACTCATACCATCATTATCATCACTATCGATCTGTAAACTATCCCCAGTGTTTGGTGTTAAACAGAGCCCTGTGTGTGTGTGTGTGTGTGTGTGTGTGTGTTAGTGTGTGTGCGTGTGTTTTGCTTTCATAATCATACAGGACATTTTATGGACTTTTTATTTTCTTAAAGTGAAAGCAGAACCACAGAACTGCTGCAGGACACACGACTCCCTGCAAAACTTCCCTGAGAATCTTTTTATTTCAGCTTCATATTGAACATTTTATGTCAGAATTTTATAAAAGCTAGAAAGTTCCAGACTCCTTTATTAGCAGCAGCTGTAGTCACAGTAATAACTGTGTTTATTTATTCAGTAAATTTGTGACATTATTATTTATTTATTAAAGTTTATTTATTTGTTTTTTATTTTTTAAATTAATTTATTGATTGATTAATTAAGTCACCAGGTAATTTGGGATATTATTTCCATTCCAGGAGTCAGTAATGGGATAAATGGGTTAATTAATGCTAATCGATCCATTTTCACACACACACACACACACACACACACACACACACACACACACACACACTGAAATGGGCATTGACCAATAGATGAAGTTTAAATCACCAAGTAACTTGCCTTGACCTGTTTTAGATCCCAGCACTGTGTGCGTGTGTGTGTGTGCGTGTGTGTGTGTATGAGAGAGAGAGAGAAAGGGTGTGTGTGTGGGGTGTTTTTGTGTACAGCGTTAACTCTAGATGACACAAACACACTGTAGAAATGGCAGAGGCAGCTGTCCTGTCGACCCCCGGCCTGCATTCCACACGTATCTCTCTCTCTCTCTCCCTTTTTCCCTCTCTCTCTTTCCCTCTCTCTCTCTCTCTCTTTCCCCTCCCTCCCTCCTTCTCACACTCTCTCTCTCAGTCTCTTTCGCCCTCCCTCGCTCTATCTCTCTTTTTCTTTCTCTCTCTCTCTCTTTAACCCCTTCCCCCTCCAGAGCTTGCATCCATGTTCGCTAATGTTAGCATGCTAGCAGCTACAATTCATCTGTTTAATAAAAATGTTGTTGATGCTGAACTTTAGCTTATGTGACATTCGCGGAAGAGCAGTGCATCCTTGAAGCAAACCAGCTGTTAATGTGCTTATCTAACACACACACAAACACACGCACACACACACACACACACACACACATGCAGGGCTAATGTGGGGTTTTGCTAATCTAGTGTTTTGTGTTATGCTAACAGTGGGTTATTTGTGTAGAAGTGAAGATTGTAGGAGTAAGGAGTGAGGAGTGAGGATTGGAGCAGTGAGGATTGGAAGAGGCGGTGAGGATTGGAGGAGTGAGAATTGAGAATTGAGAAGTGAGGATGGAGTGAGGAGGAGTGAGGATTGGAGGAGGATTGAGGATTGGAGGAGTGAGGAGTGAGGATTGGAGCAGTGAGGTTTGGAAGAGGTGAGGATTGGAGGAGTGGGAATTGGAGAAGTGAGGGCTGAAGAAGTAATAATTGGAGGACTGAGGAGTAAGGATCGGAGGAGTGAGGATTGGAGGAGTGAGGACTGGAGGAGTGAGAATTGGAGCAGTGAGGATTGGAAGAGGTGAGGATTGGAGGAGTGAGGATTGGAAGAGGTGAGGATTGGAGGAGTGAGGATTGGAGAAGTGAGGGCTGAAGAAGTAATAATTGGAGGACTGAGGAGTGAGGATTGGAGGAATGAGGATTGGAGAAGTGAGGATTGGAGGAGTGAGGATTGGAGGAGTGAGGAGTGAGAATTGGAGCAGTGAGGATTGGAAGAGGTGAGGATTGGACTGTTTGTCTGTCAATTTACCTTTCTGTCTGTCTTTCCATTTTCCTGCCTGTTCCTTCTTCCTTCCATCTTTCTGTCACTTCATTTCTAAGTCAATCTGTCATTCTGTGTGTCTGTCACTTTATCTGTCTGTCACTTCATCTGTCTGTCGGCGACTTTATCTCGCTGTGTCTGTCCTAATTGTTATTCTTTTTGTCTGTCATGCTGTCTGTTACTTAACCTGTTGTCTCTCTTTCCATCTGTCTGTCTATCTGCTATTCTATCTGCCCGTCACTTTATCTGTCTTTCTGTCTGTCTGCCTGTCTGTCTCTGCACCTGTCTGTCTCAATCAGTTTATTAAAGATGCGATATGGTTTACTGGAAAACTGTCTGTCTGTCACTTTACCTTTCTGCCTGTCCCTTTATCTGTATCTCTCAATACATCTCCATGTCAATCTGTCATGAAATGATGGACCAGGTTCCTAATAGGTTTACTGAAAAACTGTTGCTTCTGAAGCTCCTACAGGGATTTTGTTTAATTCAAGCGTGTCCAAACGCGGTCCTGGAGGGTCAGTGTCCTGCAGAGTTTGACCAACCCTGGTTTCAAAGAAGGTGTGTGGGTCTGGGCTTAGTCCAAGCTTACATATTTCCAACCTATGTAGTATGCAAATCTAAGTGTGTGAGGTGAGTACTATGCCTGAATCCTAAGTATAAAATTAAAGTACGCGAGAAGTTCCCAGATGATCTACTACTCCTGCCTGGATTGTAAAGGACGCATATGATGCACACTTTACTATCCCATAATCCCGCAGGGGAGACGGCTCGTTGTACGTGGAAGTACCAGAAAGTGGCGACTCTGCACTTTTCAAGTGCTTCAATTAGCTTTAAGTTAAATTGGAGGGGGGACATGGTAATTGGAAGATCTGCGACCACCAAGTTGCTGTTGCTGGGCGCCTAAGCAAGGCCCTCAACCCACAATTGCTTAGTTGTATAAAAAGTCACTTGTAAGTTTGGACGTCTACCAAATGCTGTGAATGTAAATTTCACTCATTTAATATTATCCAATTAAAAATCACGCTGCTGTGACCTCATATGTCATGTGACAGTATCAACATGGCGGATGTAGAGAGGTACATATTAATTCAAGTGTAGCATATCCTTCAGTAGTATGTGACTTTGGGATAGAGCTCTAGACTAAGGGGAGGTTTTTAAACCAACCAAGCAGAAGCTCCACCTGAGTCTATTTTAAAGCCATGATTACCTGATTAAACCGCTGGAATCAGGTGTGTTTAACTGACGTGATTAAAACCAGATTCTCCAAAACAACATCTCTTTACAACAAATCTTTACAGTTCACCATAGAATGGATAAAGAGTAAAAAGGGTTCCTGGAGGGTTCTTGCTTTGTAAAACTGTTCCATCAGGAAGCTTTAATGTAAAGTAAAATCTTCATAACTAGTTCCTTTAGGGTTCTTTTAATAAGTTTAATGCTCTGAGTTTCCTAACATGTGGCTGAACTGATAGAACAGGTTGCTCAAGGGTTTGTCAGATAATTGGTAAATGTGGCTTTTAGAAGAAATTTCTCCTTAATGGTTCATCTGATGTCTTTAGAGTCTAGCTTTGTTCCAGGTGTTTTATTCTAACTCTAACTCTAAGGTCCCTCAATGGTTCTTGAATTTTTTACATTTTGATTTCGAAGATTTTAACTTAAATGTAAATCTTCTTCAATAGTTCCTCACCAGTTCCTCACTAGTTTCTTTGCACCGTTAACAGTTTTGAGCTCAATAATTTGCATATTATGAGTTTCGCCTCCAGAGCAGCCGCTTGGCCTCCACTCGTTCACTTGTTGGTCTCAGATTTCAGCTGAACAGCTAAAGTTCCTACAAAGTTCTGAGATCTTTCCTTTGCTCAAAAGTGAAAGTAAGGGTTGATTTTCGTGAGTCTGTTTATGCCAGAAATGCGGTAGGGGCAAAAACAAAAACAAGAAGGCAGATATCTCAACATCACCTGGTGAGCACAGGAGTTTGTTTAGTATGGCTGTGTAAAAAATATCGATATCGTTTTTTACGATAATGTATTGATATTTAAACCTCTAGTATCGATACATATTTAAAATAAGTTTTCAACTGATTTACATTTACTTCAATATTTAATTAACACTGTCAGTGCATGTGTCAAACGACTCTCCTGTAGGTGGCGCTGTCACATACATACATCATCCTCTGAGAAAATACGATTTGTATTGCAATATATCGTGATATAGAGTTTGCCCTGTTGGGTTTTTTTCCATCTCCGGGCCACATGGTCTCACCCCGTTCTCAGAACAGCATCAACAACAATGCATGCACGTGGCTACTAAGCAGCACCACCAGATTCCAGGTGCCTCCAGTTATCGACTGGACGAGCAGTAAAAGATGCTGATAAACACACCGCTCAGACTGTGTGTAGAAGAATATAAGGAAAACGTCCTAGATTCATATTCAGATCTCTACCAGCTTTAGAACTATCATTACACCAAACAGACCTCCAGCCACCAAAAATAACCTTTAATAAAGCTACAATGCACAAGGTTCATCTCACACACACGGATCTTCTCTAGATACAGTATTCCTCAAGGACTCTTATAAGAATTTCTGAATCTTTCCAGCTTTTGGAATTTTTTTAGGTTCCTGCAGAGGAACAAACTGAAGAACTGAGAAAGCTGAACTTGATGGAATGGTGAAGATGATTGACTCGAAAGCGTAGATGTTGAGCAATAGATCTGTAACAGACTCTGAGAGAACACCCAACGTGCCCAATAATCTCCCATTAATAACGCGCAATAACGGTGTAATAACGCGTGTGGAGACGCGTACAAGAAAATAAATCACCCACCTTTTTTTCTCTTCTGCCTTCAGATTTCCTTCTTCTACCGCTCCAAAGCTGTGTGTTTAAATGCCACCGTGTCTAAATCCCGTCGGTCGGTGTGTATGTGTCTGTCTGCCTGCCTGTCTGTCTCTCGCTGTTTAACGTTAAGAATAAAGCGAAACAGCGCGCATCGCGTCACTTTATAAGCGCTTTAATCACTAACGCGAGTGTGTGAGGCGGAACGTCGCAGCTCTCTGAGCTTCATTAACACACTCACACACACACACACACACTCACACACACACAAACACACGAGTGTTTCGGTGCAACGACAGCGTCTCTGCACGTAGCGCGCGAACAGCGTCCCGCCCTCCTGCTCTGCGGCTTGGGTGCGCGCACAGATACAGCGCCAAAGCGAAGGGAGCGCGCACGAGGGGATTGGGTGGGTGGGATTTATTTTGTGCGCGCGCGCAGGCTGGACACACACACACACACACACAGACACAGACACACACACACACTGTCACTAACGTCCCTGATCTTACTGTTTAACTATATTAACTAAAATGTCTTTATTTTATAGTGAAACATTTTGTTCTTCTTTTAATTAATTTGCGTTTTTATTTAACAAATATTCAACTATTAGTTAAAAAAATTCAGTTTTAAATAAATGTAACTATAAAAAATATATAATTTTATGCATATAATCTAATATAGATTTTTATTCCATTGTTTTTGATAACAATTTAATTAATTTATTCCCTTTATGTGTCATTATAATTATAATTAGTGTTTTATTAATATTCTGTATTTATATATATTCTGTATTGTATTATATTCTGTATTTTTGTATATATATATATATATATATATATATATATATATATATATATATATATATATAATATATATAATGATATATATATATATATATATATATATATATATATATATATATATATATATATATATATATCTATCTTTTTTTTTTTTTTTTATCCAACTTAAATTACATTTACTGTAATTTCGGCAGATGCTGTTATCCAGAATGACATTACAACTGAGCGATTGGGGGTTTAAGGGCCTTGCTCAGGGGCCCAAAAGTGGTGGTGTTGGAAATAAAACCTACAAACTTCAAATTGGTAGTCCAACATTTTAACCACTGCGCTACCACTTCCTACAATACGGTTAAACTCCTTAATCACAATAATTCATTCAGCCTGTTTGGATTTTTGCTGATTCATTTATCAATTCAAGAAATTAACCCTTTTAATTTTAGTGATGTTTGTTTGGGTTATTAGACCTGTTAGACCTGTTTTATTTTATAATAGCGAAACCTATTTAAAATATTAATTTACCTTAAAAATACAGTTTTTTAATGAAAACAAACTGAAAACAAACGTTTAATTATTTTACTTTAATTCCAACGCTCAGTTGGTTCTTGTCTCATTCCTGTCTCACTTCCTGAACATTGTGGGAAGATAGATAGGACACGCTTAGTGCGGACGTGGAGAAGTGTGCCAGGGCATCCCAATGAGGCAGCGTGACAGACGTGCATTGTGAGATGGACAAGTGGGTGGCATCACGTGACCTCGGCAGGGAGAGAGGGAGACGAGGATGAAGGAGACAAAGCAGAGGGGGTTTAATAATGAGGGGAAGACGGAAGGGGCAGAATACAGAAAGAGAAAGAGAGTGAAAGAGAGAAAAAGACTTTGACTTTTTACATTTCTTTATTTAACCAAATTACTTACATAAAATCATTGTGACTCAATAAATAAACATAAAACATAATTTAATTATAAAACATAATTTTATAACAATAAATGAGGTTAAAACAGTGAGTGATTAAAAAGGATCAGTTCAGCTGAAACACAAAGCTTTTTTTACAGCACCACCACACTGTTTCAAACATCTTCAGAACCTTCAGACTTTATAAAAAAAGAGAGAAAGAGTAAGTGTGTATAAGAGATAGAGGGAGAGAAAGAGTGAGTGTGTATGATGAGAGAAAGAGTGAGTGTGTATGAGAGAGAGGGTGGAGTGAAAGAGTGAGTGTGTATGAGAGAAAGGGTGAGTGTGTATGAGAGAGAGAGGAAGAGAAAGAGAGAGTGTGTAATAAGAGTAGATGGGAGAGAAAGAGTGAGTGTATGAGAGAAAGGGTGAGTTGAGATGAGAGAGAGAGGAAGAGAGAGTGTGTATAAGAGATAGAGGGAGAGAAAGAGTGAGTGTGTATGAGAGAAAGAGTGAGTGTGTATGAGATAGAGAGAGAGGGTGAGAAAGAGTGAGTGTGTATAAGAGATAGAGGGAGAGAAAAGGAGAGGGGTAGAGAGAAAGAGGTGAGGGGTATGAGAGAGAGGGGAGAAAGAGTGAGTGGTAAGAGAGAAGAAGAGTGAGGTGGTATGAGAGAGAGGAGAAGAAGAGAAAGAGTGAGTGTGTATAAGAGATAGAGGGAGAGAAAGAGTGAGTGTGTATGAGAGAAAGAGTGAGTGTGTATGAGAGAGAGAGGGTGAGAAAGAGTGAGTGTGTATGAGAGAAAGGGTAGAAGAGAAAGAGAGTGTGATGAGGAGAGAGAAGAGAAGAGAGGAGTGTGTTAAGAGATAGAGGGAGGAGAAAGAGTGAGTGTGTATGAGAGAAAGAGTGAGTGTGTTATGAGAGAGAGAGGAAGAGAAAGAGAGAGTGGGGTATAAGAGATAGAGGAGAGAGAAAGAGTGAGTGTGTATGAGAGAAAGAGTGAGTGTGTATGAGAGAGAGAGGTGAGAAAGAGTGAGTGTGTATGAGAGAAAGGTGAGTGTGTATGAGAGACAGGAAGAGAAAGAGAGAGTGTGTATAAGAGATAGAGGGAGAGAAAGAGTGAGTGTGGTATGAGAGAAAGGGGGAGTGTGTATGAGAGAGAGAGAGAAGAAAGAGTGAGTGTGTATAAGAGATAGAGGGAGAGTGAGAAAGAGTGAGTGTGTCTGAGAGAAAGAGTGAGTGTGTAGAGAGAGAGGGTGAGAAAGTGTGACAAGAAAGGGAAAAGAGAGAAGGGAAGAAAGAGTGAGTGTGTAAGAGAGAAGAGTGAGGTGTTGTAGAGAGAGGAGAGAGAGCGGGTGATGAGGAGAGATAGGAAGAGAAAGAGTGAGTGTGGATAAGAGATGAGGGGAGAAGAGTGGTGTAAATGAGAGAGAGGGTGAGAGAAAGGCGTGAGTGTGTATAGAGATGATGGAGAGGAAAGAGTGAGTGTCGGAGAGAAGAGTGAGTGTGTAGAGGAGAAGATAGAGGGAGAGAAGAGAGTGTGTGAGTAGAGAGAAGAGTGAGTGTGTATGAGAGAGAGAGTGAGTGTGGAAGAAAAGAGTGAGTGAGAAGAGAAAGAGTGAGTGTGGGTAAATAGAGAGAGAGAGAGGTGAGAGAAGAAAGAGTGAGTGTGTATGAGAGAGAAAGAAAGAGTGAGTGTGTATGAGAGAGAGCAGAGGTAGAGAAGTGTGAGGGGAGAGAGAGGAGAGGATAGAGAGAGACGGAGGGGAGAAAGAGTGAGTGTGTATGAGAGGAGAGGAAAGAAAGAGTGTGTATGAGAGAGAGGGGAGAGAAAGAGTGTGTATAAGAAGAGAGATGAGAGAGAGAGAGAGGAAAGAGGATGGAGAAGAGAGAGGAGGTGAGATGTATATGAAAAAAGGAAAAGAAGCGTGAGTGTGTATGGGAGATGAACAAAGGAGAGAGAGAAGAAAGAAAAAGAGTGAATGTGTATGAGAGAGAGAGGGGGAGAAAGAGTGAGTGTATATGAGAAAAGGAAAGAATGCAATGAGTGTGATGGGGAGAGAGAGAGAGAGAGAGAAAGAAAAGAGTGAATGTGTATGAGAGAGGAGAAGGAAAGAAAGATTGTGAGTGTGTATGAGAGAGAGAGGGAGATTGTGCGTAGGGGTTTATAGTTAGGGTTAGAGTTAGGATAGGGTTAGAGTTAGGGTTAGGAATTAGGGTTAGGGGTTAGGAATGGTTAGGGAATTTAGAAGTACGGGTTAGGATAGGGTTAGGGGATAGGGATAGGGTTTATGTTAGGGTTTTGGGTTTCGGATTAGGGTTAGAGTTTAAGGGGTTAGGAATAAGGGGTTTGGGGGTTGAGTACGGGTTAGGTTCGGATTAGGGTTAGGGGTTTAGGTTAATTAGGGTTAGGAGGTTATGAATAGGGTCATAGGGTTAGGGGATAGGGGGGTTAGAGTACGGGGTTAGAGTAGGATTAGGGTTAGAATTAGGGGTTAGGAATAGCGTTAGGGGATAGGGTTATGGTTAGGGGTTGGGTTTAGAGTAGGGGGTTAAGGCTAGGATTAGGGTTAGAGTTAGGGTTAGGAATAGGGGTCGGGGGTTAGGTTACGGGGTTAGGGTTAGGATTAGGGTTAGAGTTAGGGGTTAGGATTAGGGGTTGGGGTTAGAGTACGGGGTTAGAGTTAGGATTAGGGTTAGAGTTAGGGGTTAGGAATAGGGGGTAGGGGTGGTTAGAGTTAGCGGGGTTAGAGTTAGGTTAGGGTTAGAGTTAGGGGTTAGGAATAGGGTTAGGGGTTAGGGTTAGGGGTTAGGGTTAGGGTTTAGGGTTGGGGATAGAAAATAGAGTTTGCACAGTATAAAAACCATTACACCTATGAAGAGTCCCCACAAGGATAGATAACCAGACATGTTATGTGTGTGTGTGTGTGTGTGTGTGTGTGTGTGTGTGTGTGTGTGTGTGTGTGTGTGTTCTGACCCCTTCAGCATGAAACACTCGTCTTTTCAGTTTCTCACTGAGAGTAAGTACAGCTTTAATGAGACTAAAGTTTAACACTGACTTCCTCTGAGACACAAACACTCTCACTGTACCGGCTATACTGTCACTGTGATTGACAGGTGACAGGAAATATGTCCCGCCCACTTAACAGAACGCGGCTAATTTCAATGTTTGAATTAGATTAAATTTATAAAAAAACTTTCTTATGTTACACAAATGCTACATGAACATCCCAGCTAACAGGAAATAATGTTTATGAAGTGTTATAACATTATAATCAATAATTAAAGTTTGAGCTTTAATATTAAAGTTTTGAGTTTAATTTATAATGAAAGTTCTTCACATTTTTCCCGGGAACTAAAAACAGAGGGTTTGTAAACGTTGTCAGTTATTAAACGTGTTATTTAGGACAGACACTTTTTTTTTTTTTTTATCCCAGACAAATGCATTTCTGCCAATTTCCACCAATTTCCTGCGCCGAGGTGCTGGTGAAGGCGGGATTATATAACAGAATGAATCGGAAATGCGGGGAAAAAATTGTGAATCATTTCTTTTCTGATTCACCAGATAGAAAAAAGGAAGAAGAAAAAATGGAGTCTCTATAGTGATGATGATGAAGATGAACACGTGAGATTTCAGGCTCTCTTTCGCCTCCTAGTGTTTAAGATGTGACTTTACACAACTCCCGTTTCTTTACTGGTCAGGACGTGGAAT